>JAMPIV010011175.1:0-329255 GCA_024509875.1 Oreohelix idahoensis
AAAGATGGCTGAAATAGTTAAGCTTAAGGCAGCACTAGGGGAGGCCGGTCGAGATCTAGGTTATAGTGGGGTGGACCTTGCAATTATGTCAGTGTCGAGACTGATAAGTATTACGCTCGAGAAACAGCGAAAGCTGAAAGAGAAGAGCGAATAAAGTTAGCAGAAATGATGAGAGGATAAAAGCTGTAGACGCTAGAGAAAGAAGCGAGAGAGATGAACGCGAGCATGCATTGAAGATGAAGCAGTTAGAGATGCAGGGACAAGCTAAAAGAGTTGAACCCGTAGCCGGTGCGACCGCATCTACCTCCTCAGGCAACCTATATGCCACGGTCAGATGATATGCCTTCCTTGCACGCAGGGGGCACCGGACCTTTGCCATCCTCACTCATGTCAACTTTGGGACCTTTGACGTTTCCATTTGAAGCTTTCTCGGAACAAGCCGACTCGATCGATATGTATTTGACCAAATTTGAGAAGTTTGCCACCACGTTGGTTTGGAGAAGAGCAAATGGAACCTGAAACTGTCGCAAGGGCTTAGAGGAACTGCTTATGACGTGTATAGCAAGCTTCCTCCAGGTTTACAGGATGACTACGACTCTTTGAAAAAGGCACTATTGGTTCGTTATGAGCTACATGCTGACGCCTATAGGAAGAGGTTCCGTAGCTCTAGGAGGGAAGTCGGAGAGAACTTTGCTCAGTTTGCTGCGAGACTGGATTCCTACGTGGAGAAGTGGGGTGCCCTAGGGAATTTTACTCATGATTGGGAAGGCCTGAAGGAAATGGTCATGATCGAACAACTGAAGGACACCATGACTTCCGACATGAGAAGATTCCTGACAGAGAATGGGGCCAGCATTTTAGAATCCATAGTCCAGTTAGCGGAACGATATCAGGCAGCACTATCAGAGAATCCACCACCCAGACGGAAACAACCAGATTACGTACCTAGACAGACAGCTCAGTCACACATGGACCCCCAAGTGAAACCACCGTATACTAACTTCAAAAAGCATGACAAGCCAGACTACAAGACTACTCAGAGATCTAATTTCCAGCAGCAGAGGCAAGGGGAAAAATGGTGTAAGCACTGTAGAACCATCACCCACAATACGCAGGAGTGCAACCGGAAAAACCCACCTCATCATGCTGCCTGCTTACGTAAAAGTGCCGCAAGGGGAAATGGACCGGAAGAACCTCTGGACAAACCCCGACATCCCCCGGTCGTTGAGACAGTCCTCGTAAATGACCAAGAATGGACCTGCCTTTATGATACAGGCCTTGCATTCGACGCAGTTGTCTGTGCATCCCTAGTCAAGCCTGACCAGATGACAGAAGACACTATAGAAATACAAGGACCTACTAAAAGTGCAGCACCTATGCGTTTGGCCATAGCCAAGATTAAGGTCAAATCAAAATATGTGACTGGGGAAATCCGTGCAGCGATCTTGGACGACCCTATTTATCCCTTGATCTTAGGGTGTAGGTATGTGTTCTTGGGAGAACCCATTCACCCTCTGGTTGTGGCGGCTGTCACCACTAGAGGACAGGCCAAACGGAATACGGAGTTGGAATCCCCAACCAACATCCTTCCTGAGGAATTAAAAAAGGCACAAACGGAGGATCAATCTCTAGCACCCTGCTACAAAAAACTACCGAGAGCGCACACTCCTCTCCAAAAGGGAGACTTCTACAAGAAAAATGGCTGTTGCATCGGAAAGCAGGAAATGGAGGACAGGAACATGGGCAACTTGTGGTTCCATCAGCATACCGAGCCCAGGTCCTAGAAATGGGCCATGCCCTTCCGTTTAGTGGCCACATGGGCATAAGTGCCACGATTCAGCGTATTTCATGTCATTATTATTGGCCAGGTATCAACGCCGATATCCAGAGATATGTGAAATCATGCCCGCAGTGCCAGAGGACAGCGCCGAAACACTGGACGGCCCCAGCCACTCTGGGAGAAATGCCAATCTTGGGCACACCCTTCGAACGAGTAGCGGTGGATATTGTGGGCCCACTTACTCGTACCAATAAGAGAAACTGTTATATTGTCACGTTAGTGGATTGTTGCTCCATGTGTGCAGTGGCAATTGGTATGCCCGCCTGTGATTTTAAGCATGTTGCTGATGCTCTGCTTACCATATTTACTCGGCTAGGGTTTCCGTCACAGATCCTGCCTCTTAATGGTTCCCAATTCCGAGGAAAACTCACCGAGGAAGTGTTTAGGATATTTCAGGCCCGACATATCCACACCTCTCCCTACCACCCCCAGGCAAATGGCCAGGTGGAGCGGTTTAACGGGACCCTTATTTCCATCCTTCGGAAACTTGCGCAGGAAAAACCAGAGAGCTGGGATCAATACTTACCCGCAGCACTATTTGCTTACCGCGAAGTACCCCACAATTCTACTGGGATGCCTCCTGCCACATTGCTGTTTGGTAGACCTATAAAAGGACCTTTAGAGGCACTGTTACGTACTTGGACAGATGATAAAGCTGATGAGACGGTCACCTCTGCATCCCAATACGTGAAGGAGTTGACCCAACGCCTTAAAACAGGATGGGAACTGGCAAAGGAAAATGTACGCCGTGCCCGTCGTAAACATGCGCGTTACTACAACCGCACTGCGAAGGATAGGGAGCTAGAAGTAGGAGAACAGGTATTATTACTCCTGCCCAGTAGCAATAATAAATTGCAAATCGGGTGGAGAGGTCCATATAAAATTGTTGAGAAAATGTCGCGCACCAATTACAAGATTGCCATAAAGGGGAAGCAGAAAATTTACCACATAAACCTGCTGAAGCGATATTATGAAAGACCAGGTGCAGAACCAGCACATTTCCTGACACTGGCTATTGCGACGGAAACGGAGGCAGAACCCCTGACCTCTTGGGATTACCCTCTTCGTCAGTGCGAAACTCATCAAGATGTTCAGATTAGTTCAACTTTAACGGAGGATCAGCAGGCACGGGTTCAACAGTTGTTGAGAAAACACACTAGTACACTCACGGATAAACCTGGCATGACCAACCTGATAGATTTGATATGAAGCTAACAGACCTCGCCCCGGTACGAGTTAAGAACTATCCTGTTCCTTATGCTAAAGCAAAGGCATTGAGTGAGGAAATCGAGTACCTGCTTAAGGAAAATATTATCTCAAAATCAGAGTCGCCTTATAGTGCGAGTGTAGTGTTGCTTAGAAAATCCACAGGAGAACATCGCCTCTGCATAGACTACTGAAGCCTCAAAGCTGTAACGGAATTTACAGCGGACCCCTTGCCGGGTCAGAATCAGCTTTTCACCAAGCTGAGTAGAGCACGATACTTTTCGAAGATAGACCTTAGCAAAGGGTACTACCAGATCCCGGTAAAAGAGGAAATTCGACATATGTTAGCATTTAGTACTTCTGAAGGCCATTACGAGTTTAATGTATTGCCATTTGGGCTAAGCAACGCCCCAAGCGTCTTTACTCGTATGATGAGGAAGCTACTGGAACCCCTGAACCACCCTGGGATAAGTAATTTCATGGACGACATACTTATTGCCACGAACACCTTTGAGGAGCACCTGGACGCAGTTCCCTACTCTTCGAAAGACTTAGAGAAACAGGACTCACCGCTCGCCCTACAAAATGTCAAATTGCCTGCGAGCAACTAGAATTCCTGGGACACACTATCTCGCATGGATGCATGTTCCCAGATGCGCGTAATATTGAGAAGTTACAGCGGGCCCCACGACCCCAGACTAAAAAGGATGTAAGGTCATTTGTGTCTCTATGTGGCTTCTACCAGAGATATATTAAAGATTTTAATACCCTGAGTGCGCCATTGACCGCATTAACCAAGAATGGGAACCCGGACAAAGTAACCTGGACAGCGGAGTGCGAAAATGCCTACACGCTGCTGAAGGAGAAACTCACAGCTAGGCCAATTCTGCGACTGCCTGACTTAACTCTGAACTTTACGCTGCGAACAGATGCTAGCAATATAGGGATAGGAGCCACTCTCCTGCAGCCTAGTGATAGACCTTCTGCAACTCTATTCCCCATCGCATATGCTAGTAGGAAATTGAACCCTGCTGAACAGAACTACTCTACCATCGAACGAGAATGTCTGTCGCTAATATGGGCTGTGCAGAA
Organism: Oreohelix idahoensis; assembly: GCA_024509875.1. Taxonomy (NCBI): domain Eukaryota; kingdom Metazoa; phylum Mollusca; class Gastropoda; order Stylommatophora; family Oreohelicidae; genus Oreohelix; species Oreohelix idahoensis. Next base: position 4,139 of record JAMPIV010011175.1, read on the forward strand.
GTTTCAACCATATTTATACGGGAAAAAGTTCACGGTGCAGTGTGATCACCACCCGTTGATATTTCTTGCAGCGTCGAAGAACCTTAATGCCCGGCTTATGAGATGGTCACTCCTGTTGCAGCCATATTCCTTTCACATAGAATACATACCTGGGAAGAACAACGTAGGGGCAGATTTTTTGAGCAGACATCCGGACGCAACCGAGGAGATAACTGAGAAGGGGACGACGGTAGCGAGAGACCAAATATCTCCTTACAATCTTTTCCAGACCTGTCGAGTTAGGAGAATTTACCCTCTTCGTCACCCTTCGGAAGTGGGAAAACCCAGCAGGGATTCCTTGAGCCAAATCTTCCACATCAGATCTATTATTTCCTCTAAATAATTCTCTTATCCTTTAAACGCTACGTGACACTTGTGTGACAACTTGCCCAATCTTCTCTTCATTTTTTTTATTATTTACGTGACATCGTTTTTTTCTCATCCTCAATGCATGATCGCAAAGTCCCGGGAATTGTCACTGGCGGAAATTCTCCTAGCATTCAGTAATTTCTCCTCGCTATTTTTAGATACGACGTCATTGTTGACCAATGACCTCGGTAGCTAGGAACCTGTTTTAATTTAAGACTGCTTAAGCTGATAAAACCAGTTTATGCCACTTTAGGAAGACCCCACGTGACTTTTAACGCTATTGATTGGAGCGTTTATTTGACGCTAATGTCACATGATGCACGCTATGGATCACGTGTCCAAGCGGAAATGTCCCGCTAAAAGTGCGCCAAACACGGGCAATCTTCACTTGCCCGGAACCCTTGAGACAGCTAGGTCTAACCCAATTATCGGCGAATTCTCGCATTAAAAGCACTGAAGCCTCGTGTCTAATTGCGGGTTAGCGTCCATCTTTGAGTAGTCTATGGTGGAGCCTTGCACGACAGTCCAATCTCAGCGCAGAATACGGAGTCGAGCACAGAGAAGGCAAATCCGAACCATTCAAGACCTACCGGGGCAACGTCAGGAGACCGGAGAACTAACCACACTTCACTATCAGCCGGGGGCTGAAAAGCTAAGTCCACGACAAAGGAAACTCACCTAATCAATGCCACAAAGTTTAGTCATCCATGATGAAAAACACGTGAAGTGTGAGACACATAATACATACAGCAGACACTAATTCCATCGACAATACTATCATTCACCATCTATTCACTTTATTGCAATAAACCAATTGGGTGTATATACTGTACCCCACGCTTTGTTCCTTCCATTAGATGTTGAATATTGTCTATGTTTATCTTCCTTTATAAGGGAGGGGGGCTCGTAAAATATAATATAATTTAAAGAATAATAATAATAGATAACTGAGAAGGGGACGACGGTAGCGAGAGACCAAATATCTCCTTACAATCTTTTCCAGACCTGTCGAGTTAGGAGAATTTACCCTCTTCGTCACCCTTCGGAAGTGGGAAAACCCAGCAGGGATTCCTTGAGCCAAATCTTCCACATCAGATCTATTATTTCCTCTAAATAATTCTCTTATCCTTTAAACGCTACGTGACACACTGTTAGACCTTTACTTCACCACTGTTAGACCTTTACTTCACCACTGTTAGACCTTTACTTCACCACTGTTAGACCTTTACTTACTTTACCACTGTTTGACCTTACTTCACCACTGTTAGATCTTTACTTTACCACTGTTAGACCTTTACCTTACCACTGTTAGACCTTTACTTTACCACTGTTAGACCTTTACTTCACCACTGTTAGACCTTTACTCCACCACTGTTAGACCTTTACTTCACCACTGTTAGACCTTTACTTCACCACTGTTAGACCGTTACTTCACCGCTGTTAGATCTTTACTTCACCGCTCTTAGACCTTTACTTCACCGCTGTTAGACCTTTACTTCACCGCTGTTAGACCGTTACTTCACCACTGTTAGACCTTTACTTCACCACTGTTAGACCTTTACTTCACCACTCCTAGGCCTTAATTCACCACTCCTAGACCTTTACTTCACCACTCCTAGACCCTTACTTCACCACTCCTAGACCTTTACTTTACCACTGCTAGACCTTTACTTCACCACTGTTAGACCTTTACTTCACCACCGTTAGACCTTTACTTCACCACCGTTAGACCTTTACTTCATCACTGGTAGACCTTTAATTCACCACTGCTAGACCTTTACTTCACCACTGTTAGACCTTTACTTCACCACTGTTAGACCTTTACTTCACCACCATTAGACCTTTACTTCACCACCGTTAGACCTTTACTTCACCTCCGTTAGACCTTTACTTCACCACAGTTAGACCTTTACTTCAGCACCATTATACCTTTACTTCACCACTGTTAGACCTTTACCACTAATTGACATTTGCAGCTGTTGTAACTCTGTTTCTTAGATAAAGTCTAGTAAGTTTACATCTCTTATCTTTGTGCAGCTGTTTACATTCCGAGAGCAGGCGACAAAGTCTCGTCACTCAACTGGTAGCGTGGAGGACATCAGGTCTAGCCGCACTGACTCAATCAGTCAGGGGGATACTGACTCACGAGAGTCTTCCACAACCACCACAAGTTTACCAAAGGTTGGTACAACACCGTAGTGGCATTATCATGTATAATTGTATCCAGATTTCTTCTTAAGCTTCAGGCCCAACAAGTAATTGCAGGATTTCAGTTAAAATGGCCAGGCTTAACTTATATTGAAAAGAGTTTTGTATGACAAATTTAATGGTACAAATGTACTGGCTACCGTAGAAATGGTGGTCCTATTGGATTTTAGTGCTATATATCAGTTCAGTAGACCTATGTTTGAATTGTTGAGCATTTAGCACCACATTTAAATGAAAATCTCATTCTTCTTCTTCGTCAGGTACCTTGTTGACTGGCGTAGATGATCATGTCTCTCCACAACTTCCTGTCTCCAGTACTGTTGATCAGTTCTGTTGTTGACTTGTGTCCATGTCAAACTGTCCTGTTCTTTCTCTCTTTGTTGTCCTCTATCTCTTGTATCCTTCAATTTTTCTTGTTGTCACAATATACTCCAACTTCCGTCGTCTCATAACATTCCCAAACAACGTGGATGGTTTCCTTCTAACATGAGGATTGTTTGTTGTTGTTATTTAACTAAAGCTGCTGAGCTTCTTGTTTGTTGTTGTTATTTAACTAGAGCTGTTGAGCTTCTTGCTCTTTTGCAGCTAACACCAAGTTGAAGACTCCTTGTTATTGTAGATCTAGACTTTTCCTGTGGCTTTTCTTCCATTATGAAACGTGTTCAGTTGAAGTCATGAGCTCCAGTTTATCCAGCTTGGCTTGCATTTAAAGGATCGTCACATCTGATAAGCTAGTAGTAAGAAGCATGTGGCATACTGTGCATTCCCCGCCATCCAAGGGGGCCTCCAAATATGCAAAGCTAAAATACTGTACTCTGGTTCTGGGCTCTCCCAAGGAATTGTCATGTCCTGCACAGAGCCACTTCTTAGCGCCCCCTGCTTATCACCGAGTCCGTAGTGAGATCCTCCTGCATACAGTCAACCAGGTCAAAGAATTACATCTGGGGCTCAAGTGACTTCTCACAAGCTGAGTGTGCAATGGTAGGTTTTCAACAAGTTTCACCACAGAAGGAATCCCTGGAAGTGTGTGGATGATTTCAAGAGTCTTACTTACTTAGTTGTTCCCCTTCTACCGTGAGGTGTAGAGGTATGGAAAAGAGAGCGCCAGACTATCCTATCGGCTGTAATTTCAAGAGTCAATGAGGAAATAATTAGCCTCCCAGACAGAGGTTCACTTCCACATATGAATACTGTAGCATTGTGCATAGCTAGTGGTCATATAAGGAGGACTCCAGATATGACTCCATGCACTCTAACATGAGGAATAAGCTTCCTTAGTGCCTTGGCCTCTTTCAGCACATCCTCATTACTCTTTTTAGCTGTCCATGGTATTTTTAACATTCTTCTGTAAAACCACATCTCTGTGGTCTCTGGTGCTTTTCCCACTTGTTTTCTAACTGTCCATGACTGACTTCCATATGTCAGGATTGGTTCTATATAAAACAGAGGAAGCTCATTATTAAATTGTAAAATTTTATCAGAATAGATTGTTTATAACTTTAGTGGAACCTAGAGCTGTAGAACTTTTACTCTAAAAATAGTAATAAAATGGGGCATCATTATTTGCAGTGAATCAACATTAGAATAAGATTACATAAATGTTCTGACAGTGGTGTTCAAATGCAATGTCAATTATCTGTGCCACATCCAGTGTCAAGTAATCAATAATTATGCAAGTTATACCAAGATTACAAACACAAAACAAGGTTCTGAGAAATTAATGGTTTTCTTCACACAAAGAACACAATTCAGAAAACAAAAAATGCAATTTTCAAAGTAAAAAATACACCTTTTTAGAATATGTTCTAGCAAAATCATTTTGACATATTTGGATTTATGGAGTCATAAATTATCAGAAAACAAATTCATCTCAACTTTAATTTTTTTTTTTTTAACTTTTTATTCACTGCTGCTTCCAAAGAGAACCATACTTCAGTGGGTACCATCTCATTGTGGTGTACCCGGAAATGAAAAGGCAGATAAACTTGCAAAAAAGGGAGGAGAATGTGAACAAGAAGATAATGAAGTCACATACTTGAGAAAAAGAGAGCTATCCAGACTATCAGAAGAGAACAGAACCAACCCAAAGACGACTATCACACTCTCGACCGGCAGGGACAGATAACTATTTTTCGCCTCAGGACAGGGCATAACAAACTGAATAGACACATGCACAGGCTACGATTGTCTGCTTCACCACTGTGCACATGTGGATTAAACGAACAAACTGCTGAGCATGTTCTACAGGATTGTCCTCTGTATGACCAGTTAAGAAAGATATACTGGCCCAATGACTCAACACTAAACTCAAAGCTATATGGAGCTAAAGAGGAACTTCAAACAACAGTTGAATTCATCATGAGAACTTGTCTGACGGTGTAATCATCAAAGATGCGATCGCAAGAAGAAGAAGAAGACTGCTGCTTCCCCCTTTAACTTGATGTAAATGTCTAAAACTGTTATAGAGTGGGTGTGTCGATGTAAATGTCTAAAACTGTTATAGAGTGGGTGTGTTTCTTGATGTAAATGTCTAAAACTGTTATAGAGTGGGTGTGTCTTGATGTAAATGTCTAAAACTGTTATAGAGTGGATGTGTTTTGATGTGAACATTTGAAGTTCTTAGGAGAAGGCTGATTTAACTGGATGTGGATGTGTACAACTGTTGTAAAGTGGACAGTGTCTTGATGTGGATGTGTACAGTGTCTTGATGTGGATGTGTACAGTGTCTTGATGTGGATATTCCAAACTAATAGAGAATGGCTGGATCATGATGCAGATGTGTAGCACCGTTGTCATAGAACATCTTGTGAGTGAGAATCTAAAACTGGTTTGACATTAACAACTGGACATATGCTACTGTCAGTCAGGATCTTGTTTGACATTAACAACTGGACATATGCTACTGTCAGTCAGGATCTTGTTTGACATTAATAACTGGACATATGCTACTGTCAGTCAGGATCTTGTTTGACATTAATAACTGGGCATGTGCTACTGTCAGTCAGGATCTTGTTTGACATTAACAACTGGGCATGTGCTACTGTCAGTCAGGATCTTGTTTGACATTAATCACTGGACATGTGCTACTGTCAGTCAGGATCTTGTTTGACATTAATCACTGGACATGTGCTACTGTCAGTCAGGATCTTGTTTGACATTAATAACTGGACATGTGCTACTGTCAGTCAGGATCTTGTTTGACATTAATAACTGGGCATGTGCTACTGTCAGTCAGGATCTTGTTTGACATTAATCACTGGACATGTGCTACTGTCAGTCAGGATCTTGTTTGACATTAATAACTGGACATGTGCTACTGTCAGTCAGGATCTTGTTTGACATTAATAACTGGGCATGTGCTACTGTCAGTCAGGATCTTGTTTGACATTAATAACTGGACATGTGCTACTGTCAGTCAGGATCTTGTTTGACATTAATAACTGGACATGTGCTACTGTCAGTCAGGATCTTGTTTGACATTAATCACTGGACATGTGCTACTGTCAGTCAGGATCTTGTTTGACATTAATAACTGGACATGTGCTACTGTCAGTCAGGATCTTGTTTGACATTAATAACTGGACATGTGCTACTGTCAGTCAGGATCTTGTTTGACATTAATCACTGGACATGTGCTACTGTCAGTCAGGATCTTGTTTGACATTAACAACTGGACATGTGCTACTCTCAATCAAGAGCTAGTTTGAACATTTTTGTGTGTAAAGTCAGTGTTTTAATCCTTGTATTCACAGAGATTATCTAATGGGTCTATAGAGCCAGATTCTGACATTGGCCGAGTTATGGACCTACAAGAAACAGTAGAAAAGCAGAACACAGAGCTGACCTCAACCAGAACGCGGCTGCTTGAACTCAACAACAAGATGACAGAGCTAGAAGAAAACTACACCACATGTCAGAAAGAGTTGGTCAAGGCACAGGACTTGGTCAATAAACTCCAGCGAGATTTAAGAGAGGTGAGAGATGCTTGCCTGCAAAAAACTGAAATTGATGAACAGTTTTGGTATTTTTATCTCTTCAAAGCTGCAAAGTTTGGCTCGTCATCTCGTCTAGTTTCATATTTTATTTCAGTTTATCAGTGTAGACAACATTTGCCCGTCAAGCTACATTGTATTAGACAAATCAACAGGATCTCTGTTCATACAAAAGTAAAAAAATGTGTTCTAGTCTATGCACTGCTGTGCAAGTCAACATCACAGGCTGGTAGTGAGGTCATATTTTTGGAGGAAATAGTTTTTGTTTATTTCATCATTTAACAGGAAATGAGAATATGGCTTGTTGATGACATATTGATATGTGCTTGTCTTAAACCCAGACTTGTGCTTGTCTTAAACCCAGACTTGTGCTTGTCTTAAACCCAGACTTGTGCTTGTCTTAAAACCAGACTTGTGCTTGTCTTAAACCCAGACTTGTGCTTGTCTTAAAACCCATATTATGGTTTGTCTTGTCTTCAGTCACAGGCACAAAAGGAGGACCAAGAAGAGCGAATAGCCACCTTAGAGAAGAGATATCTGAATGCCCAGCGGGAGTCTACCTCGGTCCACGATCTCAATGACAAGTTGGAAGCTGAAGTCCAGGCTAAAGATGCCAGTTTGAGAAGTGTAGGTCACATGATATTTACTTCTGTTCAGGGCTGCCCAGGATGTTTGTAAGAACAGACAGTCATAATATGTTTGTTCCGTGTGGTTTCTGTGGTCTCTGAACAGACAGTCATAACACGTTTGTTCCGTGTGGTCTCTGAAGAGACAGTCATAACATGTTTGTTCTGTGTGGTTTATGTGGTCTCTTGATGAGACAGTCATAACACGTTTGTTCCGTGTGGTTTCTGTGGTCTCTGAAGAGACAGTCATAACACGTTTGTTCCATGTGGTTTCTGTGGTCTCTGAAGAGACAGTCATAATATGTTTGTTCTGTGTGGTTTCTGTGGTCTCTGAAGAGATAGTCATAACACGTTTGTTCCGTGTAGTTTCTGTGGTCTCTGAAGAGACAAAGAATAGGACTATTGTTGTCCTGCATATTGTATGAGGTAACTAATATGAGGTATGTGCGTGAGGCTGGGCACCTCATCTTGTCAGACAAACTGCCACAGAAATGACTTCTGCAGGTGCATGTGAATGATTGGTGCAGACGTCCTACAAGGGGACTATTTGTAGTGGTGACTCTATGCTGTATAAGTAGTGATGACTATGCTGTATAAGTAGTGCACAAGAAATTGAACACATTTGTTCAGAGCTGCCCAGTATGTTTGTGAGAACAGACATTCATATCATATTGTCCTTTCTTATCTGTCATGTTTATCTCTGTTGATGTAAAAAGGTAAAGGAACCCGTTACACGCCCATTGAGACATATTGGGAATATGGTGTTAGGCCCATATTATCTTGACCGTCGGCACACTAGGGGTGATGTTGTCGGCATCACGCCGGCCGCCTTAACCTTCCCAGAGTTGCCCTGTTACCCATTTGGGGCTGGGTCGACCCAGGAGCCGTTTGTGGCCTAAAAAATTCCCGCCTCATCTGGGGATCGAACCATAGACCACTGCGCTAGGAAGCCAGTGCACTAACCACTATGCTACCGCGGCTCCATTCTGTTGATGTACATTTGTATAACATTATCTATCTCTACCATGTTTATCTCTGTTGCTGTACATTTGTATAACATTATCATTGTATACTCATCTTCTATCTCTACCATGTTTATCTCTGTTGATGTACATTTGTATAACATTATCATTGTATACTCATCTTCTATCTCTACCATGTTTATCTCTGTTGATGTACATTTGTATAACATTATCATTGTATACTCATCTTCTATCTCTACCATGTTTATCTCTGTTGATGTACATTTGTATAACATTATCATTGTGTACTCATCTTCTATCTCTCTCATGTTTATCTATGTTGATGTACATTTGTATAACATTATCTATCTCTCTCATGTTTATCTCGTTTGATGTACATTTGTATAACATTATCATTGTGTACTTATCTTCTATCTCTACCATGTTTATCTCTGTTGATGTACATTTGTATAACATTATCACTGAGTACTCATCTTCTATCTCTACCATGTTTATCTCTGTAGATGTACATTTGTATAACATTATCATTGAGTACTCATCTTCTATCTCTACCATGTTTATCTCTGTTGATGTACATTTGTATAACATTATCATTGTGTACTCATCTTCTATCTCTCTCATGTTTATCTATGTTGATGTACATTTGTATAACATTATCATTGAGTACTCATCTTCTATCTCTACCATGTTTATCTCTGTTGATGTACATTTGTATAACATTATCATTTAGTACTCATCTTCTATCTCTACCATGTTTATCTCTGTTGATGTACATTTGTATAACATTATCATTTAGTACTCATCTTCTATTTCTACCATGTTTATCTCTGTTGATGTACATTTGTATAACATTATCATTGTGTACTTATCTTCTATCTCTACCATGTTTATCTCTGTTGATGTACATTTGTATAACATTATCACTGAGTACTCATCTTCTATCTCTACCATGTTTATCTCTGTAGATGTACATTTGTATAACATTATCATTGAGTACTCATCTTCTATCTCTACCATGTTTATCTCTGTTGATGTACATTTGTATAACATTATCATTGTGTACTCATCTTCTATCTCTCTCATGTTTATCTAAGTTGATGTACATTTGTATAACATTATCTATCTCTCTCATGTTTATCTCTTTTGATGTACATTTGTATAACATTATCATTGTGTACTCATCTTCTATCTCTACCATGTTTATCTCTGTTGATGTACATTTGTATAACATTATCTATCATTGAGTACTCATCTTCTATCTCTACCATGTTTATCTCTGTTGATGTACATTTGTATAACATTATCATTGTGTACTCATCTTCTATCTCTACCATGTTTATCTCTGTTGATGTACATTTGTATAACATTATCACTGTGTACTCATCTTCTATCTCTACCATGTTTATCTCTGTTGATGTACATTTGTATAACATTATCATTTAGTACTCTTCTTATATCTCTACCATGTTTATCTCTGTTGATGTACATTTGTATAACATTATCATTGTGTACTCATCTTCTATTTCTACCATGTTTATCTCTGTTGATGTACATTTGTATAACATTATCATTGAGTACTCATCTTCTATCTCTACCATGTTTATCTCTGTTGATGTACATTTGTATAATATTATCATTGTGTACTTATCTTCTATCTCTACCATGTTTATCTCTGTTGATGTACATTTGTATAACATTATCATTATGTACTTATCTTCTATCTCTACCATGTTTATCTCTGTTGATGTACATTTGTATAACATTATCACTGAGTACTCATCTTCTATCTCTACCATGTTTATCTCTGTAGATGTACATTTGTATAACATTATCATTGAGTACTCATCTTCTATCTCTACCATGTTTATCTCTGTTGATGTACATTTGTATAACATTATCATTGTGTACTCATCTTCTATCTCTCTCATGTTTATCTAAGTTGATGTACATTTGTATAACATTATCTATCTCTCTCATGTTTATCTCTTTTGATGTACATTTGTATAACATTATCATTGTGTACTCATCTTCTATCTCTACCATGTTTATCTCTGTTGATGTACATTTGTATAACATTATCTGTCATTGAGTACTCATCTTCTATCTCTACCATGTTTATCTCTGTTGATGTACATTTGTATAACATTATCATTGTGTACTCATCTTCTATCTCTACCATGTTTATCTCTGTTGATGTACATTTGTATAACATTATCACTGTGTACTCATCTTCTATCTCTACCATGTTTATCTCTGTTGATGTACATTTGTATAACATTATCATTTAGTACTCTTCTTATATCTCTACCATGTTTATCTCTGTTGATGTACATTTGTATAACATTATCATTGTGTACTCATCTTCTATTTCTACCATGTTTATCTCTGTTGATGTACATTTGTATAACATTATCATTGAGTACTCATCTTCTATCTCTACCATGTTTATCTCTGTTGATGTACATTTGTATAATATTATCATTGTGTACTTATCTTCTATCTCTACCATGTTTATCTCTGTTGATGTACATTTGAATAACATTATCATTGAGTACTCATCTTCTATCTCTACCATGTTTATCTCTGTTGATGTACATTTGTATAACATTATCATTGTGTACTCATCTTCTATCTCTACCATGTTTATCTCTGTTGATGTACATTTGTATAACATTATCATTTAGTACTCATCTTCTATCTCTACCATGTTTATCTCTGTTGATGTACATTTGTATAACATTATCATTGTGTACTCATCTTCTATCTCTACCATGTTTATCTCTGTTGATGTACATTTGTATAACATTATCATTGTGTACTCATCTTCTATCTCTACCATGTTTATCTCTGTTGATGTACATTTGTATAACATTATCATTGTGTACTCATCGTATATCTCTACCATGTTTATCTCTGTAGATGTACATTTGTATAACATTATCATTGTGTACTCATCTTCTATCTCTACCATGTTTATCTCTGTTGATGTACATTTGTATAACATTATCATTTAGTACTCTTCTTATATCTCTACCATGTTTATCTCTGTTGATGTACATTTGTATAACATTATCATTTAGTACTCATCATCTATCTCTACCATGTTTATCTCTGTTGATGTACATTTGTATAACATTATCATTTAGTACTCATCATCTATCTCTACCATGTTTATCTCTGTTGATGTACATTTGTATAACATTATCATTGTGTACTCATCTTCTATCTCTACCATGTTTATCTCTGTTGATGTACATTTGTATAACATTATCAGTGAGTACTCATCTTCTATCTCTACCATCTTTATCTCTGTTGATGTACATTTGTATAACATTATCATTGTGTACTCATCTTCTATCTCTATAATGTTTATCTCTGTTGATGTACATTTGTATAACATTATCAGTGAGTACTCATCTTCTATCTCTACCATGTTTATCTCTGTTGATGTACATTTGTATAACATTATCATTTAGTACTCATCATCTATCTCTACCATGTTTATCTCTGTTGATGTACATTTGTATAACATTATCATTGTGTACTCATCTTCTATCTCTACCATGTTTATCTCTGTTGATGTACATTTGTATAACATTATCAGTGAGTACTCATCTTCTATCTCTACCATCTTTATCTCTGTTGATGTACATTTGTATAACATTATCATTGTGTGCTCATCTTCTATCTCTACCATGTTTATCTCTGTTGATGTACATTTGTATAACATTATCATTGTGTACTCATCTTCTATCTCTACCATGTTTATCTCTGTTGATGTACATTTGTATAACATTATCATTGAGTACTCATCTTCTATCTCTACCATGTTTATCTCTGTAGATGTACATTTGTATAACATTATCATTTAGTACTCATCATCTATCTCTACCATGTTTATCTCTGTTGATGTACATTTGTATAACATTATCATTGTGTACTCATCTTCTATCTCTACCATGTTTATCTCTGTTGATGTACATTTGTATAACATTATCACTGAGTACTCATCTTCTATCTCTACCATGTTTATCTCTGTAGATGTACATTTGTATAACATTATCATTGTGTACTCATCTTCTATCTCTACCATGTTTATCTCTGTTGATGTACATTTGTATAACATTATCAGTGAGTACTCATCTTCTATCTCTACCATGTTTATCTCTGTTGATGTACATTTGTATAACATTATCATTGTGTACTCATCTTCTATCTCTACCATGTTTATCTCTGTTGATGTACATTTGTATAACATTATCAGTGAGTACTCATCTTCTATCTCTACCATCTTTATCTCTGTTGATGTACATTTGTATAACATTATCATTGTGTACTCATCTTCTATCTCTACCATGTTTATCTCTGTTGATGTACATTTGTATAACATTATCATTGTGTACTCATCTTCTATCTCTACCATGTTTATCTCTGTTGATGTACATTTGTATAACATTATCATTGTGTACTCATCTTCTATCTCTACCATGTTTATCTCTGTTGATGTACATTTGTATAACATTATCAGTGAGTACTCATCTTCTATCTCTACCATCTTTATCTCTGTTGATGTACATTTGTATAACATTATCATTGTGTACTCATCTTCTATCTCTACCATGTTTATCTCTGTTGATGTACATTTGTATAACATTATCATTGTGTACTCATCTTCTATCTCTACCATGTTTATCTCTGTTGATGTACATTTGTATAACATTATCATTGTGTACTCATCTTCTATCTCTACCATGTTTATCTCTGTTGATGTACATTTGTATAACATTATCAGTGAGTACTCATCTTCTATCTCTACAATGTTTATCTCTGTTGATGTACATTTGTATAACATTATCATTGTGTACTCATCTTCTATCTCTACCATGTTTATCTCTGTTGATGTACATTTGTATAACATTATCAGTGAGTACTCATCTTCTATCTCTACCATCTTTATCTCTGTTGATGTACATTTGTATAACATTATCATTGTGTACTCATCTTCTATCTCTACCATGTTTATCTCTGTTGATGTACATTTGTATAACATTATCATTGTGTACTCATCTTCTATCTCTACCATGTTTATCTCTGTTGATGTACATTTGTATAACATTATCATTGTGTACTCATCTTCTATCTCTACCATGTTTATCTCTGTTGATGTACATTTGTATAACATTATCAGTGAGTACTCATCTTCTATCTCTACCATCTTTATCTCTGTTGATGTACATTTGTATAACATTATCATTGTGTACTCATCTTCTATCTCTACCATGTTCATCTCTGTTGATGTACATTTGTATAACATTATCATTGTGTACTCATCTTCTATCTCTACCATGTTTATCTCTGTTGATGTACATTTGTATAACATTATCATTGTGTACCCATCTTCTATCTCTACCATGTTTATCTCTGTTGATGTACATTTGTATAACATTATCATTGTGTACTCATCTTCTATCTCTACCATGTTTATCTCTGTTGATGTACATTTGTATAACATTATCAGTGAGTACTCATCTTCTATCTCTACCATGTTTATCTCTGTTGATGTACATTTGTATAACATTATCAGTGAGTACTCATCTTCTATCTCTACCATGTTTATCTCTGTTGATGTACATTTGTATAACATTATCATTGTGTACTCATCTTCTATCTCTACCATGTTCATCTCTGTTGATGTACATTTGTATAACATTATCATTGAGTACTCATCTTCTATCTCTACCATGTTTATCTCTGTTGATGTACATTTGTATAACATTATCATTGTGTACTCTTCTACTGTCATCTGTATGAGGAATGCCTTTTGATAGCCTTAATTGGTTTCCTCATCTTGTGTCTTATCAATCCTCGACGTTTGGCCGACGGACATTTCTCAGAGAGACATTTGGCTGAACGGACATCACGCCGAAAGACATTTGTTCGAATGAACATTTATCCGAATGGACATCTGGTCAAATTGCATAGTGCTGACAGGTTAAAAAGGTTGAACAGACCATTCTCCAAAATATATATGTAGGTAAATTCCACAGACAACAAGCTCTCTTGAAGGATGGTACAGAGGGTTTGAACAGAGAATGGCAGTCACCCACCCCACCATTTGCCATCACGTCTCCAAACTAAGAAAAGAGCAGTCAGACTGCAGGTAGCCTCGGGAATGATATTGAAGAAACCGAAAAAGAAGTACCAGATATTAAATACAGGAATGAAGTGATTGAAAAATATGAGGAGTGTCCCAGAATTAATTTTTTGAGAGCAATAGTCTTTAAATTTTTTAGTTATTATACTATAAAGATTTTTATAACTTGCAATGATGTTATATTATATTTTTGTCAGTTTTAAGGTTTGTTTAATAAAAACCAATTACATTGCAAAGAATTAATAAATAAAAAAACACAAAAAATTAAAAGGAAGCAATAGAAATTAAAAAAAAAATATTAAAAGAAAGAAAGAAATGAAAACTCCGCCTAGGCCAGTCCTAAGCCCGGCTGAAAAAGGAGGAGGGTAGCATGCAAAGGCACAACAGGCCAATCAGCTGTTTGCTTTAAACTTTTGATTACGCGAACTACAAGAGAGAAAACTGGACTGATTCTAAAGGCAACGAACTGGAACGGACTACGACTTATGGAACTTGGAACACAAAAAGTATAAATGGGAAAGAAGAGGAGCTCGCGGAAGAGATGAGGAAAGCAAAACTAGAAATCCCGGCTATAACGAAAACAAAGAAAAAGAGACAAGGAGTCTTGGATCTCGATGGCAGCACGCTGCTATACAGTGGTGTGCCCACATCTGAAAGAGCTAAAGGGGGCGTGGGTTGCATTGTGGCCAAAAATAAAAAGATAGTATCAACGGATGGAACTTTGTCTCGGAGCGCATTATGGTTGTAGAACTAAAAGAAGGAGAAACTATAGTCAACCTGGTCATAGTGTATGGGCCAAATGAGGATGAGAGAGCAGAGGTCAAGGAGGAATTCTCCGAGCTGCTTCAAAGGACAGTGGATGACTGCCTAGATGAAATTATCATGCTCGGAGATTTCAATGCCAGAGTTGGAAATGACCATGCTAGATGTGGTGGAGTTATTGGAAGATATGGAGAAGATACTCTCAATGACAACGGAAAGCGACTCCTTAGATTCTGCACTGAGCAGAATCTGATCATTACAAACACAAAGTTCCCCCATAAGCGCATACATGCATACACTAGATGTGAACCAACAAAGAATGAGAAGTTAGTGATCGACTATGTCATTGTTAGGAGGAGCTCATTCAAATATGTCCGGGATGCTAGAGTCTGGAGGGGGCCAGAGATTGGAAGTGATCACTACCTGCTTACAATCAAAAGAACAACTGAAAGAGTTGCTCAGCCTAGGAACTGCCCAACATCACACAAGAAACCAAGTAAATGAACGAGAGAAATGAGCATTAAGACCTACAAACTGAGAGAGCCAGAAATTAAGACCAGATATCAGGGGCTTATTGCTACAGCGGTGAGAAACACAGACGAACAACCTGATGACTTGGAAACCGTCTGGCTTAAATTCAAGGACATCATAAAGACAGCTGCTGCAGAAGCATGTGGTGAAGTCCGACTTGGGAACAAGAGAAAGAGGACACTTTGGTGGACAGGAAGTCAAAGAGAAAATAAGAGAGAAGAAAATGGCATGGAAACAATACTTAGGAGCTAAAAACACAGCAGGACAAATAGAGAAATATAGAGAATATGTGATACTCAGAACAGAAGCAAAGAACAAGGTGCTAGCAGCAAAACAGAAGTCCTGGGAAGAATTTGGAGAAAAGCTAGAAAAAGATACGCAAGAAAACCAGAAATTTTTCTATAAGACCCTAAAGAACATGAGGAAGGAAAAACAACGCCCTATCAAATTTATAAAGGACAAGCAAGGCAAATTGCTTACTCCCCCGAAGGAAGTAATGGAAAGAATATTTCTCAGAACTCCTGGATGGTGAGCAAGGTGAAGCATCAGAAATGATAACCACTAGCACAGAAGAGGAAACCAATGGTGATGAAGATGACATAAAGATGGAAGAACTGAAGGCAGTACAGGAGAAAATCAAGATGGGCAAAGCAGCATGGCGTAATGGTATAACACCAGAAATGATTAAGTACATGGGAGCATTAGGCGACCTATTACTCTTAAGGGTCCTACAGGCAGCGTAGTGCAACAAGACCATACCAAAGGATTGGGAGATTGCCATCATAACACCAATTTTCAAAAAGGGTGACAATCGACAATGTGGAAATCATAGAGGCATATCCCTTCTCAGTGTCCCTGGTAAAATCTACTCTAGAATCCTAGAGCAGAGATTCCGACGCCAAGCTGAGCCACAATTGGATGAGGTCCAGTGCGGATTCCGAGCTAACCGAAGTACTCAAGACCTAATCTTCACACTCAGACAGCTGAGTGAAAAGGCCCTTGAGTATAAGAGTGAGATCCATCTTTGTTTCATAGATCTGGAAAAGGTGTTTGACAGGGTCCCCTGGAGCAAACTTTGGGACTGTTTGGCAAGGAAGAATATTCCAGCACCTCTGATTCATGCTATACAGAGCTTCTACAAGTCTTGCAGAAATTATGTGAGGACAGCAAACCATAAGTCAGAAGAATTCAGGACCACCACTGGTGTAAAACAAGGTGATATCCTGTCACCTTATCTTTTCATACTCATGGATGATGTCATCAAGGCATGTAAGGAGAGAACAAGAAAGTATTCAGTGGGGTACTGGAAGATGAAACATGTCTGTATTTCAGAGTTGGCATTTGCTGATGATGTTGCCCTGATTGCTAAATCAGAGGCACATCTCCAATCCAACCTGCAAGTCTGAAAGGAAGAGCTGGAGAAGAGAGGGATGGTCATAAGCAGCTCTGAAACAAAATCCATGGTGATATCACGAGGAGAAAGAAGACATCAGATTAAGCTGGGAGAACAGGTCCTGGAGCAGGTCGACCACTTTAAATACCTCGGAGCTATTATAGACCGAAAGGGAGGCATCAAAGAAGAGTTGGCCACTCGAAAAGCAGCAGCTGGGAGACTTTTTCAGGCCATAAATCGAGGATTCCTCAGCAAGAGAGAGAGGTTGGTAGGAAAACGAAGATGGCTGTAAACCGCTCCACTTATGTCCCAGTCTTGATATATGGATGCGAGTCATGGGCAATGACTACCACCCACAAAAGCCAGATCCAAACCTCAGAAATGAGGTATCTGAGGAAGGTGGTTGAAGTAACAAGAAGAGACATGGTCTGCAACCAGATGATACGTCAAGGCCTAAAATCCCACACCCTGCAGACCCAAGTAGAACAGTCCCAACTAAGATGGTTTGGCCATGTCTGCAGAATGGGAGAAGATCGGCTACCATGACATGCATGGGAAACAAAGAACCAGGGATCCAGACCCCCAGGACGACACAGATTCCGCTGGGAGGACAACATTAGACAATCTTTGAAGGACCGAGGACTAGAATGGAACCAGGCCAGGAGGAAGACAGCCGATAGGATAGTCTGACGCTCTCTCTTCCAAACCTCTACACCTCACGGTAGAAGGGGAACGACTAAGTAAGTAAGAAAGAAATGAAGAAAAACAATTAACATAAAAGAAAGAAATAAAAATAAAAAACGCAAATATAAAACAAAGGCCATATGTCCATTCGGCCAAGTGTCTTTTGGCTTAATGTCCATTCGGCCAAATGTGTTTCAGTGAAATGTCCGTCGACCAACTATCCGGCCACATGTTCTGCCGGTATGTCTTCATCCTATTTTTACGCGTGCTAAGCATTTTTTCTTTATTTCCTGATAAATCCAGAAGTAATATCTTGTTATGGTAATATAACAATTTTGATTTGTGGTTGACTTGTCAGGCTGAGGAGAAACTGAGAAGTCTGCAAGAGAAAGTCGAACTTTTGGAGCAGAAACTGGCACAGTCACTCAAGAAAGTGGAGGCCATGCCTTCTATAGAAGCTGAGCTGCAGCAGAGACTAGAGGCACTCAGTCAGGTAAATGCTTTGATCATTCTCATGATGGTAGAGGTGCTTATAATAGTGGTGGTGGGGTTTGTAATAGTGATGGTGGTGATGATCAGTATGTGATTAGACTTTATTTAAATAGAAGTCGTATGATTTATAATTTCTCACAATATTTTTTTTTAAATTCAGAGGGAAATCGTGTTTGCTTAAAAAATATTACGTTTGGTTGTAACATTTTACCGTTTTACGAGTTCTGCATTGAAAATACTTTATAATTTGTGTTTAAATAATAACATGAAAAACTTGGATTACATTACTGATGTTTAAATTTAAGTCAGAACAAAATCCATGAGCAAATAAAAAAGCAACAAAATAGAGGAAATAGCTAGATATATAGGGCTAAACACAAAGATATCAAAAGTGTTTTAACAGTGTTAAAACTTGAAAATATCCAGGCCAGAAATAAACACCTGGAAGCAATAACATACTTGGTAGGTACATTATCGGCAGGCGGCACATTGTTAGTGGAGAGAATCTGATAAGCATACATAGCTGCTGAATGTCTTGCATTTTTTTGCAGCCAATGCCAATCTGAAGAATTTGTGTTACCTTCATTATAGAATTTTCTTGTTACTTTTCTGACATTCTAATTTCCCACGTATTTTATCTTGGTTTTTGCGTGTATTTAAAGGATCTTCATATCTGGTTTTAAGCTAGCAAAAGGAAAGGGGGTAGCATACTGTGCATTCCTTGTCCGGAGAGGGAGGGACCTTTCTAATTATACAGAGCTAAAATACTGCCCTCTGGTTTTGGGCTTTACCAAGGAATCACCAGGTCCTGTTGAGAGCCATTTCCCAGCTTCCCTTACCTGTCATCTATCCATTGTGAGATCTACTCGCATGCAACCAACCGGGTAAAAGTGGGAGTAGTGTCTAGGCCTCGAGTGATTCCACCAAACTAAGTGTGCAGTTCTACATTCTCAATGTACTGTGTTCTCAATATGCTGCACCACAGTGGGAATCATGATGTACGAGGGACGGTCAAAAAGTAATGCCTCATAATTTTTAATTTCATTCAGTAGGCAAAAAAAACAGATAAAATTCACATTGAAATGTAGCCCCAAGTCTGAACTTCAAAAATTTATTTCTCAATGTAGTCTCCGTTATTTGTTACAGTTTTTGTCCATCTTCTCACAAGGGCATGTATCCCCGCACGGTAAAAATTTGTGTCCTTTTTCCTAAACCATTGGCGTACGGCGCGTTTAAGGGTCTCGGTGTCCTCAAAGTGATGTCCGCAAAGATCTTCTTTCAGTGGTCCAAACAGATGGAAGTCAGAAGGTGCAAGATCGGGACTGTAAGGGGGATGTGGTAATAATGTCCAGCTAAATTCTGCAATCGCATCAATGGTGCGTTTAGCGGTGTGTGGCGTGGCATTATCGTGCAACAGTAGTGCAGTTCTCCAATCTTTTAATGGGTAAAGTCGCCAAAGACGACCTCTAAGCTTCTTCAAAGTTTCAATGTAACGGTCTGCATTCACCGTGTTTCCCTGTTCCAAGAAGTCAAGAAGAATCACACCCTTCTCATCCCAAAACACGGAGGCCATAACTTTCCCTACAGATGGTGAACTTTTGAACTTCTTTCTTGTCGGCGATGTTGTGTGATGCCATTCCATTGACTGCCTCTTGGATTCTGGTTAAAAAAAAATGATGTTCTGGACACTGCCTTTACTAATGGACAACATGGAAGAAAGTTCATAAAGTGTTACCCGACGGTCACCACGAATGATGCCATCAACTCGATGAATGTTGTGTGGAGTCACTGCAGTAGACAGACGGCCAGTTTGCTTTGCTTCAGCCATTGAGGATTGACCTACTTCAGCTTCGTCACAACGATGTACCCAACGTCGGACAGTGCTAACATCCACTGTTGAATCTCCATAAACATTCTTCAAACGTTCGTGGATGTGAATTGGGGTCTCGCCTTCAGCATTGAGGAATTCTTTGACATAACGTTGTTTTAACCATACGTCTTTGGCAGCCATTTTTAAACTGTTACAGTGGTGCCACCAGTTACTGAAACAGGTTGGGAATGCTATACAGTGCAGAAGAGTGTTTGAGGAATCCTGCTAAATTTACAAATTGCACACCGATGCAGTATTTACATACATAAAAAATAGGAGGCATTACTTTTTGACCGTCCCTCATATAAATTCACTGTGATAGATTTGTCAGATCATAAATTTACTATGTTGCCTTTGTCAGATAAATTTGTCAAAGTCAGTTTGAACAGATCATTGTAGCAGTTGTATCAGATAAATTTGTCAAAGTCAGCTTTATCAGATTATTGTAACAGCTTTGTCAGATCCAAGAGTACCAGTGTTTGCTGAGTCATAACATAACTGTGATTAGGTTGTCAGCTCACAAGTTAGATCAGAGGCAGAATGGGCTTTGTTTTGAATATCCTCAGGCGGAAGAAAGGCATGGATCCACAGAAGAGAGGATACTGAATCTGGAGCAAGCACTGCATGACAAGGAGACTGAGCTGCTGCGAGTAAGTATGGCAGTTTTAGACCAGAAGTATGTATGCATGTTTCATTTGTTTCTGTCTTTGTGTCTGTGTTTTGAGCAGATTTATTAAGATGCAAACATGCAAGATTTACTTGCTTTGAATGACTTTCATGGTTAAGTTTTATTGGCTGTAAGTTTCTACAGGATGGAAAGTAGATCCAGGTCCCAACCAATCTTCCCTCTAATCTGTACGTGCTTGTGCACACAGGTTGTGAAATCAGCTCATATAAAAAATTGAACTGAGCATACACATAATTAAATTCAAACAAATATAATAATAATAAAACAAACATGGCCGTCCATAAAAAATATATATACATTCAGTTTAGTGCACACAAGTTTTTGTCACTGGGAAAAAAATTAAACAACGTGAAATATTTGCTCACATGGGCCATTACATATTAGAGGGAACTTTGGTCTCAACCATCCTTAGTTTGCCTTCTGTGAGATTCCAGGTAGTGTACTGTGTTACTATTCTTCTCCCCATCTCCCTTTTTTTTTTTTTTTTTTTTTGGGGGGGGGGGGGAAGTAACACATGAATGAACCCAGTGTACAGCAGTACAAGAAGCTAACAGGGCAATATAAACCAATCAGATGACAGTATTGAGGACAAGAATGAACAAATTGCTTAGCTACAGACAGGAGCAAATGAAAAGATGGACAGAACATTTAGAGGAATACTAGGCAGTCTACCATATCCATCAATACATCCAGCTAGCAGAAAAACTAAGTAGGGGAAACAAATAAGTAGTCATACAGTTTCTAAGAGTTGTCAGACCTGCAGGCCCAGATGGCAATCAGCAGAGACCTTTGGATATTGATACCTCTACAGATATTTTACACATGCCAGGAAGAGAACAGAAATACCAGCAGACTGATTGGAAGGATATATGATCAGTTTGCAAAAGCATGGACTACAGAGGAATAATGTTACTGTCTCTGCTATGAGCAATAGTAAACAGCATCATTAGTAAACAAGATTAAAAGACACTATAGACATTTGAGAGAAGATGAAGCAGGTAATCAACTAAACAGATCGTGTCCAGACCAAATAGTCACATTGAGCGTAAGAGTCGAACAGAGCCTGGAACTGGATTCACCATTTCACACTGGATTTGTGGATAATGAAAGGCCCGCTGCAGTTTAGACAGAGAATCACTTTTGGAAACTGGTGAGCTATTATACGAGTCCCCATCAGTTTATTAAACCAATTAAGAAAGATTAAATGCAGAATTCTTCATGAAAAATAACTTACAGAACCCTTTCAAATAAGAACTGGAGTGCAACAGAGATGTCTCTTGTCATCAGTTCTCATCTTACGGACTGTAGATTTGATTCCACAACAACAACATCAAGCAACAGTGGGCTCAGAAAAACCAGCTCCACAGTCTGAATGTTTCCACTCCTCTAGCACTTGCTGTTGCATAACCTGATGCTAGACAGTATGAGGTCACAGCTATTTTTAGTCTGAATGTTTGCACTCATCTAGCACTTGCTGTTGCATAACCTAATGCTAGACAGTATGAGGTCACAGCTATTTTTAGTCTGAATGTTTCCACTCATCTAGCATTTGCTGTGGCATAACCTGATGCTAGACAGTATGAGGTCACAGCTATTTTTAGTCTGAATGTTTCCACTCACCTAGCACTTGCTGTTGCATAACCTGATGCTAGACAGTATGAGTGTTGCGCACATATTTTGGTGGCACGGATTATGCATACAAATGGAAAATGTATTTATTTGTCTGATAAAAATATATTTATCTTTGAATGCACGTTTTTCGGTCTAAAGGGACAGAACTCAGATTAGGCGATGGGTATTCATTCTGTGAGTTACCACTCCTGGTATCGTTCCTGAAAATCGAACTCAGCGGAGGAATCTAGATTTACTTTGATCTATTCTATGTTTGGTTAGGAATAGATTGTTATTGCTTCAGAATGTCTATGGCCCGAATCTATGTGTAGTTCTTGTCTATGTAGGACGAGTATGTCCTATAGCTTGATATCTTTGTATGTTTATGTCGAACTATTTTTCTTGTACTGTACTTTAGGGGTCAGGTGCTATTCGGCAGATGAAGATAGGTTAGGGAGTTCTTCGGTGATCCAGACCTCCAGGACGACCCAGAGTTCGCTGGGAGGACAACATTAGACAATCTTTGAAGGACCGAGGACTAGAATGGAACCAGGCCAGGAAGAAGACAGCTGATAGAATGGTCTGGCGCTCTCTCTTCCAAACCTCTACACCTCACGGTAGAAGGGGAACGACTAAGTAAGTAAGTAAGTTCTTCGGTGATGAAGCCTATGGTGGAAAGTCATGTCTTAAGACCTGCCCAAAGTTTGTGATCTCTTCAATTTATCATGGGGACGAAGATAGTTTCTTCCAGGATTGTTTAGTCTATGAGTTTCCCAGTGGTGATTCAATAACGCCGGGAGAGCGTTTGTGCTTGCTAGTGTATTCTTATGTCAAGGTAAACGTACTTTTGCTGACTTCGTTCATTCCTAGGCTTAAGATGGACAGACGTTTACATGAATCGACCTATGTCAGTATGTCAGAACGACATATTATCTAGCAGCACTGTTTATGTTTCTATACAGCAATTATGAGGACAGATTATGCTGATGCTTGTGGAAACTTTGATATTCATGAATTGAACCTTTATTGAAGCTTAGTCGTGCATCATTATGGTGAGCGATGTTTACAGGACCAGGAGCCATCTTGGAATCCTACCTATTGTCAGTCATCTATCCGAGAACAGGGATGCCCTTATTATCCGATGATGATCAAGAGATCACACTTATGAAAGGAAAATCTATTCTTGGGTGATTTAACATTCGCTCAGAAGATATTTGCTGAATGCTATTTAAAGAAATCTCCGCTAGGGTGCAAGCTACACTTATGCTAAAGGAGGTTCTGTCCAGGAGTCACCGTAAACATTATTGATTAACTGACATGACTAGTCAGTAAGGCCTGATGAAGATTTGTTAAACATTATATATTAACTGACATGATCAGTCAGTAAGGCCTGATGAATATTTAGATGAGATATGGAACTCTGAACGTTTGTATTCTGATGTTCCATTGTGATTGTCCTCCACATGAATGCCAATTTAAGATTGTACACCGTGGGTCAACAATATGCTATTGATGTCGACCTGTGTTCCTGTAACTGTACCCATTCTGTCAAGTGTATGCGTCAAATTAAACTATTGAAACGTCTACAGTGGTCTGCATAAGTAACTTCTAGATACGCATGAATGAGTGTTTGAACCTTCAGTCAACTCCACAGAACAGTCACACATTCGCGTATTGACATTTATTACAACACTCATTGTCAACACTGTATTCTTGTCAGGGCCTCATTGTGTCCCAGGACAAGGTGACATGTATACCTGACACTGTGCTCGGTTGTTTGAGTTGACTATTCAGTCCCAGTACATCTTTACAACGTACACTGATAAAACACAGTATCCAGCATCCAAGAATAACAGCCTTTATCATTATCTATGTGATCGCACAAAAAAGGGGTTATCAATGAGGTCACAGCTATTTTTAGTCTGAATGTTTCCACTCATCTAGCACTTGCTGTTGCATAACCTGATGCTAGACAGTATGAGGTCACAGCTATTTTTAGTCTGAATGTTTGCACTCATCTAGCACTTGCTGTTGCATAACCTGATGCTAGACAGTATGAGGTCACAGCTATTTTTAGTCTGAATGTTTCCACTCATCTAGCACTTGCTGTTGTATAACCTCATGCTAGACAGTATGAGGTCACAGCTATTTTTAGTCTGAATGTTTGCACTCATCTAGCACTTGCTGTTGCATAACCTGATGCTAGACAGTATGAGGTCACAGCTATTTTTAGTCTGAATGTTTGCACTCATCTAGCACTTGCTGTTGCATAACCTGATGCTAGACAGTATGAGGTCACAGCTATTTTTAGTCTGAATGTTTGCACTCATCTAGCACTTGCTGTTGCCATAACCTGATGCTAGACAGTATGAGGTCACAGCTATTTTTAGTCTGAATGTTTGCACTCATCTAGCACTTGCTGTTGCATAACCTGATGCTAGACAGTATGAGGTCACAGCTATTTTTAGTCTGAATGTTTGCACTCATCTAGCACTTGCTGTTGCATTACCTGATGCTAGACAGTATGAGGTCACAGCTATTTTTAGTCTGAATGTTTGCACTCATCTAGCACTTGCTGTTGCATAACCTGATGCTAGACAGTATGAGGTTACAGCTATTTTTAGTCTGAATGTTTGCACTCATCTAGCACTTGCTGTTGCATAACCTGATGCTAGACAGTATGAGGTCACAGCTATTTTTAGTCTGAATGTTTGCACTCATCTAGCACTTGCTGTTGCATCACCTCATGCTAGACAGTATGAGGTCACAGCTATTTTTAGTCTGAATATACACAGAGAAGCGACAACGATTATGGGGGGGGGGGGGGAAATGTAGTAGATAATAGCCAGATTGTATTTGGAGAAACATCCCTACAGGTCACTCCAAGCAGTAACATAGGTAGAGTTGTAAAAGTGGGCAGTGATATCAATATACCAACACAAAAGACAAGTGGATTTGTCCATTTATTGAAATAAAAAGAAATGAAGTCTGACAAAGGTTAAGAAACTTCAGCTCAAATGTCAAGGTCAGTCCTTTTGTATGACTGTCAAATATGAAGATAGAAGAAATATGACAACATATAAGTAACAGATGTTCATAAATATGTGGTCATGCACAGCAGGAGGATTACAGTAGTGTGACAAATGTGGAACAGAAACAACTTCCATAGACAAGAGAATGATGTCAGTGGAGAACTTTGTGGTACGGAAGGAAGTCAGCAACAGAATTGACATCGAGCACTCAGGAAGTTGTGGAGAGACAAGAGGGCCTGTGCCATCCAGTATGGTACTTGAAAAATATTTTTTTTTGGGGTGGCATTATAGAGATATTATTACTTATATCATTCTCTGCTGCTTATTTTTTTGTCTGGCATTTTTCAGGTTGTATTTGGTTTCTTTCTTTTAAAATTCAACAGTCTCGACAAAGAGAGAAGATGAATGAAGAACACAATGTGAGGCTGTCTGCTACAGTTGACAGACTGTTGACAGAATCCAATGAGAGACTACAGCTGCATCTCAAGGAAAGAATGAGTGCCTTGGAAGATAAAAATCAGCTGACCTCTGAGCTACAAGGAATTAGCACAATTTTGGATGACACCCAACAAGAAAAGGTCAGCATATCAACTTTATTATTAGTTTCTCAGCAATTTTTTTTTTTTTGGGTGAGATTTTCATAATTAAAATCTTTCAAGATGTTAAGTTACGTCTACTGGGACTGTCTTTGTACTAGAGTTATGTGGCTTAGTACATCATGTATGAAGTATACTGAAAGAAAGGTGGCTGATCACGTGAAGATTTATTTAGAATGTAGACAGTTAATTTGTTAGTCTAAATGGTTTCTATTTTATTGAACAAATAAAGCAGACATTTCATACAAGTATGAAGGGCAACTACTGTAGGACTGACTATAAACAGTGATGTAAATGATAATAGGTCGTAAGGAAGTTTTATTGCAAGACAATCACAAAACATTATGTGTTACACTTCCATGTATTTGTCATGGACAGAATATAGGAAAACGTTACACAATAGAAAATGTTTAACTAATACAGATGAGTAAAAAGAGATAAGATAATGGAACAAAATTATTACGTCTGTAACTGGGTTAGATCCTGCTGTCAGTCTCTAGCCACAAGTGCTGGTCAGCTGACCTTATCCTTTTGTTTATCGTATTTTTTAATATTTAGATTAGTTACACTGTTTTTTGTGTGTATTGATTCCAAATATCCTGTCCTTGAAGACTGTCCTGCTGTCAGAAAGTTAATTGTTTGCTGCTTGTATCATTGTAAAACTGTACCCCTTGCCTACTTTGTTGCACACCTCACCGTTAGCAGGTATGTCAGCAACATAAATGTCCTTTGAGAGGACATGAGAAGACATATCCTCTTCATATGTATCTCATTTTTCAGGAACGTATTAATGATGATCTGTTGAGGTACAGAAAGGAAGTAGAAACCCTCCGCATGCATATGGATCAGCTGATGAGGTTAGTGTTGATCATAGTACATGTTTGTTTTAGTGTCATACTTTAATGTTTCTGTCAGTTCTGGTTAGCAGGTGGTTACTGACACCACACCGGATGCATGGGATCATATCTAGAGTCATCCTTTTATGACTTCCAGCTAAACACTATGCTATAGAATACAGATGTGAATGTGAGCCTCTGTCTGTGAGGCCAATCACACCCTCATGGACTTGTGAATTCATCCACATACTTCCAGGGGTTCCCCCCTGTGGTGAAACATGTTGAGAACCTGACATTGCACACTAAGCTTTGGGGAATCACTTGAGCCCTAGATCTAATTCTGGCTCGTTTAGCTGGTTGGCTGTATACAGGAGGATCTCTCAGTCAATAGGCAACCGGTGAGGGGAGCTGGTAAGTGGCTGTGCAGGACATGACCATTCTATGGTAGTGCCCAAACAAGAGCACAGTATTTTAGCTCTGCATATTTGGAGAGCTTCTGTGGATGGCAGGGAATGCACAGTATGCCCACCGGTTATTCTGTCCAGTTTGAAACCAGATGTAATGATCCTTTAAATGCTAGCCCAAACCAGGATAGAATAACCAGGAAAGACATTGAAGCTCATGACTCCAACTCAACAAGTTTTGGAATGGCAGAAACGTTCCAGGAAAATGCTAGACCTGTAAAATAGATAATGTCAACTTGACATTGGCTGTGACAGAGCAAGAAGCTCAGGAGCTCTAGTTACACAACAACTCAATCCTGTCTTTGTCTCCTTTTCTCTTCTTCTTTGGGGGGGTTTATGGGGTCACTACAGCATGTGGCTTCCTTGTTGCAAGCTTATACCAAACTACTTCATATGTTCTAGTACTAGTTGTTTATGTCACTTTTTTGACATTATTAGCACCATACATAACCTCACATTATTAGTGTCATACATAACCTCACATTATTAGTGTCATACATAACCTCACATTATTAGCGCCATACATAACCTCACATTATTAGTTTCATACATAACCTCACATTATTAGTGCCATACATAACCTCACATTATTAGTGCCATACATAACCTCACATTATTAGTGCCATACATAACCTCACATTATTAGTGCCATACATAACCTCACATTATTAGTGCCATACATAACCTCACATTATTAGTGTCATACATAACCTCACATTATTAGCACCATACATAACCTCACATTATTAGTGTCATACATAACCTCACATTATTAGTGTCATACATAACCTCACATTATTAGTGTCATACATAACCTCACATTATTAGTGTCATACATAACCTCACATTATTAGTGTCATACATAACCTCACATTATTAGTGTCATACATAACCTCACATTATTAGTGCCATACATAACCTCACATTATTAGTGCCATACATAACCTCACATTATTAGTGTTATACATAACCTCACATTATTAGCGTCATACATAACCTCACATTATTAGCGTCATACATAACCTCACATTATTAGCACCATACATAACCTCACATTATTAGTGTCATACATAACCTCACATTATTAGGTCATACATAACCTCACATTATTAGTGTCATACATAACCTCACATTATTAGTGTCATACATAACCTCACATTATTAGTGTCATACATAACCTCACATTATTAGTGTCATACATAACCTCACATTATTAGCGCCATACATAACCTCACATTATTAGCGCCATACATAACCTCACATTATTAGCGCCATACATAACCTCACATTATTAGTGCCATACATAACCTCACATTATTAGTGTCATACATAACCTCACATTATTAGCGCCATACATAACCTCACATTATTAGCGCCATACATAACCTCACATTATTAGTGTCATACATAACCTCACATTATTAGCGCCATACATCTTCTTCTTCTTCTTCCGTCCTTAGCCAAAGACCGACCAAGCAGTCAGAGGCCATCACGCCTTGTGGCGTCTTAAGGGCAACAGCAGATTGATTTTCTCTGTTGTAGTTTCCCATCACGCCTAGCGGCGTCTTTAGGGCAACAACAAATAGATCCATCTGCCGTTGTTTCCGTAATCGGTGTGACAAGCCAACGGGTGATCAGCCCATTGGGCAGCGCCATACATAACCTCACATTATTAGCGCCATACATAACCTCACATTATTAGCGCCATACATAACCTCACATTATTAGCGTCATACATAACCTCACATTATTAGCACCATACATAACCTCACATTATTAGCGCCATACATAACCTCACATTATTAGCGCCATACATAACCTCACATTATTAGCGCCATACATAACCTCACATTATTAGCGTCATACATAACCTCACATTATTAGCACCATACGTAACCTCACATTATTAGTGTCATACATAACCTCACATTATTAGTGTCATACATAACCTCACATTATTAGCACCATACATAACCTCACATTATTAGCGCCATACATAACCTCACATTATTAGCACCATACATAACCTCACATTATTAGTGCCATACTTCTTTCTTCTTCTTCTTCCATCCTTAGTCAAAGACCGACCAAGCAGTCAGAGGCCATCACGCCTTGTGGCGTCTTAAGGGCAACAGCAGATTGACTTTCTCTGTTGTAGTTTCCCATCACGCTTAGCGGCGTCTTTAGCGCCATACATAACCTCACATTATTAGCACCATACATAACCTCACATTATTAGTGTCATACATAACCTCACATTATTAGTGTCATACATAACCTCACATTATTAGTGTCATACATAACCTCACATTATTAGTGCCATACATAACCTCACATTATTAGTGTCATACATAACCTCACATTATTAGTGCCATACATAACCTCACATTATTAGTGCCATACATAACCTCACATTATTAGCGTCATACATAACCTCACATTATTAGCACCATACATAACCTCACATTATTAGCGCCATACATAACCTCACATTATTAGCACCATACATAACCTCACATTATTAGCACCATACATAACCTCACATTATTAGCACCATACATAACCTCACATTATTAGCACCATACATAACCTCACATTATTAGTGTCATACATAACCTCACATTATTAGTGCCATACATAACCTCACATTATTAGTGTCATACATAACCTCACATTATTAGTGTCATACATAACCTCACATTATTAGTGCCATACATAACCTCACATTATTAGCGCCATACATAACCTCACATTATTAGCACCATACATAACCTCACATTATTAGCACCATACATAACCTCACATTATTAGCACCATACATAACCTCACATTATTAGCACCATACATAACCTCACATTATTAGTGTCATACATAACCTCACATTATTAGTGCCATACATAACCTCACATTATTAGTGCCATACATAACCTCACATTATTCACCTTGTAGGAAATGCCTGAGATAGCAATGATCCTATATTTCCTTGACCTCCTCAGGTACTTACTTGTACAGACAATTATTGTTTACAGTTAAGCCTTGACTGATATGAAAGTGTTTTTGTTAACACTCTGGCTTAGCTAGTCATCATCATCATGTTGTCATTCTGTTTGAGATATTCTGTTATTGTCAAGAATAATTGTGAAACATTCTTTGTCTCATATACCAGAGCTGGCTATACATTTGAGGACCATGTATCTCGTCGACACCACAGAGGCAGAGAACAAGCTTTGATTGAGGATCCTACCAAGGTAGCTCATTTTCTGTCTTTGTTAAGCTTTGTCAGGTGTGTTTATAAGGTGACTCTTTTCAGCTCTGTTAGATGTTATGTTTATCAGGTGACTCTGTTCAGGGTTGTTAGATGTTATGTTTATCAGGTGACATTAGTTCAGCTTTGTTACATGTTATGTTTATCAGGTGACTCTGTTCTGCTTTGTTACATGTTATGTTTATCAGGTGACTGTTCTGCTTTGTTACATGTTATGTTTATCAGGTGACATCAGATCAGCTTTGTTAGGTGTTATGTTTATCAGGTAACATCTAACAACCCTGAACTAATGTCACCTGCTAAACATAACATCTAACAAAGCTGATCTAATGTCACCTGATAAAGATAACATCTAACAACCCTGAACAGAGTCACCTGATAAACATAACATCTCACAAAGATGATCTAATGCCACCTGATAAACATAACATCTAACAACCCTGAACAGAGTCACCTTACAAAAGGCATTTCCTAGATGATCTTGCAAGACAGGCAGAAGAGGCAGCACTGAGGAATGAACAAAGCACAGTATACAAAATAACTAAAATCATCAGCGGAAAATGTGGTGCAAACAATATTACATTAGTAAGAGATAAGCAAGGAAATCTCATCACGACAGCAGAGGGACAGGAAACAAGATGGGCAGAGCATTTCAGAGAAACTCTGAACAAAGAACCACCAGAGACACAGTTGAATGTTCCTGACGCTGAAAACGATCTAGATGTTAATACAGACAATTCACGAAAAGAAGAAATCACAGCAATCAAAGGGTTAAAGAATGGAAAAGCTCCTGGTCATGATAACTTAAATGCAGAGCTATTTAAGACAGACCCTGAGCTAGCAGCAGAACTATTAGAACCACTATTTGCACAAGTCTGGAAAATAGGTACAACACCATCAGAGTGGAACAAAGGAATAATTGTCAAATTGCCCAAGAAGGGAGATCTTGCAGACAGCAATAATTGGAGAGGAATCACTCTTCTCTCAGTTCCCAGCAAAATACTAGGCAGGATAATTATACAGAGAATTTCAAAAGCAGTAGACCACAAACTGAGGAAAGAACAAGCAGGATTTAGAAAGAACAGATGTGTAGATCATATATTTACCCTCAGGAACATTCATAGAGCAGTGCTCAGAATGGCAGAGACAGCTGTACATTAATTTAGTTGATTTTGAAAAGGCTCTTGACAGTATACATAGGGACAGTCTATGGAAAATACTGAGGGCTTATGGAATTCCAAGCTGCATAGTGTCAATCATAAAAAGCCTCTATGCTAACTTTACGTGTAGCGTTGGGCAGAGCAACCTAACCTTTGAGGTGAAGACAGGAGTACGACAGGGATGCCCCTTATCAACCACTCTATTTTTAACAGTCATAGACTGGGTGATGTGCCAAACAACAGAGGGCAGTCCAAGAGGAATAAGATGGACTACATTTTCTACATTGGAAGATCTGGAATATGCAGATGACATTGCACTGCTAGCACATTCACATCAACACATCCAGGAAAAACCGATAGACTTAATAAGTATAGCCAGCAGGTGGGCCTGAACATCAATCTAAAGAAGACAGAGGTCATGACACTCAATGTGAGCAACCCTGAGCCCATATCAGTAAGGAATCAGCAACTGGAACAGACAGACACCTTCACATACCTAGGATGCATAGTAACACCAGATGGCGGAGCAAGCAAAGACATCAACATCAGAATGAACAAAGCAAGAACAGCCTTTTTTAGTCTAAACAACATCTGGAAGTCCTCTGAGTACAGCACGAACACAAAATTAAGACTATATGAGAGTTGTGTACTTTCTGTGCTTCTCTATGGTGTGGAATGCTGGAGAGTAACAGAGAAGGAAATGTCGAAATTGTCCTCTTTCAACACAACCTGCCTAAGAATAATTTTCCAAATCTTTTGGCCGAATATCATCACCAACCAAAAACTGCTTACTCGGAGCAAGCAAGAGGACATGCACACCATCATAACTGGCAGACGCTGGAGCTGGGTTGGCCATGTCCTCAGAAGAGACCCTGATGCCATAACAAGAACAGCTATGCTATGGACCCCGGAAGGAAAACGAAAGAGAGGCTGACCAAAAACAACTTGGCGGAGGACTGTGGAGGCTGAGATGCAAAGAATGAACCAGAGTTAGGGCACTGTACGAAGGATGGCCACTGGCCGAGCAAAGCAGAATCAATATGTTGCTGCCCTACAAGACGCCACCAGGTGTAATGGCCACTAACTGCTTCGACAGTCGGCGGCTAAGGATATAAGAAGAAGAGAAGAAGTGTTCAGTCTCGTGATGAATTTTTGTGGTGATTTGTATAGCAGGTTTATTTGATGTCAGTCATTAGGTCTAGTTATATGAAACATAATTCATTAACATGATTGTTAATGCCCCACCGTCAGCTGAAAGAGGATAAATAAGACAGCATTTTGGTTCAAGTCATTTCCTGATCTGATCTCAGCCTACATTACAAATTGTAAATCTGCATGTGTCAGTGAAATTTTGGTTATCTCACAATATCATACGTTAAGTTTCTAGAACAAATGTTCATGTAGGTGCCACAGATTTTG
Source organism: Oreohelix idahoensis (assembly GCA_024509875.1). Lineage (NCBI taxonomy): Eukaryota > Metazoa > Mollusca > Gastropoda > Stylommatophora > Oreohelicidae > Oreohelix > Oreohelix idahoensis. The sequence continues at coordinate 37,313 of JAMPIV010011175.1, forward strand.
TAGCATAAAATTTGACATAGTAGCCGCAAGAGTGTCCATGTGGAAAGCCCAAAATAGTCGCTGACATAGTTCTTGAACAAACCTGTGTGAAGCAGCCACTACTAGATTGTTTTGTATTGAGCAAACTTCTGTGTGATAGCCACAGATATATAGCTCGAGTTTGTTGTTGAAAAAAACCACATGATAGCTACTGGCATATTACTAGATGTTACCTGTGTGAAGCCGCCACTACTAGATTGTTTTAGTCTGTTTAGCAAAATTCCATGTGATAGCCACTGACACAGTGTGGTAGCCATAGACATTTTACTTGAGTTTGTTGTTAAACACCACAATGTGATATCCACTGACATATTACTTGAGTTTGTTGTTGAAAAAACCACAGTGTGTTAGCCACCGATATATTACTAGTTTGTTGAGATATCCCATTTCTCTCTCCTCTCCCTTCCCCCTATGTGGCAGGCTATACTATGTCTCTTGAATTTATAGAATAGAGTCCCATATGATAGCTAGATGCATGTCCTTAATTAGTTCAAACAGATCATCACATTTGGGCCATTAGCACTCAACATTAGTTTGCCATATGCTAAACCTATGCCCACATGACCACCATAAGCTTGGCATAGGAATTCATTGATAAGATCCTGTTTAGCAGTCACTACTAGCACATCACAGGACTTGTAGAATGCTGCACAATGCAGGCAGTAGTTGTTGTATAGTCCAGCAGTGAGAATTGTTTTTCTTGTACAGGTAAACACACTTAATGAACAGGAGTGGGAGAAGCTTCAGCAGGCTCATGTGTTAGCCAATGTGGCCCATGCATTTGATGCCAGCGACACAGAAGGCACGGATGATAGTGAATCCCTCTTTGGAGGTGTGGACCTTCTGTCTCCATCGGGTCATACGGGAGCACAGACATTAGCCATAATGCTGCAAGAGCAGCTTGATGCTATCAATAATGAAATCAGGTAAGTCTTGTCTTTTGTCACCTTAACAGTTGCACACCTGGAGGTCATGTCTTGAGCATATAGTCTCTCCACATGTAAGCCTACCTTGCCGTGGTTGGAGAGCTTGAGCGCCTCAATGATCCCGGGAGCTATGCCGGCGGGAGTTTTACTCCTGGCAGGGTCACCCAAGCCGGACAGGTCCTGGGTGAGGGGCCAGACTAAATGGGCTGAGGAGTGGGTGGAACCCTATAGGTGTAGATGCAGAACCCACCGGCGAGTGGTACATGCTCTGGTCTGCACCAATCCACCCCCACTTCATGGGTTAAATGCTTTCTTGCCTCATTCTTCACTGTTTGTCGTCTATCACGCCCATGGCGACCGTTGCCTCAATTGGCTGTGTGTGGTGTACCCGGAAACGGGGCCTCCCAGTACTGAGGCAAAGTTAAGTCCCCGATGTCACTTATCGGTGCAGAATTGAGAGAGATGGCTGAGCATCACAATCCCTCCTGTGTTGCAGCATGATGAGAACCCAGCATTGCACACTGAGCTTGGGGGGATCACTTGGGCACCAGACTTAATACTGGCTCTTGACTGGATGGCCGCATGCAGGAGATTTCTACAATGGAGGGTTGGCAGGTGGTGGGTATCGGGAAGTGGCTCTGTGCAGGACGTGAGGATTCCTTGGGAGAGCCCAGAACCAGAGCACAGCATTGTGCAAGCTCTGCATAGTTGGAGAGCCCCCTGGATGACGGGGAATGCACAGTGTGCTACCCCACCTATCCCCAACTGCTAACTTAGAACCAGAAGTGGGGTCCTCTGTATGCGTGCCAGGCCAGGATAAAATGCCTGGGAAAGAGACTGGAGCTCAGAACTCCCTAACTCAAAGTTGCAGGATGGCAGAAAAGCCACGGGAAAGACAGGGCTATTTTGAAGATAACGCAACCATATTTTCACCATACGAGCTCGGACGCCGCCTCGGTAAACAAGGTCCGCGCAGAGCAGTGACACCCCCAGGCTGCTTGCGAATAGTCTACTACTGGGAACATAAACAGATTAGGGATGAGCCCACTCTCCCGTTGAACAGGTGCTAAAGTCGTAGATACTGGGCCAGAAGGCGCACCGGAAACCACAGTATCATGCAACTCGCTTTTTTTTTCTATGGAGAGTACACCGTCAAATAAATCTCGTTCTGGTGCTCGCCCTGTGGAGCTCCACCAGGCAGGTGCAGTGCCGGGCTCTGAGCCTCGACAGAGCCCACCCTCAGCTACTGGAGGACCCTCTAGACCGTCTTGTGGAGTCAGCAGACGGCGGAGGAGAACTACTGACCAAAACAAAACAGAAAAAGAGAAACCCAGAGTGCCACTTGTCATGATGCACTGGAATGCAGAGGGAGTGAACAGCAAGCAGGCTGGATACAGCAAAAAGACAGAGCTGGAAAACATCTTGTATGAGAAGCAAGTCAGTGTTTGCTGTATCCAAGAGACTCACTTGAAAGCAGATCAAACCTTTAAAATAAGGGGATATCAATGCTTCAGATCCGACAGACAAGATAGACGAAAAGGAGGAGTACTTACTCTTGTAAGGAATAACATTCCTGCACACGAAAGGAAAACCTTCATGGATGGAGCAGAATATCAGCTGTTGCAGATAAAGGTAGACAAGATGGAAATAGAACTCCTGAACTATTACTGTCCGAACAACAAACCCCTGAGTCTCAGCTCTATACAGGTACCAGCCACCAACTTTATAGCAGTTGGAGACTTTAATAGCCACTGCCAGAGCTGGGGCTATAACCATCTGGATCACAGAGGTGAAGAGGTTGAAACTTGGCAAGATGATCACTCCCTAATCCTAGTCAATAATGCCACAGATACTCCTACCTTCTACTCCAGAGGATGGCACACAACCTCAACACCAGATCTTGCCTTCTCCACACCAGATATAGCTGGATCTATTAGTAGAGAAGTAGGAGACCAACTAGGGGGAAGCGACCATCGCCCAATCTTTCTTACTGTCCAGAGTGCAACTCTCAGTACAGGCCCAGCCATTACAAGATGGAACTACAAAAAAGCCAACTGGGGTTTATTCAGGCATCAGGTGAACACGCTGCTGTCTACCCTCAAGGTACAGAACAGAGACATAAATGAAGTGGTAAAAGACTTCAACAGATGCATACTACAAGCTGCAAAAGAAACCATTCCCAAAGGATGCCGGCGTAACTACATACCATACTGGTCCAGCACACTCCAAGAACGTCAGGAAGCTATGGACAAGGCTAGAAAGGACGCAGAGTCTCAGCCTTCACTTGAAACTCACAACAAATGGAAAAAGGCTGTAGCAGAGTTTCAGAGAACAAAGCTAGAAGAAAAACGGAAAAGCTGGAGAACTAAAACGGCATCGCTGAACCTTGAGAAAGACGGCAGGAAACTTTGGAGATTAGTCAAGTCTCTAAATGAAGAGCGTTCCTCACCAAGGCAGACTATCACATTGGATGAAGGTGGCAAACTTTTCAGAGGAAAACAAGCTGCAGACTTGTTTGCTAGAAGATACAGTTCAGAAAGCAACTTACCCATTAACATAGACCATCAGAGAGAGATAAGAAAAGAAATACTGGCAACCATGGGACAGACAGATACTCCTGCCCCAATGAGGGAACCCATCACACTAGGAGAACTACAGAAGGCTATTTCCAAGCTTAAGTTTCAAAAGTCACCCGGCCCAGACAAAATCAGCAACGAAATGCTAGTAAATCTGAGCTCAGCAGCAAAGACAAAACTGCTTGAGATATTCAACCACAGCTGGTTGAAAGGAACGGTACCCCAAGTATGGAGAGAAGCCATCACAATACCCATACTAAAGAAAGGGAAATGTAAGACCGAGGCTGCAAGTTACCGGCCAATCAGTCTCACAAGCTGTGTTGGGAAGACTATGGAGCGAATAGTCAACCACAGATTGAAATGGTATTTAGAGTCTGAGCAGATCCTGGTGCCGGAACAAGCTGGATTTAGAGAATGCTACAGTATAGAAGACCAAGTTACTTACTTGTCTCAAGCAATAGAAGATGCCTTCCAGGAGAAGAAAAAGGTCCTAACGATCTGGGTCGACTTCAAGCAGGCCTTTGACAAGGTGTGGAAAGATGGCCTCATTGCAAAACTTAGGAGAAGTGGAATCCAAGGCAACATGATGAAATGGATCCAGTCATACTTGCATAACAGGAGAACTAGAGTCACTCTTGACGGTCTGCAGAGCAGAAAAGTGTTGCTCCATCAGGGGGTACCTCAAGGAGGAGTAATTTCCCCAACACTCTTCCTTGTTTACATCAATGACCTGGTGAAAGATCTCCCTGCAGGAGTTAAAGCTGCCTTATATGCAGATGACCTAGTACTCTGGTGCGCTGATGAAAATGTCACCACAGCAAATTATAGAATGCAGCGGGCAGCAGACATGCTAGTGTCATGGGCAGAGAAATGGCTTATCACAATAAACACAGACAAAACCTCCACAACACTGTTCTCCCTCGCCCCCAAGGACAAATCAGCTAACATACACCTAGGGACAACCGTGATCAAGGAAGAAAGCTACCCCACCTATCTTGGGGTGACATTTGACCAAAGGCTTACATGGAATAAGCATATTGAAAATGCAGAAGGAAAGGCCCGAAGACGACTAGGCATACTCAGAAAATTAGCAGGTACCAACTGGGGAGCAAATGAACGAAATCTAAAGAAGATTTATAATGGAGTAATAAGACCACACTTAGAGTTTAGCTCAGCAGCATGGTCATCAGCTGCTAACTCACATCTGCAGTCTTTGGACAAGGTGCAAAATCAAGCTCTCAGGCTCATTACAGGAGCCATGAAAACTACACCAATAACAGAGATGCAGAAGGTTGCTGGATTACAGACATTGTCCCATAGAAGAGACACAAAAACCATGATCCAGATGGAAAAGTACAACAGTATGCCAATGCACCCAATGAAGGCAAGACTAGATGATCTGGCATTGGGACGTCTAAAGCGTAGCAGCTTTGTGCATCGGGGGAAAAGACTTATAAGACAGCATCAAGAAGACCTATCCATGAAGACAACACCACTGAAGCCCACCCTATACCCTGTACCATGGGAGCAGGCCAGCAGTGCCCTCCAAATTAATACATCAGTCAGTGGTCTCACAAGTGGATGTGAGTATAATGATCTGCAAAAACGAACTGCTACATTGAGTATGATCCAAGAAAGCTATCCCGATCAATCATGGATACATGCCTATACAGATGGATCAGCAACTAATGCTGTTAGGAATGGAGGTGCCGGTATCTTTATCTCATATCCTGACAACCACTATGAGACTAGGCACATTCCCACTGGTAAATTCTGTTCCAACTATACAGCTGAGGTTCAAGCTCTAGAGCAAGCTGCAAATATGATTTATAACACCAACTCTGACTGCCACCAGGTAGTCATCCTCACAGATGCACTGTCTGTCCTGCAAGCTCTCAAGGGTGGTAAACTCCCGCATCTGAGAAATGAACTAAACAAGGTAGCTGCCAAAAAGAGAACCATACTTCAGTGGGTACCATCTCATTGTGGTGTACCCGGAAATGAAAAGGCAGATAAACTTGCAAAAAAGGGAGGAGAATGTGAACAAGAAGATAATGAAGTCACATACTTTGAGAAAAAGAGAGCTATCCAGACTATCAGAAGAGAACAGAACCAACCCAAAGACGACTATCACACTCTCGACCGGCAGGGACAGATAACTATTTTTCGACTCAGGACAGGGCATAACAAACTGAATAAACACATGCACAAGCTACGATTGTCTGCTTCACCACTGTGCACATGTGGATTAAACGAACAAACTGCTGAGCATGTTCTACAGGACTGTCCTCTGTATGACCAGTTAAGAAAGATATACTGGCCCAATGACTCAACACTAAACTCAAAGCTATATGGAGTTAAAGAGGAACTTCAAACAACAGTCGAATTCATCATGAGAACTCGTCTGACGGTGTAATCATCAAAGATGCGATCGCAAGAAGAAGAAGAAGAAGAGCATATAGTTGCTCCTCATGTCTGGACCAGTGTACTTTGTGCTGATTCATGAAGGAAACTATCCAAGTAGATAGTTTGTTTCTTGTGTACAGTGTAGACATTTATAACTGGGTGCTTGCATGGAACTGTTGGAATAAATTGTTAGACGTGACAGGGCAGTCTTTTTTTCTGGAACTCCCAAGTAAAAGGAAAAAGGTGACCCCAAATTCATGGAGACAGAATAAAAAGGGTAGAGAAAATAAGGACAGATGTTGAACAGACTGTCCAAATTAGGAAGACGAGAGAGAACCAATAAAAGACTTATGCTGTATAAAGTTGATTAAAGGTAGAGAAAAGTATGGCTTTTTTTAAAATGAGAGTCAAAAACAAAAACAGACCATTGTCTGGTTAATGTACATACTTGAGTTCTGTTTGTATCTAGTGTTTTATTGGACTATATGTGTTAACTGTGTTGAATATGTGTTAGCTCTTTACATGGATGACAAGCCTTGCTATGAAAGTGAACAGTTTGGTCATAATACACACAAGTTGCTGTTAGATAATTGTGTTTGATCTGCAGAAGTAGCAAAAGCTGCATAGACAACTGGAAGACAATCACAGCAATAACCTATTTATTTGAGATTTTTGTTAGTTGTTATTAAACTGTCAAATAGAATGAAGAATATTGTTCTCTTTTTCTCCAGGTTAATCCAAGAAGAGAAAGAAAGTACGGAGCAGAGAGCTGATGAGTTGGAAATTCGAGTAGGCAGCGGTAATTTGGATGCTTTTTCAGGACGGTGGCGGGGTTATGAGCGTTCTGCATCTCCGCCAGCGAGTGGGCACTCTACCCCCACCCACCCACGCTCCTCATATCAGTCTAGGGATTCCTTACAGAAGTACCACACTGTAAGTGTAGGGTAACGTCAGAGTGGGTGCTGGAATGAGTATAATACCAGGGGCAGAGTGATAGGGTGATCACATATGCTGGTTAATTAATGATCTCACATACAAAACTAATGTTTACATGAACTCTTGTTATTACCTGTTTGTTGGGAGAGACACATGAGAATAGTGAGATGGCACTGTTTCAAAAAGTTTGGTCACTTGTCTAGTCCATTTTTAGACCATTTGTTGTGAATTACCGACATATTTACAGCAGTAAGTGTAACAGTAAAAACTGTAAGAATGATGAAGCTGTATTATTTGTAAAAATAGAGCATGCAGCATTAATATTGTTTGATTTGATCAACACACAGGCCCCAGCTGGCATGACAGCACAACTGTACCCCTACTCCACGTCTAGTCCCCAGTTAGCCACCACAACTGATTCTAGTCCTGGCCAGCAGGTGAGATGTTTTCATTTGTTTTAAAATGGTATACACAGATATAAATAAAAAAAATGAAACCTGATGCCTGTGAGTCAAAATAGCAAAAATAAGTACTTGGTGGATATATGTAAGTAAGAAAGACAATAGATAACAGAAAAGTAAGAGAAATTAGTGTGATTCAGTCCTATAATTTTATATTTATAATACCAGTACTAGATATTTCAGACTTACATACTTTCATAAGTGGGTGCTTGCATAGAATAGAAGGATTGAAATGGTATCACTAATGTAGAACTGATGCAAGAACCAGACATGTCAAACCAGTAAATAGTACAGGTCAGATCACATCAGTGGTTTAAAATACATATGATGACAGTACTAGTGATGCCAAACCAGCGATGTTCTTTATTTTATTTCTGAGTGCAACATCTGTCTGGAAAAATGACCTAGAGGAGAAATACTTATCATTTATCATAACTTGTAGATTTTCTGGCCAGAAACTAGTTCCAGGATCATTCTTTGGTCTTTAGGAAAATTGAATAATCAACAATTAATAGAATTACTCTTAATTGTGCGTTTTGTTTTTTCTGCCATATTTGACAAAACTGTTGGCTATTATGGCAGGTTATTGAAGTTGAACAAGCTTGATTGTTGGGGTTTATAGCAGGTTAATGAAGTTGAACAAGCTTGATTGTTGGGGTTTATAGCAGGTTAATGAAGTTGAACAAGCTTGATTGTTGGGGTTTATAGCAGGTTAATGAAGTTGAACAAGCTTGATTGTTGGGGTTTATAGCAGGTTAATGAAGTTGAACAAGCTTGATTGTTGGGGTTTATAGCAGGTTAATGAAGTTGAACAAGCTTGATTGTTGGGGTTTATAGCAGGTTAATGAAGTTGAACAAGCTTGATTGTTGGGGTTTATAGCAGGTTAATGAAGTTGAACAAGCTTGATTGTTGGGGTTTATAGCCGGTTAATGAAGTTGAACAAGCTTGATTGTTGGGGTTTATAGCAGGTTAATGAAGTTGAACAAGCTTGATTGTTGGGGTTTATAGCAGGTTAATGAAGTTGAACAAGCTTGATTGTTGGGGTTTATAGCAGGTTAATGAAGTTGAACAAGCTTGATTGTTGGGGTTTATAGCCGGTTAATGAAGTTGAACAAGCTTGATTGTTGGGGTCTATAGCCGGTTAATGAAGTTGAACAAGCTTGATTGTTGGGGTTTATAGCAGGTTAATGAAGTTGAACAAGCTTGATTGTTGGGGTTTATAGCAGGTTAATGAAGTTGAACAAGCTTGATTGTTGGGGTTTATAGCAGGTTAATGAAGTTGAACAAGCTTGATTGTTGGGGTTTATAGCAGGTTAATGAAGTTGAACAAGCTTGATTGTTGGGGTTTATAGCAGGTTAATGAAGTTGAACAAGCTTGATTGTTGGGGTTTATAGCCGGTTAATGAAGTTGAACAAGCTTGATTGTTGGGGTTTATAGCCGGTTAATGAAGTTGAACAAGCTTGATTGTTGGGGTTTATAGCAGGTTAATGAAGTTGAACAAGCTTGATTGTTGGGGTTTATAGCAGGTTAATGAAGTTGAACAAGCTTGATTGTTGGGGTTTATAGCAGGTTAATGAAGTTGAACAAGCTTGATTGTTGGGGTTTATGAGGAGACAAAGAAAGAACAGGACCACTCTGTTTCCACCAGGCATGTCATACAAGGCAACTAAGACATCTGCCATCATGTAAATGTTGTTAAGAAACCTTCACCACAAGAGCTCACGAAGGCTTCCTGCAAGTCAGCCAGCTTCACGTCTGGCATTATACTCCCTAAGGAGCAAAAAAATGGGGGGGGGGGCATTTATTCATTATGGAAGTTGTTATGATTAAAATTCATAATGATTGTGTCGGTATAATAGGTAGTGACAGGGCTGCTTGTTTGTTTATTTTATACGGAGTCACTTATTAATACAGGAAGTGATGTCATGCCGACATGGTTGTTTGGCAGACGTGAAACTAAAAAGGCAGAAGTGAGGAGATTGTCTGCTGTCGAAGTCTTATTCCATTGTGTGTCGTGGCGAGTGGACGCATGTGTTTGAGCTATGGTATTTCAGTATATATCCCTGTGTTATTCCATCACTAATACATCAAGATCTTCTGTGAGGTGTATCTAGTTATCTGCATGTACAGGGAGTATAGCTTCTCAGTGTCGAGTGTGAATATATATTTAAAATGTTGAGAATGAAAAGGACAGCGTTCCAGACATGAACGGACTGCCTAAAGGTATATCGACGACTGTATATAATATGCCATTTGTATATTGGCCTGAACTGTATTGAATTTGGAGCAGCATCACAGTCTTAATAAAAATGTATACCGTCCACGTCGTCCGTTGTGGCTCAAATAAGTGTATTTGATATTGGCTTGTTTCGGTGTCTGATACGTCTACTACCCAAGAAGTGATCTTGGCCACAGGAACCATCCTGTCACTAAATATTAACATTAACAATATAAAAGACGCATAACAGCTGAGTTTGCTGAAACATTCTGGAACCCACTGGGAAAGAGAAAAGTGGGAAGGCCAATGAGAACCAGAAGAAGAGCAGTGAAAGAAGAAGCCACGGTAGTGAGGATCTCTGGGGGCAGACGCTGAATAGAAAAGATGATCCTGAATTAAAGCAACAGTCCCAGGCTCCATATGTAACAAACAGGAAAAATGGATGCTAAATGTTCATTGGTTATGTTTCTTTTTACACATGTGAACCACATCACATAGATTGTCTATCTCTGTCTCTGTCAGCAGTATAGCTGACATGACAGTGTCATTGAGTCACATAGATATATTGTCTGTCTCTTATTGTCAGCAGTATAGCTGAGATTAAAGTGTCACTGAGTCACATAAATATATTGTCTATCTCTGTCAGCAGTATAGCTGACATGACAGTGTCATGAGTCACATAAATATCTTGTCTGTCTCTGATTGTCAGCAGTATAGCTGAGATGACAGTGTCATTGAGTCACAAATATATTGTCTATCACTGTCAGCAGTATAGCTGAGATTAAAGTGTCACTGAGTCACATAAATATATTGTCTATCTCTGTCAGCAGTATAGCTGACATGACAGTGTCATGAGTCACATAAATATCTTGTCTGTCTCTGATTGTCAGCAGTATAGCTGAGATGACAGTGTCATTGAGTCACATAAATATATTGTCTATCTCTGTCAGCAGTATAGCTGAGATGACAGTGTCATTGAGTCATATGAATATATTGTCTATCTCTGTCAGCAGTATAGCTGAGATGAAAGTGTCACTGAGTCACATAAATATATTGTCTATCTCTGATTGTCAGCAGTATAGCTGAGATGACAGTGTCATTGAGTCACATAAATATCTTGTCTGTCTCTGATTGTCAGCAGTATAGCTGAGATGACAGTGTCATTGAGTCACAAATATATTGTCTATCTTTGTCAGCGGTATAGTTGAGATGACAGTGTCATTGAGTCACATAAATATATTGTCTATCTCTGTCAGCAGTATAGCTGAGATGACAGTGTCATTGAGTCACATAAATATATTGTCTATCTCTGTCAGCAGTATAGCTGAGATGACAGTGTCATTGAGTCACATAAATATATTGTCTATCTCTGTCAGCGGTATAGCTGAGATGACAGTGTCATTGAGTCACAAATATATTGTCTATCTTTGTCAGCAGTATAGTTGAGATGACAGTGTCATTGAGTCACATAAATATATTGTCTATCTCTGTCAGCGGTATAGTTGAGATGACAGTGTCATTGAGTCACAAATATATTGTCTATCTTTGTCAGCGGTATAGTTGAGATGACAGTGTCATTGAGTCACATAAATATATTGTCTATCTCTGTCAGCGGTATAGCTGAGATGACAGTGTCATTGAGTCACATAAATATCTTGTCTGTCTCTGATTGTCAGCAGTATAGCTGAGATGACAGTGTCATTGAGTCACAAATATATTGTCTATCTTTGTCAGCGGTATAGTTGAGATGACAGTGTCATTGAGTCACATAAATATATTGTCTATCTCTGTCAGCGGTATAGCTGAGATGACAGTGTCATTGAGTCACAAATATATTGTCTATCTTTGTCAGCAGTATAGTTGAGATGACAGTGTCATTGAGTCACATAAATATATTGTCTATCTCTGTCAGCGGTATAGCTGAGATGACAGTGTCATTGAGTCACATAAATATATTGTCTATCTCTGTCAGCAGTATAGCTGAGATGACAGTGTCATTGAGTCACATAAATATATTGTCTATCTTTGTCAGCAGTATAGCTGAGATGAGAGTGTCATTGAGTCACAAATATATTGTCTATCTTTGTCAGCAGTATAGTTGAGATGACAGTGTCATTGAGTCACATAAATATATTGTCTATCTCTGTCAGCGGTATAGCTGAGATGACAGTGTCATTGAGTCACATAAATATATTGTCTATCTTTGTCAGCAGTATAGTTGAGATGACAGTGTCATTGTTGTCTATCTCTGTCAGCGGTATAGTTGAGATGACAGTGTCATTGAGTCACAAATATATTGTCTATCTTTGTCAGCAGTATAGTTGAGATGACAGTGTCATTGAGTCATAAATATATTGTCTATCTCTGTCAGCGGTATAGCTGAGATGACAGTGTCATTGAGTCACAAATATATTGTCTATCTCTGTCAGCAGTATAGTTGAGATGACAGTGTCATTGAGTCACATAAATATATTGTCTATCTCTGTCAGCGGTATAGCTGAGATGACAGTGTCATTGAGTCACAAATATATTGTCTATCTCTGTCAGCAGTATAGTTGAGATGACAGTGTCATTGAGTCATAAATATATTGTCTATCTCTGTCAGCGGTATAGCTGAGATGACAGTGTCATTGAGTCACAAATATATTGTCTATCTCTGTCAGCAGTATAGTTGAGATGACAGTGTCATTGAGTCACATAAATATATTGTCTATCTCTGTCAGCGGTATAGCTGAGATGACAGTGTCATTGAGACACAAATATATTGTCTATCTTTGTCAGCAGTATAGTTGAGATGACAGTGTCATTGAGTCACATAAATATATTGTCTATCTCTGTCAGCGGTATAGCTGAGATGACAGTGTCATTGAGTCACAAATATATTGTCTATCTCTGTCAGCGGTATAGCTGAGATGACAGTGTCATTGAGTCACAAATATATTGTCTATCTCTGTCAGCGGTATAGCTGAGATGACAGTGTCATTGAGTCACAAATATATTGTCTATCTCTGATTGTCAGCAGTTTAGCTGACATGACAGTGTCATTGAGTCACATAAATATATTGTCTATCTTTGTCAGCAGTATAGTTGAGATGACAGTGTCATTGAGTCACATAAATATATTGTCTATCTTTGTCAGCAGTATAGTTGAGATGACAGTGTCATTGAGTCACAAATATATTGTCTATCTCTGTCAGCGGTATAGCTGAGATGACAGTGTCATTGAGTCACATAAATATATTGTCTATCTCTGTCAGCAGTATAGCTGAGATGACAGTGTCACTGAGTCACATAAATATATTGTCTGTCTCTGATTGTCAGCAGTATAGCTGAGATGACAGTGTCATTGAGTCACAAATATATTGTCTATCTCTGTCAGCAGTATAGTTGAGATGACAGTGTCATTGAGTCACATAAATATATTGTCTATCTCTGATTGTCAGCAGTATAGCTGAGATGACAGTGTCATTGAGTCATATAAATATATTGTCTATCTCTGATTGTCAGCAGTTTAGCTGAGATGACAGTGTCATTGAGTCACATAAATATATTGTCTATCTCTGTCAGCGGTATAGCTGAGATGACAGTGTCATTGAGTCACATAAATATATTGTCTATCTCTGTCAGCAGTATAGCTGAGATGACAGTGTCACTGAGTCACATAAATATATTGTCTGTCTCTGATTGTCAGCAGTATAGCTGAGATGACAGTGTCATTGAGTCACAAATATATTGTCTATCTCTGTCAGCAGTATAGTTGAGATGACAGTGTCATTGAGTCACATAAATATATTGTCTATCTCTGATTGTCAGCAGTATAGCTGAGATGACAGTGTCATTGAGTCACATAAATATATTGTCTATCTCTGTCAGCGGTATAGCTGAGATGACAGTGTCATTGAGTCACATAAATATATTGTCTATTTCTGATTCTCAGCAGTATAGCGGAGACAACAGTGTCATTCAGTCACATGAATATATTGTCTATCTCTGGTTGTCAGCAGTATAGCTGAGATGAAAGTGTCATTGCTTCACATAAATATTTTGTCTATCTCTGATTGTCAGCAGTGTAGCTGAGATGACAGTGTCATTGAGTCACACAAATATATTGTCTATCACTGTCAGCAGTATAGCTGAGATGACAGTGTCATTGAGTCACATAAATATATTGTCTATCTCTGTCAGCAGTATAGCTGAGATGACAGTGTCATTGAGTCACATAAATATATTGTCTATCTCTGTCAGCAGTATAGCTGAGATGACAGTGTCATTGAGTCACATAAATATATTGTCTATCTTTGTCAGCAGTATAGCTGAGATGACAGTGTCATTGAGTCACATAAATATATTGTCTGTCTCTGTCAGCAGTATAGTCTGTCATTGAGTCTAAATATATTGTCTATCTGTCAGCAGTATAGTTGAGATGACAGTGTCATTGAGTCACATAAATATATTGTCTATCTCTGTCAGCAGTATAGCTGAGATGACAGTGTCATTGAGTCACATAAATATATTGTCTATCACTGTCAGCAGTATAGCTGAGATGACAGTGTCATTGAGTCACATAAATATATTGTCTATCACTGTCAGCAGTATAGTTGAGATGACAGTGTCATTGAGTCACATAAATATATTGTCTATCACTGTCAGCAGTATAGCTGAGATGACAGTGTCATTGAGTCACATAAATATATTGTCTATCACTGTCAGCAGTATAGCTGAGATGACAGTGTCATTGAGTCACATAAATATATTGTCTATCACTGTCAGCAGTATAGTTGAGATGACAGTGTCATTGAGTCACATAGATATATTGTCTGTCTCTTATTGTCAGCAGTATAGCTGAGATTAAAGTGTCACTGAGTCACATAAATATATTGTCTATCTCTGTCAGCAGTATAGCTGACATGACAGTGTCATGAGTCACATAAATATCTTGTCTGTCTCTGATTGTCAGCAGTATAGCTGAGATGACAGTGTCATTGAGTCACAAATATATTGTCTATCACTGTCAGCAGTATAGCTGAGATTAAAGTGTCACTGAGTCACATAAATATATTGTCTATCTCTGTCAGCAGTATAGCTGACATGACAGTGTCATGAGTCACATAAATATCTTGTCTGTCTCTGATTGTCAGCAGTATAGCTGAGATGACAGTGTCATTGAGTCACATAAATATATTGTCTATCTCTGTCAGCAGTATAGCTGAGATGACAGTGTCATTGAGTCATATGAATATATTGTCTATCTCTGTCAGCAGTATAGCTGAGATGAAAGTGTCACTGAGTCACATAAATATATTGTCTATCTCTGATTGTCAGCAGTATAGCTGAGATGACAGTGTCATTGAGTCACATAAATATCTTGTCTGTCTCTGATTGTCAGCAGTATAGCTGAGATGACAGTGTCATTGAGTCACAAATATATTGTCTATCTTTGTCAGCGGTATAGTTGAGATGACAGTGTCATTGAGTCACATAAATATATTGTCTATCTCTGTCAGCAGTATAGCTGAGATGACAGTGTCATTGAGTCACATAAATATATTGTCTATCTCTGTCAGCAGTATAGCTGAGATGACAGTGTCATTGAGTCACATAAATATATTGTCTATCTCTGTCAGCGGTATAGCTGAGATGACAGTGTCATTGAGTCACAAATATATTGTCTATCTTTGTCAGCAGTATAGTTGAGATGACAGTGTCATTGAGTCACATAA
Source organism: Oreohelix idahoensis (assembly GCA_024509875.1). Lineage (NCBI taxonomy): Eukaryota > Metazoa > Mollusca > Gastropoda > Stylommatophora > Oreohelicidae > Oreohelix > Oreohelix idahoensis. The sequence continues at coordinate 52,597 of JAMPIV010011175.1, forward strand.
ATATATTGTCTATCTCTGTCAGCGGTATAGTTGAGATGACAGTGTCATTGAGTCACAAATATATTGTCTATCTTTGTCAGCGGTATAGTTGAGATGACAGTGTCATTGAGTCACATAAATATATTGTCTATCTCTGTCAGCGGTATAGCTGAGATGACAGTGTCATTGAGTCACATAAATATCTTGTCTGTCTCTGATTGTCAGCAGTATAGCTGAGATGACAGTGTCATTGAGTCACAAATATATTGTCTATCTTTGTCAGCGGTATAGTTGAGATGACAGTGTCATTGAGTCACATAAATATATTGTCTATCTCTGTCAGCGGTATAGCTGAGATGACAGTGTCATTGAGTCACAAATATATTGTCTATCTTTGTCAGCAGTATAGTTGAGATGACAGTGTCATTGAGTCACATAAATATATTGTCTATCTCTGTCAGCGGTATAGCTGAGATGACAGTGTCATTGAGTCACATAAATATATTGTCTATCTCTGTCAGCAGTATAGCTGAGATGACAGTGTCATTGAGTCACATAAATATATTGTCTATCTTTGTCAGCAGTATAGCTGAGATGAGAGTGTCATTGAGTCACAAATATATTGTCTATCTTTGTCAGCAGTATAGTTGAGATGACAGTGTCATTGAGTCACATAAATATATTGTCTATCTCTGTCAGCGGTATAGTTGAGATGACAGTGTCATTGAGTCACATAAATATATTGTCTATCTCTGTCAGCGGTATAGCTGAGATGACAGTGTCATTGAGTCACATAAATATATTGTCTATCTTTGTCAGCAGTATAGTTGAGATGACAGTGTCATTGAGTCACAAATATATTGTCTATCTCTGTCAGCGGTATAGTTGAGATGACAGTGTCATTGAGTCACAAATATATTGTCTATCTTTGTCAGCAGTATAGTTGAGATGACAGTGTCATTGAGTCATAAATATATTGTCTATCTCTGTCAGCGGTATAGCTGAGATGACAGTGTCATTGAGTCACAAATATATTGTCTATCTCTGTCAGCAGTATAGTTGAGATGACAGTGTCATTGAGTCACATAAATATATTGTCTATCTCTGTCAGCGGTATAGCTGAGATGACAGTGTCATTGAGTCACAAATATATTGTCTATCTCTGTCAGCAGTATAGTTGAGATGACAGTGTCATTGAGTCATAAATATATTGTCTATCTCTGTCAGCGGTCTCGCTGAGATGACAGTGTCATTGAGTCACAAATATATTGTCTATCTCTGTCAGCAGTATAGTTGAGATGACAGTGTCATTGAGTCACATAAATATATTGTCTATCTCTGTCAGCGGTATAGCTGAGATGACAGTGTCATTGAGACACAAATATATTGTCTATCTTTGTCAGCAGTATAGTTGAGATGACAGTGTCATTGAGTCACATAAATATATTGTCTATCTCTGTCAGCGGTATAGCTGAGATGACAGTGTCATTGAGTCACAAATATATTGTCTATCTCTGTCAGCGGTATAGCTGAGATGACAGTGTCATTGAGTCACAAATATATTGTCTATCTCTGTCAGCGGTATAGCTGAGATGACAGTGTCATTGAGTCACAAATATATTGTCTATCTCTGATTGTCAGCAGTTTAGCTGACATGACAGTGTCATTGAGTCACATAAATATATTGTCTATCTTTGTCAGCAGTATAGTTGAGATGACAGTGTCATTGAGTCACATAAATATATTGTCTATCTTTGTCAGCAGTATAGTTGAGATGACAGTGTCATTGAGTCACAAATATATTGTCTATCTCTGTCAGCGGTATAGCTGAGATGACAGTGTCATTGAGTCACATAAATATATTGTCTATCTCTGTCAGCAGTATAGCTGAGATGACAGTGTCACTGAGTCACATAAATATATTGTCTGTCTCTGATTGTCAGCAGTATAGCTGAGATGACAGTGTCATTGAGTCACAAATATATTGTCTATCTCTGTCAGCAGTATAGTTGAGATGACAGTGTCATTGAGTCACATAAATATATTGTCTATCTCTGATTGTCAGCAGTATAGCTGAGATGACAGTGTCATTGAGTCATATAAATATATTGTCTATCTCTGATTGTCAGCAGTTTAGCTGAGATGACAGTGTCATTGAGTCACATAAATATATTGTCTATCTCTGTCAGCGGTATAGCTGAGATGACAGTGTCATTGAGTCACATAAATATATTGTCTATCTCTGTCAGCAGTATAGCTGAGATGACAGTGTCACTGAGTCACATAAATATATTGTCTGTCTCTGATTGTCAGCAGTATAGCTGAGATGACAGTGTCATTGAGTCACAAATATATTGTCTATCTCTGTCAGCAGTATAGTTGAGATGACAGTGTCATTGAGTCACATAAATATATTGTCTATCTCTGATTGTCAGCAGTATAGCTGAGATGACAGTGTCATTGAGTCACATAAATATATTGTCTATCTCTGTCAGCGGTATAGCTGAGATGACAGTGTCATTGAGTCACATAAATATATTGTCTATTTCTGATTCTCAGCAGTATAGCGGAGACAACAGTGTCATTCAGTCACATGAATATATTGTCTATCTCTGGTTGTCAGCAGTATAGCTGAGATGAAAGTGTCATTGCTTCACATAAATATTTTGTCTATCTCTGATTGTCAGCAGTGTAGCTGAGATGACAGTGTCATTGAGTCACACAAATATATTGTCTATCACTGTCAGCAGTATAGCTGAGATGACAGTGTCATTGAGTCACATAAATATATTGTCTATCTCTGTCAGCAGTATAGCTGAGATGACAGTGTCATTGAGTCACATAAATATATTGTCTGTCTCTGTCAGCAGTATAGCTGAGATGACAGTGTCATTGAGTCACATAAATATATTGTCTATCTTTGTCAGCAGTATAGCTGAGATGACAGTGTCATTGAGTCACATAAATATATTGTCTGTCTCTGTCAGCAGTATAGTTGAGATGACAGTGTCATTGAGTCACATAAATATATTGTCTATCTCTGTCAGCAGTATAGCTGAGATGACAGTGTCATTGAGTCACATAAATATATTGTCTGTCTCTGTCAGCAGTATAGCTGAGATGACAGTGTCATTGAGTCACATAAATATATTGTCTATCACTGTCAGCAGTATAGTTGAGATGACAGTGTCATTGAGTCACATAAATATATTGTCTATCACTGTCAGCAGTATAGCTGAGATGACAGTGTCATTGAGTCACATAAATATATTGTCTATCACTGTCAGCAGTATAGCTGAGATGACAGTGTCATTGAGTCACATAAATATATTGTCTATCACTGTCAGCAGTATAGTTGAGATGACAGTGTCATTGAGTCACATAAATATATTGTCTATCACTGTCAGCAGTATAGCTGAGATGACAGTGTCATTGAGTCACATAAATATATTGTCTATCACTGTCAGCAGTATAGCTGAGATGACAGTGTCATTGAGTCACATAAATATATTGTCTATCACTGTCAGCAGTATAGTTGAGATGACAGTGTCATTGAGTCACATAAATATATTGTCTGTCTCTGTCAGCAGTATAGCTGAGATGACAGTGTCATTGAGTCACATAAATATATTGTCTATCACTGTCAGCAGTATAGCTGAGATGACAGTGTCATTGAGTCACATAAATATATTGTCTATCACTGTCAGCAGTATAGCTGAGATGACAGTGTCATTGAGTCACATAAATATATTGTCTATCTCTGATTGTCAGCAGTATAGCCGAGATGACAGTGCTCTTAACTCCAAGGAAGAATCTCGCCAGATCAAGTGTGAATCTAGTCCCCCAACACCAAGGGCTCTCCGGTTAGAACGGGTTGCTGCTGCGTTGGCTAAGAGTCCAGAAGAAACTGTCAGGTTAGTGTTAGAAAGTAACCAGATTGAAGTTATTGTGGATGACATTCTTGGCAACACTTCATATTTCACTGACTACCTGTACTAGATATCAAAGTTTGTCAGTGACTACCTGTACTAGATATCAAAGTGTGTCAGTGACTACCTGTACTAGATATAAAAGTTTGTGGATGACATTCTTGGCAACACTTCACATTTCACTGACTACCTGTACTAGATATCAAAGTTTGTGGATGACATTCTTGGCAACACTTCATATTTCACTGACTACCTGTAGTAGATATCAAAGTTTGTCAGTGACTAACTGTACTAGATATCAAAGTTTGTGGATGACATTCTTGGCAACACTTCATATTTCACTGATTACCTGTACTAGATATCAAAGTTTGTCAGTGACTACCTGTACTAGATATCAAAGTTTGTCACTGACTACCTGTACTAGCTGCCATCAATGGTACCTATACCTTGTAGCGGTATCGCAGCTTGTGTACCCTGACAATCCCCAGAGCTATGCCAGTGGGAGTTTTACTCCTGGTAGGTTCAACCAAGCTGGACTGGTCTGCGTGGGTAGGGGTCAGACAAAAGCTGGTACCCTGGTCCTCCAGGTTGGGGGTTTTAGCACAGGGCCGACACCCCTGTCTATGTAAAAAATCGCACGTTACGGAGACGGCAACAAATGAAAAAACTTTGATGCGGGACGGACATCCGGAGTCTCAGGCTCGTATGACTGACAGTGGTGAAAGCCGAAAGGAAGCCACTGGCATGAAAACGGATGCCCAGACCGCAAAACACGAAACCAGAATTGGTTTTTGGAATGTCAGAACTATGAATGAGGCAGGAAAGCTGAGACAGATCACAGCAGAGAAGAGGAATTACAAACTACATATCCTGGGAATAAGCGAGAGCAGATGGACAGGGATGGGGAGAATAAAAACAGCTACAGGGGAAACAGTACTCTATTCTGGTAGAGAGGATGGTCAGCACAACGAAGGTGTAGCCATTATCCTGAAGAAAGGAATGGAAAGATCTTTACTGGAATGGAAACCCATCAACAACAGACTAATCAGAGCAAGACTGAGAGGGAGATTCACCAACACCACAATTATACAATGCTATGCACCAACAAACGACAGCGATGAAGAGATCAAGGATGAGTTCTATCAACGGGACCCAAAGATGCAGCAATAGAGAATGCAGTCAGCGACCCATAGCTTGACTGCTTGCATCAGGGTCAGCGAACCAGAGCTGACCAAGACCCTACTCCACCTCCACGTGGTGGTCCTGGAAACAGACTGCATCACTGCAGTCTGGCTGAGCGAGTAGGGATCGCAGAGGGAAGGCAAACCCGGTCCCAAAAAATGCCGTGCAGAAGTCGGATGTGTCGACCGAAAGGTGCAGATATCACAGCTCCGGCGTAAACAGACACAACGCAACCAACGTCCTTTTCAGGACGAACGAGGAAGAAGAAGAAGTTCTATCAACAGGTACAAAAGGAAATGGAAACTGTACCCAGGTACGATCTTATTATAGTAATGGGAGACCTAAATGCGAAAGTTGGAACACACAATAATTATAACGAAAGAGTAATGGGGAAATGCGGCAGTGGAACAGTAAATGAGAATGGGGACAAATTAATAAGCTTCTGCAGTATTAACAACCTGGTCATTGGAGGAACACTTTTTCAACACAAAGAAGTGCACAAGTTAACATGGGAATCACCTAACGGACGAGACAAAAACCAGATAGATCACATAATGATCAATGGCAGATGGAGACATGCACTACAAGACGTGAAAGTAAGAAGAGGCGCAGATGTGGGAAGTGATCATCACCTAGTAGTTGCAAGACTGAAGGTGAAACTCAGAGCTGCTGGACCAGTTGCAGTCAAACAGAAAAGATATAACATCACGAAACTTAAGGACCCCCTCACCAGAAAAGTGTTCGTGGTCGACGTAAAGAGACGATATCTGATTACCAAAAGCCAGGAAAGAACAGAGACTGACGATGTCGACCAGAAATTCAACACCATCTCAACAATATACAAAGAAAGCAGCAAGTCATGCTTGGGATTCCAGGAAAGAAAGAGCCAAGACTGGATAACACCAGAAACGCTAAACACCATAGCGAAGAGGAAGGAAATGAAAAGAAAGAAAACAGAAGCTAAGTCTCCCAGGTTAAAGGCAATATATGGTGAACAGTACAGTCAGCTGGACAAGGAAGTAAAACGTCAAACCCGTGCTAACAAAAGGACATTTCTGGATGACCTTGCAAGACAGGCAGAAGAGGCAGCACTGAGAAATGAACAAAGCACAGTTTATAAAATAACTAAAGCTATCAGTGGAAAACGAGGTGCAAACAACATAACGTTAGTAAGAGACAAGCAAGGAAATCTCATCACCACAGCACAGGGGCAGGAAACAAGATGGGCAGAGCACTTCAGAGAAACACTGAATAAGGAATCACCAGAGACTCAGCTGAATGTTCCTGAGGCTGAAAGTGACTTAGACGTAAATGCAGACATTCCACGAAAAGAAGAAATCATCACAGCTATCAAAGGGCTAAAAAATGGAAAAGCGCCTGGTCACGACAATCTAAATGCTGAGCTATTCAAGACAGACCCTGAACTAGCAGCAGAACTATTAGAACCACTATTTGCACAAGTCTGGGAAACTGAGACAACACCAACAGAGTGGAGTAAAGGAATAATTGCCAAATTGCCCAAGAAGGGCGACCTTGCAGACTGCAACAACTGGAGAGGAACGAACGAACGAACGAACTTTATTTTCAAAGGGTTGAGAATTGGGCACGCAGGCCCGTCTGACATTCTGCCCTTCCTTTCTCCCGTCTTTTATACTGATTTCATTTATTCTCACATACAATTTACCCATCAATTCAAGGAATTCAACGTTGTACAGGTAAAATAATAGCATACTCACATTCACAGTATCTAATTATAAACATGAAATAAAATATGTTGAAAAGTACAAACTAAGTATTACCATGAAACAAAATATGTTGAAAAGCACTAACATCATCATTAAACCTACACTCGATATTATACCATTTGTTCGGAAAAATAATCATATTAGGGGGCAGATAATCAGAACTCATAAAGTATTCGAAAAGTTTACGATTGTATGAATAGGGACTGAGGTTGTTATGTTTTAGATAATGTGGAAGATAGTTCCAAAGATGAGCAGCAGAGTAAGCTAAGCTTTTCTTGAATAAGTCAAGCCTAGGCTTGGGCACTTGTATTTTGTTAAGGCGTTGACTGCGTCTTTCACTGTATTTGAACATTGGCCACAGATATGTTGGAGCATTCTGTGACAGGATTTTGTGAACAAATTTAGCTTTGTTGAACAGAAAGCGCTTTCTTAGAGGCAGTATTTTGAGATATTTATATAGATCTACACACTGTGTTTGGCAGTTGTCAGAAACTAGACGCACTGCACGCTTTTGTAGTGAATGGAGTCTTTTTGTGTTGGACATAGAACAACCATCCCAGATTGTGGAGCAATAGTCAAGGTTTGTTTGTATGTGAGATACATAGAACAATTTTCGTGCATCTTCATCTAGGAAATGTTTGATTTTAGCTAACTGGTAAACTTTCTGTGCCGTTTGCTTAGTCAGTGCATGAACATGTGAGTTCCAATTAAGATGCTGGTCAACGACTATTCCTAGAGTTTTATGTTCATTAACGTTTTCAATTGGTGAGGTACCAATATAGATCTGAAGTGTTGTTTTCTCAGAATTTTGTAATTTTTGTCTAGTTGATATTAACATGCACTTTGTTTTAATTATATTAATTAGCATGCGATTTCCGATGCTCCACTTAATCAGATTGTCTGTATCTTTTTGTAACGATAGTTCGAGTGTGTTGCAACTTGTATCACTCGTGTAGATAGTACAGTCATCAGCAAATAGGTCACAGGATGCGTGTTCGACGTGTAATGGAAGGTCATTAATGTATATGGCAAAAGTAGAGGCCCAAGAATAGAGCCCTGAGGAACGCCGGTATTTATTATGGTTGGGTATGAGCAAGAGTTATTGTAAGAAACTACATGTTTTCTGTCTGACAGGAATGATTTAATTATCGTCACTAGTTGAAGGTTTACTTTTGATGTTTCTAGTTTTCTAATTAAAATAGCGTGATCTATCATATCAAATGCTTTTTTAAAGTCTACAAAAACTGCCCCACATATGTTATCGTTATTAATATTTAAGTGCCAGTTGTCAATCATCTTAGTTAGAGCTGTGTGACATGAATGTTTAGGTCTAAACCCCGACTGACTATCAATTAGCAAGCCGTTGTTAACTAGGTGTTGTAGTGTTATTTTATGTATGTGTTTTTTCTAGTGGTTTGGATAGCGATGATATTAAGGAGATTGGCCTATAGTTACCAAGGTTATTCTTGTCGGAAGAGCCAGGTTTTAAGAGAGGATATACCTTAGCGACTTTAAAGTGCCACGGAAAGTAGCTCCGTGCGATACATTGATTGTATATGTATGTAAGCGAATCACTAATAGCTGGAGCCGCATAACGCAGTATTCGATTACTGACTCCGTCAAGTCCTGATGAGTTATTATCTTTAAGTCCTAGAAGATAGTTATACACTTCATTAACTGTCATAAACGGAATTTTGGATGGGATTGTGTTGGTACATTTGTTCTCACAAAATACTGACAGCCTGCCTAAGTCACAAGGTGAATTTGGTATTGTAGATTTAAGACTGTTTATTTCTGCCTGAAGGTAATTGCTGAAGTCTGTGGGAGTAAATGAAGTATTAGGGGTTGACGAGACTGACAGATTTCGCTTGTTCGCTAAGGTATTGATTGCTTTCCATATATCTTTACTGTTTGTTTTGTTCTGAACCAAATTTTTAAAGTAATTCTTTTTTTCTCTACGAATTAAATATTGCACGTTGTTCCTCTGTTCTCTGTATATGTTAAAGTCCTTGTTTTTGTGAGCTTGATCTCTCTGCCTCCTCTCAGTTCCCAGCAAAATACTAGGCAGGATAATCATCCAGAGAATTTCAAAAGCAGTTGACCATAAACTGAGGAAAGAACAAGCGGGCTTCAGAAAGAACAGAAGATGTGCAGATCATATATTTACCCTCAGGAACATTATAGAGCAGTGCTCAGAATGGCAGAGACAGCTGTACATTAACTTTGTTGATTTTGAAAAGGCTTTCGACAGCATACACAGGGACAGCCTATGGAAAATTTGAGGGCTTATGGAATTCCCAGCTGCATTGTTTCCATCATAAAAAGCCTGTATTCTAACTTTACGTGCAGTGTTGGATCGAGTAATGTAACTTTCGAAGTGAAAACAGGAGTACGACAGGGATGCCCCTGATCAACAACATTATTTTTGACAGTCATAGATTGGGTGATGCGCCAGACAACAGAGGGCAGTCCAAGAGGAATTAGATGGACAACGTTTTCTACACTGTAAGACCTGGAATATGCAGATGACATTGCACTACTCGCGCATTCACATCAAAACCGATAGACTGAATAAATATGGCCAGCAGGTTAGCCTGAACATCAATTTGAAGAAGACAGAGGTCATGACACTAAATGTGGGCAGTCCTGAGCCAATAACAGTAAGGAACCAGAAGTTAGAACAGACAAGACACATTTACTTACCTAGGATGCATAGTAACACCTGACGGCGGAACAAGCAAGGACATTAACAACAGAATGAATAAAGCGAGAACAGCCTTTGCTGTTCTCAACAACATTTGGAAGTCTTCCCAGTACAGCACAAAAACCAAATTAAGACTGTATGAGAGCTGTGTACTTTCTGTGCTTCTCTATGGTGCGGAATGTTGCAGAGTAACAGAGAAGGAAATGTCGAAACTGTCCTCCTTCCACACAATCTGCCTAAGGAAAATTCTCCGAATCTTTTGGCCAAACACCATCAGCAACCAAGAACTACTTATTCGGAGTAACCAGGAGGACATGCACACCATCATAGCTGGCAGACGCTGGAGTTGGGTTGGCCACGTCCTCAGAAGGGACCCTGATACCATCACAAGAACAGCTATGCTATGGACCCCCGAGGGAAAGTGAAAGAGAGGCCGGCCAAAAACAACTTGGCGGAGAACTGTGGAAGCTGAGATGCAAAGAATGAACCACAGTTGGGGCACTGTACGAAGGATGGCCGCCGACCGAGCAAAGTGGAATCAATTTGTTGCTGCCCTACAAGACGCCACCAGGCGTGATGGCCGCTGACTGCTTTGACGGTTGGTGGTTATGGATCAAAGAAGAAGAAGACCTGTACTAGATATAAAAGTTTGGTCAGTGACTACCTGTACTAGATATCAAAGTTTGTCACTGACTACCTGTACTAGACATCAAAGTTTGTCACTGACTACCTGTACTAGATATCAAAGTTTGTCACTGACTACCTGTACTAGATATACAAGTTTGTCAGTGACTACCTGTACTAGATATCAAAGTTTGTGGATGACATTCTTGGCAGCGCTTCATATTTCACTGACTACCTGTACTAGATATCAAAGTTTGTCAGTGACTACCTGTACTAGATATCAAAGTTTGTGGATGACATTCTTGGCAACACTTCATATTTCACTGACTACCTGTACTAGATATAAAAGTTTGTCAGTGACTACCTGTACTAGATATCAAAGTTTGTCACTGACAACCTGTACTCGATATAAAAGTTTATCAGTGACTACCTGTACTAGATATAAAAGTTTGTCAGTGACTACATGTACTAGATATACAAGTTTGTCACTGACTACCTGTAATAGATATAAAAGTTTGTCAGTGACTACCTGTACTAGATATACAAGTTTGTCACTGACTACCTGTACTAGATATAAAAGTTTGTCAGTGACTACCTGTACTAGATATAAAAGTTTGTCAGTGACTACCTGTACTAGATATCAAAGTTTGTCAGTGACTACCTGCACTAGATATCAAAGTTTTTCAGTGACTACCTGTACTAGATATAAAAGTTTTTCAGTGACTACCTGTACTAGATATCAAAGTTTGTCAGTGACTACCTGTGCTAGATATAAAAGTTTGTCAGTGACAGTCAAATGTCAGGCAATCCCCAAATTTCTTCATTCTAGGTCATCAGGAAGAACATAGAATAGATTGGACAAACACAAAGGCCATTAGTTTTTTATATACTGCCATTGTGAATTTGCCATCTCCATTCCCCCCTACCCCTTTGTTTTTGAATTTCTTGATTGACATTCAATTTAATTGATGTGGGTTTTATTTCGTTTGTTGGATTACTGATCATGCTTTGTTGATTAGATTATAAGTTGGGATGAAACTAGTGAGATATATTGTTTCCATAGACAAGGTTATGTCAGACGGATAGAATGAAACCATTATGATGTTACTGCTTCCATGGACACAATTATAAGTCAGAATGATAGAATTAAACCATTATGATGTATTGTTTCCATGGACACAACTATAAGTCAGAATGATAGAATGAAACCATTATGATGTATTGTTTCCATGGACACAACTATAAGTCAGAATGATAGAATGAAACCATTATAATGCATTGTTTCCATGGACACAATTATAAGTCAGAATGATAGAATGAAACCATTATGATGTATTGTTTCCATGGACACAATTATAAGTCAGAATGATAGAATGAAACCATTATGATGTCATACATGCTACACCTCGGAGATGAAAATCCTGTACAAAAAATCCAAAACCCTGTACAAAGACCTGCAAAACCTGTACAAAGACTGAAAAAAACATATCAAAAGAGTTAATTTGTGAAAAATATTTTCAATTACAGTGGGCTGCATTATAAATGAGGCACGGGGACTTTGCCTTTTAAAGCAGTTCTTCACTTATTTTAAAACCCAAACAATAAATGTCTGAGTTTATTTTACGCTGTAAAAATAATATGATGGTGTCATCATTTAGTCTATTTCTGTGTTTAATTATCGCTAACAGACTTGGAAATCCTGTGTTCAATAGGACCTTATAAAAGAACTCTGAGACACAGTAATAAGGGGAATGGGTTAGAAAACCTGTACAGAAATTATGTACAGGGTGTACACATCTGAACACGCAAACACCTTGTACAGATTATGGGTAAACCATAGCATGTGGTATGTATGTGATGTATTGTTTCTGTGGACACAATTATAAGTCAGAATGATAGAATGAAACCATTATGATGTATTGTTTCCATGGACACAATTATAAGTCAGAATGATAGAATGAAACCATTAAAATGTATTGTTTCCATGGACACAATTATAAGTCAGAATGATAGAATGAAACCATTATGATGTATTGTTTCCATGGACACAATTATAAGTCAGAATGATAGAATGAAAGCATTATAATGTATTGTTTCCATGGACACAATTATAAGTCAGAATGATAGAATGAAACCATTATGATATATTGTTTCCATGGACACAACTATAAGTCAGAATGATAGAATGAAACCATTATGATGTATTGTTTCCATGGACACAATTATAAGTCAGAATGATAGAATGAAAGCATTATAATGTATTGTTTCCATGGACACAATTATAAGTCAGAATGATAGAATGAAACCATTATAATGTTACTGCTTCCATGGACAAGATTATAAGTCAGATGAATTAGAGCAGAACCATAATGATGTATTGTTTCCTTGTTTTTGTTGCAGTCGCCTGCAAGATTTCAGCATGGGGTCCTCAGGTAGTCCTATAGGCAGCCTTACAAGTAGTCAAGATTCTCTTCACAAACAGCATCATCCAAACACCAAGAAAAAGGGCCTTAAAAGTTCATTAGGCAGATTTTTTTCTAAGAAAGAAAAACATAAACCCAAGGAATACATGGCTCATGAGTTTGTATCTGGTAAATATAACAACTGAATTTAGATATATTGTATGTGGTAAATATGATAACTGATTCTAGACTGTGTCTGGTAAATGTGGAAACTGATTCTGGACTGTGTCTGGTAAATGTAATAACTGATTCTAGAGTGTGTCTGGTAAATATGATAACTGATTCTAGCCTGTTTATGTCTAATAAATGTGATAACTGATTCTAGACTGTGTTTGTTTAAATGTGATAACTGATTCTAGACGGTGTCTGGTAAATGTGATAACTGATTCTAGACTGTGTCTGGTAAATGTGAAAACTGATTCTAGACTGTGTCTGGTAAATGTGATAAGTGATTCTAGACTGTCTGGTAAATGTTGAAACTGATTCTAGACTGTGACTGGTAAATGTGATAAATGACTCTAGACTGTGTCTGGTAAATATGATAACTGATTCTAGACTGTGTCTAGTAAATGTGATAAGTGATTCTAGACTGTGTCTGGTAAATGTGAAAACTGATTCTAGACTGTGTCTGGTAAATGTGGAAACTGATTCTAGACTGCTTGTGTCTGGTAAATGTGGAAACTGATTCCAGACTGTGACTGGTAATTGTGATAAATGATTCTAGACTGTCTGGTAAATGTGATAACTGATTCTAGACTGTGTCTGGTAAATGTGATAAGTGATTCTAGACTGTGTCTGGTAAATGTGGAAACTGATTCTAGACTGACTGGTAATTGTGATAAATGATTCTAGACTGTGTCTGATAAATGTGATAACTGATTCTAGACTGTGTCTGGTAAATGTGATAAATGATTCTAGACCGTGGTAAATGTGATAAGTGATTCTAGACTGTGTCTTGTAATGTGATAAGTGATTCTAGACTGTGTCTGGTAAATATGATAACTGATTCTAGACTGACTGTGTTTGGTCAGTTTGGTAACTAAATTTAGACTGTTTGTGTCCAGCAAATATGATAACTGTATTTAGATATATTGTATCTGGTAAATATGATAACTTTTTCTAAATTGTTTGTTTATAATAAATATGATTACTAGGTCTTGACTATTTGTACCTTGTAAATGTGATAACTGATAGAGAAGTGATGGAAGTATTTGGAGACATAACTTGAGACTTTGTAGAAATTATTTGAGACAGTTTTAGAATGTAATGGGATGTTTGTGGATAGACAGTTTAAGGATATAACTTGAGACTGTTTGTGGACATAACATTAGATGTTGTGTGGACATGAGAGTGTTGGTATATACACCAATACCTCGCTCTTTCGACAGGTTAGGGACCAGAGCTATGACGAAAGTCAAAAATCGACGAAAGTCGAAGCATAGCCTTTATTTAGCTTTCAAATGCATTAGGGCCGCCAAAATACGAAAATAACTAACTATATAACACTTGCGAATGCGTGCAACACCTAGATAAACAGAAATAAACATAAGAGTAAAGAAAATACAGTAATAAATAAAAAATACGTAAATAGCATCTTACCTTAAAATCATTCTTGAGCAAGTAGACGATGAATATATACAGTATGTACAGTTTTGAATGTTGGTAATTTAGGGGGATTCTAGACTTAGAAAACCAGATGGAGAAAATTGAGGTGGCTCATCTTCAGAACTGGAGGATTTCAATCTAATTCTTTTAGGAGAAGGGCACTTTGAAGGAGATCTAACTGGGGCTGATGTTGATGGCTCGGAATCTGAAGGGTTAGAGGGAGGGGTGACTGAAGTTGGTTGTGGCGGTTGCATCTTGAAAAAGGAGAGCAAAGACGTTTACCTCATTGATGTCTTCTTCCTTTCCCTAAGAAGTTCTCTGTAACAGGCTATTTGGTGTTCTAGCCCACTATTTACTTTTGAACTTCTGTCGAAATTTATTCTACGTTGAAGATCTGCTGCTTTGTGTAGCCAACTTCTTCTATAATTGTTTCAAGCTTCACTTGAAAAGTTCCTGCAGCTGCGGTATCTGTGCTAGCTGATTCTCCCTTCACTGCAATATTCTGCAAATTTGACCTTTTCTTAAATTTCTCAAACCAGCCCCTGCTAGCTCCAAATGTCTCTTCAGCTGATGTCTCTCCTTGTTCAGCCTTCATTGCATTAAATAAAGTTTGTGCTTTAGCCTGGATAAGATCTTGGCTTAGAGGAATGTTGTGGCTGACTTGGTCTTCAATCCACACATTTAACACTTTCTCCATCTCACCAATTAAATTGTGCCTCTTTCTAATAAGTTTAGTATGCACTGGCGTAGCGTTTTTAATTTCCTCTAACACTTTAGCTCTGTTCTTTACAATTGTGCTAACTGTAGTGCTTGGTACACCTAGCCTGCGGCCTATTTCAGCATTTAAGATGCCTTGTTCATTAAGCTTGATTAGCTTAAGCTTTTCTTGCAAATTGAGAACCTTATGGGTTCTTTTAACTTTGTCACTACACTTAGGACCCATTATGAATATATTAAAGCAGAAAAATAAGTAGTACTGTATAAGGCCTAATCATACAAAAAAGTACAGTATGAAAACTGTACACGTGTCGTATAATCACGATATGAACACTGTCATTAGACTGTTATCTCTAAAATAACTATGAACTGTTTACAGTATAATCACAAAAATAATATAGTATGAATAGTTTTGTTATTTTAATCACAAAAATAAGTAGTATTAATATGTTTAATGAGAAATATAAGAGATTCAATGCGGACAACTTAAAAAAAAACAGTGCACACTGAACGATTTCTGTTCAAAGACTGAACAACGAAAGAATCAAGATGACGCGCAGTTGTGACCAAATGCGACGAAAGAGCGAAGCGAGCGACAAAATTTGGAAACGTGGTTAGAATTGAAAACCGACGAAAGAGCGAAGCGACGAAAGTCGAAGCGACGAAAGTCGAGGTATTGGTGTATATATATAACATGAGACTGTAGATATGAGACATAATGTGAGACAGTTTGTGAACATAACGTGAGAGTTTGTGAACATAATGTGAGACAGTTTGTGAGCATAACATGAGACTGTGAGCATAACGTGAGACAGTTTGTGAACATAACATAAAACAGTTTGTGAACATAACATGAGACAGTTTGTAAGTATAACATGAGACTGTGAACATAACATGAGACAGTTTGTGAACATAACGTTGAGACAGTTTGTGAACATAACATGAGACATTTTGTGAACATAACGTGAGACAGTTTGTAAACATGATGTGAGACAGTTTGTGAACATAATGTGAGACAGTTTGTGAACATAGCACGAGACAGTTTGTGAACATAATGTGAAACAGTTTGTGAGCTTGCACGAGACAGTTTGTGAACATAACATGAGACAGCTTGTGAACATAACGTAAGACAGTTTGTGAACATAACCTGAGACAGTTTGTGAACATAATGTGAGACAGTTTGTGAACATGACGTGAGACAGTTTGTGAACATAACCTGAGACAGTTTGCAGATGTGACATAGAACTGTTTGTGGACATAATTTATGACAGTTTGTGAGGCTGTTTGCAGACATGACATTTGACTGTGGATATTATTAGAGACAGTTTATCAGTCATAAGACAGCATGTGTGAACCTATTTTGTGAATACAAGAAAAGAAGACTGTAACTGTGAAACCTGTCAACTTGTGTGTGCGTGTGTGTGTGTGTGTAAAGGTATTTTCATCATCATATACCTTCAGAAATGTTTGGCGTAGAACATGCACAACCATCATTAAATAAATGATAGTACATATTTCATAGACCAGTCACATTCCAAATGGTAAATAGAGCACCCAGGCCATTTAAAAAGTGATGCATATCATCAGCTATCTAGGTGGGACCAGGTCACCAATCTTTGGCTATGCACGGGACACAACAGATGGAGATAGCATCTTTACCACAAATACAGAGTAGATGCATCAGATCTCTGCACCTGCGGCACCAGCCCGATGACAGCTGAACACCTGCTGCAGTCCGGCCCAACCTACAGCAATGAACGGAGTAGCATATGGCAACTACCTTTTACACTCCACGAAAAACTGTTTGAAGATTTTAGGAACCTTGAGCTGACTGCTGCCTTTATTAGAGTCATTAATGCAGAAGTCTGAAGGCGTACGAAGAAGAAGTATAGACCACACACAATCATCATTAAATAGATGCTATGTGCATCATATACACACAGAGTCATCATTAAATAAATGATAGTATGTGTATCTTAGACCACACAAAGTCATCATTAAATAAATGATAGTTTGTGTATCTTTGACCACACAAAGTCATCATTAAATAAATGATAGTATGTGTATCATAGACCACACAAAATCACATTTAAATAAATGATAGTATGTGTATCATAAACCACACAATCACATTTAAATAAATGACAATATGTGTATCATAGACCACACAAAATCACATTTAAATAAATGATAGTATATGTATCTTAGACCACACAAAATCACATTTAAATAAATGATAGTTTGTGTATCATAGACCACACAAAATCATCATTAAATAATTGATAGTATGTGTATCAATAATAGCCAGAAAAGTATTTCCAATCTGTTTGTCAGATATTATTGTAAGAATGAAGTTATTCTTCAGAACAAGTCCTGTAGACTGACAGAAATAAAGTTGACCATTGTGTGGTAGCTGTGCTTGTCATGATATTTCAGGAAACAACATTGATGGTGGTGATAACAGTGGGTCTGAGATGGGCATGAGTCTTGGCCAGTCTGATTTTGACCGTAGAAAAAAGAAAAAGTAAGTTTCACATATGTATTTAGAAAAATCTGACAAGTCTGTCTTTCAAAAGCTAAAGGTGTAACAAAACATAGAAACAGAAAAATGCTACTTCAATAGTTTTACTGTTTTTCTTCATATTTTCCTGTTGAGCTGAAGTTGCTATTATCTGCCCTTAGCACAGTATTTAGTTCGTTCATAGCCCTTCATTCCATGATGACATGAAGGGAACAGTCCAATATGCTGGAAGCACGTCACAGCCCTTTGATATATGAAGTGGCGTTAAACAAGGCTGTGTTCTGGCTCCGACCCTCTTCGGAATCTTCTTTGCCTTACTCTTGAAACATGCATTCAGAGATGCAACTGAAGGAATATGCCTTCACACTAGGTCAGATGGCCGTCTGTTTAATCTTTCAAGGCTGAAGGCAAAAACAAAAATCAGAAGGGTCACTATAAGAGACTTGTTGTTCGCTGATGATGCTGCAGTCGTCACTCAAAGCCAACAGGAGCTTCAGAGCTTGATGAATCGCTTCACTAAAGCATGCAAGGACTTTGGCCTCACAATAAGTCTAAAGAAAACGAATGTGCTGAGTCAGGATGTGGGTGCTGCACCAGTTATCACTATCGATAACTATGAATTGGCAGTGGTGCACCACTTCACATACCTAGGGTCTACCATCAATGACAAACTCTCACTGGATACAGAAATCGACAGCCGCATTGGCAAAGCTGCAGCTACCTTTGCCCGCCTCACATCGCGTGTTTGGGGAAACTCTAAACTCACAATGAAGACCAAAGCTGCGGTATATAATGCCTGCGTCACCAGCACACTCCTATATGGCAGCGAGACCTGGACGACCTATGCTAAGCAAGAAAGAAGGCTCAATACCTTCCATTTGCGGTGTCTACGCCGCATCCTCGGCATCTCATGGAAAGATAAAGTGACAAATGTCGAGGTGTTGTCACGTGCTGGCCTTCAAAGTATGTATACGCTGCTTAGACAGCGCAGACTTCGTTGGCTTGGCCATGTTCGCCGCATGGAAGATGGTCGCATCCCAAAAGATATCTTCTACGGGCAATTAGCAGATGGCAAGAGAACAGTTGGGCGACCACAGCTGAGGTTCAAAGATGTGTGCAAGAGAGATATGAGGGCACTGGACATGGATCCAGCAACATGGGAGGATGAAGCTGCCGATCGCACTAAGTGGCGATGCTATTTACGGCACCACCTCAGATTGGGCGAAGAGAGGCTCACACAAGAAGCAGAGGTGAGGAGAAAACGTCGAAAGGAGCACCAGGAAAATAAGCAGTTGAGGGCTGTCACCTCAGGGGCGCATTCCCATAGTCAGTTATGACTGAAGGGGCTATTATTATTATTATTATATTATTATCATAGCCCTACATTTCCATTCTAAAAAACTTGACCCTATTCATATAGTGAGGTCTTACCGCATGCTGTTATATATATATGCCAGATTGGACTACTATAAATTGTCTGAACTGCTCACAGAGCTGAGGTTACAGAAAGGATGATCCAGTTGGCCAGGACAGAAAATAGGAGTGACATGTTTGTCTTGTCTTGTCCTACTGGACAAAGGATATGGAAAGGTTAAAGACACACTGTTCTGAGCAATGTATCATCTAGTATTCATGAAATTAGTCTGTCTTGTTTGTTGTATTTGTCAGGCATGAACTTCTCGAGGAAGCCATGAAGGCAGGTACACCATTTGCATTATGGAATGGACCTACTGTTGTGGCATGGCTAGAGGTAAGATATTGTAGGTTAACCTTTCAGGAGTTGCTTGACCTGTTGTTAGTCAAAATGTAGTACAGTCATATAATAATCTTAGTGATTGTAGCAAGATTATAATGGGGAGGGGGGGGGGAGTGAATCAGGCAGTTTGACAACACTGGTTAGGGGCAGTTCTGCGTAAGAGAAGAGGATGCGGACACCACCATCTTGTAGCCTACTCCAAAACGTTTACTTGCAGTGAAGTCGTGGAGCGGAGCACAATGTCCTTATGCTGTGAAAGCATTTTCCAAAAACGGTGATAGTGCTTCCTCAGTGTGAATTTCGGGAGAAGTACGGGATTCATTGCAACTGTTTTGTGCCGTCAGCCCATGCTATCAAGACGTGGGTAAAGAACTTCAAAGAGACTGGCTCTACATTGAAGAAAAAAAAAAAAAGGTGGTAGTGTGAAAACTGCATACACCAGAGAATATTGATGCAGTGAGAGAGGCCATTGAACAAAGTCCTTGCCGTTCTGCACGTCAACACTGTGTCACTTCGGCTGTCACTGTTCTGCTGATTTTACACACAGATCTTAATTTCCACCCGTACTAAATTCAAATTGTTCATGCACTGACTGACCAAATTCTGCCAACAGTTCTTGCAGTGGATTACTAACATTGAAGACATCATAAACAACCTGTTGATGAGCGATGAAGCTCATTTCCATTTGTCAGGTTTTGTCAACAAGCAGAACTAGCGTTTTTGGTCCAAGACAAACCCTACAACACTTCACGAGAGGCCTCTTCACAATTTTAAAGTAACAATGTAGTGTGCGATCTCATCCTTCGGTATTATCTGCCCTTATTTTTTTTAGGGTGAGAGAGAAAATGCTGTAACCGTGAACTGAGAGCGGTACGTTAACATGTTGCACACCTTCCTTGTTCCTGAACTTGCTCATCTCCTAGTCAATGAAGAGACATTTTCTCAACAAGACTGGGCTATGTGCTACACTGCACAGGCTTCCGTGGAAGTTGTGAGGAATTTGTTTCCTAACCACGTCATCTCCAGAAATGGGAACATCCCGTGGCCAGCCAGGTCACCCGACTTGTCACCATGCGATTTCTTTCTCTGGGGGTATTTGAAAACAAAAGTCTTCCATGTACCAGCACCATGCACAATCCAGCAGTAGATAGCTCAAATTCCTGTGGACATGTTGCAAAGAGTGATGGGTAACCTATGGATCAGACTGACAGTGTCTACAGTGAGATGGAGGTCATCTTCAAAATGTTATTTTCCAACAGCAGGACTTCGTTTCCAGACTGTTAGCTGATTACACAAAATGTTTTTATGTCTACTTTCTGTCCACTTGTCAAGACCAAGTAAGCATATGTGGTGATTATTCGTGACGTTTTTAAAATTGCCTGGTTCACTGGCCCACCCTGTATAATAAACATAATGATTCTAGTACGATTACTGATTGTAGTAATATTATATAATAAACTTAGTGATTATAGTAAGATTATATAATAATCTTACTGATTGTAGTAACATTTTATACTGGTGTTAGTGATTGCGGTAACGTTAATAAAGAAATCTAAGTGATTTTAGTAAGATTACTGATTGTAGTAACATTATATAATAATCCTAGTGATTGTAGTAAGATCATATAATAATCCTAGTGATTGTAGTAAGCTCATATAATAATCTTGGTGATTGTAGTAAGCTCATATAATAATCTTAGTGATTGTAGTAAGATCATATAATAATCTTAGTGATTGTAGTAAGATCATATAATAATCTTAGTGATTGTAGTAAGATCATATAATAATCTTAGTGATTGTAGTAAGATCATATAATAATCTTAGTGATTGTAGTAAGATCATAAAATAATCTTAGTGATTGTAGTAAGATCATATAATAATCTTAGTGATTGTAGTATCATATAAGGGACCCCAAGATGCAGCAATAGTGAATGCAGTCAGCGACTCATAGCTGTACTGCCTGCGTCAGGACCAGCGAACCAGAGCTGGTCAAGACCGCACTCCACCTCCACGCGGTGGTCCTGGAAACAGTCTGCAGCAGTGCAGCCTGGCTGAGCGAGTGCGGATCGAAATGGGAAGGCAAACCCGGTCCTTAACCTTTAGCACGCTGCATTCTTTTCCAAAAAATTTGTCCTGCAGCTGCATTCTTTTTCACAAAACCCCATTTTTTATAGTGGATGACTTGTAAATTCTATATTTTTTTTGTTTTTTGGCCAAATGCTCTAATTTTTGGTCTGTATAGAGATAAATGGATGACGTCACTGATGACGTCATTTTGTTGATGTGATAGGAGAAGAAGACTGGTGGGAAAAAAAAAAAACAAAAAAAAAAATCAACAAAAAAATAGCCTTACCTCACTCCTGGTGCAGCCTTGTGGTGCAATCTGCCTTAAAATTGAGCAGAGTGTGATAATGCTCAAAGCAGGGATATGGACAGAGAGGTATTACACACCTACGGCACACGAATTGGGTCTGGTGGCGCTTCTTGCCCGTGTCCCTGCTGGAACACACAACACAGTCTGGCTTGGAAGGCGTGCCGCTAGCCAGACGTTTAGGGTTAAGAGTCAGGTAGTGTTCCCCCATAACCAATCTTGCTGGTGCAATGTCAGATAACCTTCCTCTGCGGGCTGTGACCCTAGACTGGTACCCTTCAAGCAGCCCATGAGCAATCCGCAGACGGAATGTTTCCGCCTTGATACGAGACGGATGCTTGGCCCTCCACAGGACAAGCGAATTGACAAAGCAAACTTCCAACAGATAGAAGAATATTTTCTTCCACCATTTGCTGCTCCTGTGTAGAACCATGTAGTATGTCAACTGTTTGTCCACACGATCAATACCTCCCATGTGACAGGAATAGGCTTGGATAGCGCATGGCTTGTCCACGATCCGCACATTGCCAGCGTGATGTTTGGATCTAACCTCCTTCCTGAAGGTCTGCGCATCGTGTGCAGTTGTCATTAGATTCACTGGCCTCTTGTCAAACCATGACATATAGAGGATGTTGCCTTCTCTAGCAGTCATGGGAGGGTCACCAGCTTTGGGTTTCGCCAACTTGAGTTGTGGGGGGACCCCTCGGCGGTTGGTCCGCAGTGTGCCGCAAGCCCCTGTCTGATTATCCCCAAGCTCCGTGAACAGGGCAGGCGAAGAGAAAAAGTTGTCCATGTACACAACATGGCCATGCCCATACAGGGGAGCAACAAGGGAGGTGACAACGCGGCGAGCAACCCCCCTAGTAGGGTCCACATTGTCTTCCTTCCCAAGGTAGAGCTGCCAATTCCAGAGGTAGCCTGTCTTGGAGTCAGCTAGGCCCCAGGCTTTCATACCCCACTTAGAGGGTTTGTTGGGCATGTACTGCATAAGGCTGGTCCTACCTTTGAAAGCTATCATACTTTCATCAACACTAAGCTCTTTGGATGGTATATAATGGCTTTGCCATAGAGGGAGAAGAGTGTCAATAAACGATTTGATTTTGAAGGCTTTGCTGTGGTCAGGGTGCCCTCGTGGTACTGCAGTTGTATTGTCCACGAGGTGTAGAAAAGATAAGATAGACAGAAACCTGTCCCTACTCATCACTTTCTTGAACTCTGGCATGTCAAGGAAACAGTCATTTGACCAATACAAATCAAATGACGATCTTTTCGTTACACCCATCAACAGAAGCAAAGCAAGAAATGCCCTCATCTCGTCATCACTGACATCGGTCCACAACGCCACACGGGATGCGGCACGAATATCTTGCCCTCTTGTATCACCAACCTGATTGGCATAACGATTAGTTTCTGTAACTAATGTGTTCACAACATCATCTGTGATGAACAAACGGAAAACATCTACCTCAGAGATGTCATCGTCAACGCCCACAGGTCCCACAACTTGGTCGAAGTTGCGGAGCCAGTCGTGGTTGTAGCCAGAAGGTGCCTTAACAACATTCACTTCTTCAAAATCATCATCAACACTTGACACATCACTATCTTCCCCTTCAACATCACCCATATTCGGACCATGGACCGCAACACCAGTACTAGTAAACCCTTCAAACCACTCATCATCGGAATCAGCATCCATGAAAACTTCAGATAAAATGGCAGCTTGATCCATGCCGATTGATTTCGTTTTGAAAATTGCACAGAAAATGTACGCTATCACACCCTTTACAACTAAGAGTCAGAAAAGGAAGTAAAATCTCTTTCACAGAAGATTCAATTTTTGCATCCGGTTTTCAGATCACGTGTACACACATTATAAATCAGTTTCCCGATGACAGCCGCAAGGCGACACATATCGCCTCCAGCTGGCAGAACATAGGTTACCTTCGGCGATATGTCTCGCCGGCAGCGTGCTAAAGGTTAAAAAATGCCGTGCTGAAGTCGGATGTGTCGACCGAAAGGTGCAAATATCACAGCTATGGCGTAAACAGACACAACGCAACCACCGTCCTTTTCAGGGCGAACGAGGAAGAAGAAGAAGAAGTATCATATAATAATCTTAGTGATTGTAGTAAAATCATATAATAATCCTAGTGATTGTAGTAAGATCATATAATAATCCTAGTGATTGTAGTAAGATCATATAATAATCTTAGTGATTGTAGTAAGATCATATAATAATCTTAGTGATTGTAGTAAGATCATATAATAATCCTAGTGATTGTAGTAAGATCATATAATAATCCTAGTGATTGTAGTAAAACAAGGTAAAGGATCCCGTTACACGCCCATTGAGGCATGTTGGGAATATGGTGTTAGGCCCATATTTTCTTGACCATCGGCACACTAGGAGTGATGTGGTCAGCATCACGCCGGCCGCCTAAACCTTCCCAGAAGTTGCTCTGGTACCCAATTGGGGTTGGGTTGACCCAGGAGCCATTTGCGGCCTAAAAAAATCCCACATCATCTGGGGATCGAACCATAGACCACTGAGCTAGGAAGCCAGTGCACTAACCACTATGCTACCGCGGCTCCCGATTGTAGTAAGATCATATAATAATCTTAGTGTATGAGGGTGGTACAGATTCCACCATTACTTTTAGTTGTCAAACACAATAAGCACACATAAAGCCAATAACAGTCTGGTTTATTTACTAGCATTACCTCCTGCTACTTGAATGTATTTGTCCGTGTCTATATACCTGCATGGTTGAATTCTTTAGTCTCATGTAGTCCCTAGGGGGTCTCTGA
The DNA here is from genome assembly GCA_024509875.1 of Oreohelix idahoensis. Lineage (NCBI taxonomy): Eukaryota > Metazoa > Mollusca > Gastropoda > Stylommatophora > Oreohelicidae > Oreohelix > Oreohelix idahoensis. The sequence goes on from JAMPIV010011175.1 coordinate 76,999, forward strand.
AGAGACAGAGACTTTAGCCTCATGAAGGTCTTACTTAATGTAAGGTCTTACTTAATGTAAGGTCTTACTTAATGTAAGCTCTTACTTAATGTAAGGTCTTACTTAATGTAAGGTCTTACTTAATGTAAGGTCTTACTTAATGTAAGCTCTTACTTAATGTAAGCTCTTACTTAATGTAAGGTCTTACTTAATGTAAGGTCTTACTTAATGTAAGCTCTTACTTAATGTAAGGTCTTACTTAATGTAAGGTCTTACTTAATGTAAGGTCTTACTTAATGTAAGCTCTTACTTAATGTAAGGTCTTACTTAATGTAAGGTCTTACTTAATGTAAGCTCTTACTTAATGTAAGCTCTTACTTGGTGTAATGTCTTACTTAGTGTAAGGTCTTACTTAGTGTAATGTCTTACTTAGTGTAATGTCTTACTTAGTTTAAGGCCTTACTTAGTGTAAGGTCTTACTTAGTGTAAGGTCTTACTTAATGTAAGGTCTTACTTAATGTGTCAACAACTGTGTCGCTGTAGACTGTCACACTAAACAGAGATGACAATCTTTGATAACTTTAGTAATTGATTATATTGTGACAATAAGTGAATGTAATGTTTGTTGTGATCAGTTATAACGAATCCATTATCGTTACTTTTTGGACAGACTATTTTTAATGGTAGATGTAGGTGTCAGTGTTTTGAACATCTTTAAATACTTGAGTGACTAGATTATATTTTGATAACATATGAAGATGTTGCTGCTGTTTGATAGTGACTAGACTATTTCTAACAGTCAGTCAATGTGGTGATGTTGTGTACATATTTAAAAACAAACTTTTGACAATAACTGAACATGATGGTGTTATTTATAGCTTAGAAAACTTGAGTGACACAATTTTGACAATTATATGTCTGAATTGACTGGACTATATTTTGACAATAACGAAGATGGTACTGATGTGTACATCTTTGGTGTGACAGTCAGTAAAGGTGAGCATGATGTGTACATCTTTGAAAACTGGAGTGACTGTATGGTGACAGTAACTAAAGGTGATGCTGATGTGTAAAGCTTTGAAAACTTGTGACTATATTTTGACAATAAATTTTGGTGGTGATGTTGTGTCTCTGTAGTGACAACTATATTTTGACAATAAATGAGGTGTTATGTATGTCTGCAGTGACTAGACTATATTTTGACAATAAATGAAGGTGGTGATGTTATGTTTGTCTGTAGTGACTATATTTTGACAATAAATGAAGATGGTGATGTTATGTATGTCTGTAGTGACTATATTTTGACAATAAATTTAGGTCATGATGTTGTGTATGTCTGTAGTGACTAGACTATATTTTGACAATAAATGAAGGTGGTGGTGTTATGTATGTCTGTGACTAGACTATATTTTGACAATAAATGAAGGTTGTGGTGTTAAGTATGTCTTTAGTGACTGGACTATATTTTGACATTAAATGAAGGTGGTGGTGTTATGTATGTCTATAGTGACTAGACTATATTTCTAGCACTTAGGCAGCGTCCTATGTTCTCCATGTTGACAGTTGTGGGTTGGCATGCCAGCTTGGTATGTTGCAGCTTGTAGAGCCAATGTCAAAAGTGGTGCAATCATGTCAGCCTTGTCAGACACAGAAATCCAGCGTGAAATTGGCATCAGTAATCCACTGCACCGGCTCAAGTTACGCCTGGCTATCCAAGAAATGGTGTCACTGACAAGCCCATCAGCACCGAAAACATCCAGAACAGTGAGTTTGATTGGTTGATTTCTTAACTTTAACTTACGGGCTACTTTGATGGGGGTAAAATTTACATTTGATACCGTTTTTGTGTTGTTTTTTCTTGTTGACATGGTGTGCCAGCTGGTATATAAGTGTGCCAGCTGGTATATAAGTGTGCCAGCCGGTATATAAGTGTGCCAGCCGGTATATAAGTGTGCCGGCCGGTATATAAGTGTGCCGGCTGGTATATAAGTGTGCCGGCTGGTATATAAGTGTGCCGGCTGGTATATAAGTGTGCCGGCTGGTATATAAGTGTGCCGGCTGGTATATAAGTGTGCCGGCTGGTATATAAGTGTGCCGGCTGGTATATAAGTGTGCCGGCTGGTATATAAGTGTGCCAGCTGGTATATATCATCATGTTTGTCCACAACTTTGATGGGGGTAAAATTTACATTTGATACAATTTTTGTGTTGTTTTTTCTTGTTGACATGGTGTGCTAGCTGGTATATAAGTGTGCCAGCTGGTATATGTGTGCCAGCTGGTATATAAGTGTGCCAGCTGGAAGTGTGCCAGCTGGTATATAAGTGTGCCAGCTGGTATATATCATCATGTTTGTCCACAACTTTGATGGGGGTAAAATTTACATTTGATACCATTTTTGTGTTGTTTTTTTCTTGCTGACATGGTGTGCCAGCTGGTATATAAGTGTGCCAGCTGGTATATAAGTGTGCCAGCTGTTATATAAGTGTGCTAGCTGGTATATAAGTGTGCCAGCTGGTATATAAGTGTGCCAGCTGGTATGTAAGTGTGCCAGCTGGTATATAAGTGTGCTAGCTGGTATATAAGTGTGCCAGCTGTTATATAAGTGTGCCAGCTGTTATATAAGTGTGCTAGCTGTTATATAAGTGTGCCAGCTGGTATATAAGTGTGCCAGCTGGTATATAAGTGTGCCAGCTGGTATATAAGTGTGCTAGCTGGTATATAAGTGTGCCAGCTGGTATATAAGTGTGCCAGCTGGTATATAAGTGTGCCAGCTGGTATATAAGTGCGCTAGCTGTTATATAAGTGTGCCAGCTGGTATATAAGTGTGCCAGCTGGTATATAAGTGTGCTAGCTGTTATATAAGTGTGCCAGCTGTTATATAAGTGTGCCAGCTGGTATATAAGTGTGCCAGCTGTTATATAAGTGTGCTAGCTGGTATATAAGTGTGCCAGCTGGTATATAAGTGTGCCAGCTGGTATATAAGTGTGCTAGCTGGTATATAAGTGTGCTTGCTGGTATATATCATCATGTTTGTCCACAACTTTGATGAGGGTAAAATTTATATTTGATACAGTTTTTGTGTTGTATTTTCTTGTTGACATGGTGTGCCAGCTGGTATACAAGTGTATATCATGTTTGTCCACAACTTCCTGTCTCTTGTCCTCAACTTCCTGTCTCTTGTCATCCTTTACTATAAAGCTCCCAGTGGAGTATAGGTCTTCAATGAATTGATGCTCAGCCATCTTGTCCTGTGCCATCATTTCAAGTTCTTTCCTTTTCCTCTTAATCTGTTTTCAGTTTGTCTCAATTTCCTCCTCCGTGTTTTTTTGTGGGCCTCCTGTATTATCTGTTATTTTGTGGGTTACAGATTAAAGATTGCCTTGTAATGCTATCCTGAGTGTTTTGTCTTATTTAGGACTGTCTTGTAATGCTGTCCTGAGTGTGATGTCTTATCTGCCTTGTAATGCTGTCCTGAGTGTGTTGTCTTATCTAAGACTGTCTTGTAATGCTGTCCAGAGTGTGTTGTCTTATCTAGGACTGCCTTGTAATGATGTCATGAGTGTGTTGTCTTATCTGCCTTGTAATGCGGTCCTGAGTGTGTTGTCTTATCTAGGACTGCCTTGTACTGCTGTCCTGAGTGTGTTGTCTTATCTGCCTTGTAATGCTGTCCTGAGTGTGTTGTCTTATCTGCCTTGTAATGCTGTCCTGAGTGTGTTGTCTTATCTGCCTTGTAATGCTGTCCTGAGTGTGTTGTCTTATCTGCCTTGTAATGCTGTCCTGAGTGTGTTGTCTTATCTAAGACTGCCTTGTAAAGCTGTCCTGAGTGTGTTGTTTTATCTGCCTTGTAATGCTGTCCTGAGTGTGTTGTCTTATCTAAGACTGCCTTTTAAAGCTGTCCTGAGTGTGTTGTTTTATCTGCCTTGTAATGCTGTCCTGAGTGTGTTGTCTTATCTGCCTTGTAATGCTGTCCTGAGTGTGTTGTCTTATCTAAGACTGCCTTTTAAAGCTGTCCTGAGTGTGTTGTCTTATCTGCCTTGTAATGCTGTCCTGAGTGTGTTGTCTTATCTAAGACTGCCTTTTAAAGCTGTCCTGAGTGTGTTGTTTTATCTGCCTTGTAATGCTGTCCTGAGTGTGTTGTCTTATCTGCCTTGTAATGCGGTCCTGAGTGTGTTGTCTTATCTAAGACTGCCTTTTAAAGCTGTCCTGAGTGTGTTGTTTTATCTGCCTTGTAATGCTGTCCAGAGTGTGTTGTCTTATCTAAGAAACAGAAGCATGTTAACCTGACCTCTTGTTCCACTAATAATTGTCTTGTTGTTCCTCCGTCAGTGATTGTGTCATACTATTTAAATCATTCTATTATAATCAATCATCCATTTATCAAAGTCTTAACTTCTTTATAGTCATTTTTGTTGTTCTCCATGTTTCACAGCCATACAATAGGACTGCCTTGACATTTGAGTTGTTCTCCGTGTATTGTCATACAATAGGACTGCCTTGACATTTGAGTTGAAAGTTCTGTTTTTGTGTGTGTTGGATTTGATTTCCATACTAGTGCAGTAAAAGTTCTTCTTACCTGTTGTATTGTTATTTGAACATCAACATCCATACCTGCAACTCTCTATACTGCTGCTGAGGTATATGTATGAGTCCACATCTTGTAGAGGTGTTACTCCAAGTGTAGTATGGCTATCATTTGTCTCATCATTTTTTACTATCATTGTTGACATGTCCCTCATTTACTTATGGTTGTTGTATAATTGTTGCTTGTTAGAACATTCAAGCTCTTCTGTCACCAAATGATGATGTAGAACATTCTAGCATTTCTGTCAACAAAAAGCAATATAGAACATCTAGTATTTTTGTTAACATAAGACAAAATAGAACATTCTAGTATTTCTGTTAGCAATAGATGTAGAACTTTCTAGCATAACTCTCACCAAATGATGAAGTAGAACATTCTAGCATTTCTGTCAACTTCTTCTTCTTCTTCTTGCGATCGCATCTTTGATGATTACACCGTCAGACGAGTTCTCATGATGAATTCGACTGTTGTTTGAAGTTCCTCTTTAACTCCATATAGCTTTGAGTTTAGTGTTGAGTCATTGGGCCAGTATATCTTTCTTAACTGGTCATACAGAGGACAGTCCTGTAGAACATGCTCAGCAGTTTGTTCGTTTAATCCACATGTGCACAGTGGTGAAGCAGACAATCGTAGCTTGTGCATGTGTTTATTCAGTTTGTTATGCCCTGTCCTGAGTCGAAAAATAGTTATCTGTCCCTGCCGGTCGAGAGTGTGATAGTCGTCTTTGGGTTGGTTCTGTTCTCTTCTGATAGTCTGGATAGCTCTCTTTTTCTCAAAGTATGTGACTTCATTATCTTCTTGTTCACATTCTCCTCCCTTTTTTGCAAGTTTATCTGCCTTTTCATTTCCGGGTACACCACAATGAGATGGTACCCACTGAAGTATGGTTCTCTTTTTGGCAGCTACCTTGTTTAGTTCATTTCTCAGATGCGGGAGTTTACCACCCTTGAGAGCTTGCAGGACAGACAGTGCATCTGTGAGGATGACTACCTGGTGGCAGTCAGAGTTGGTGTTATAAATCATATTTGCAGCTTGCTCTAGAGCTTGAACCTCAGCTGTATAGTTGGAACAGAATTTACCAGTGGGAATGTGCCTAGTCTCATAGTGGTTGTCAGGATATGAGATAAAGATACCGGCACCTCCATTCCTAACAGCATTAGTTGCTGATCCATCTGTATAGGCATGTATCCATGATTGATCGGGATAGCTTTCTTGGATCATACTCAATGTAGCAGTTCGTTTTTGCAGATCATTATACTCACATCCACTTGTGAGACCACTGACTGATGTATTAATTTGGAGGGCACTGCTGGCCTGCTCCCATGGTACAGGGTATAGGGTGGGCTTCAGTGGTGTTGTCTTCATGGATAGGTCTTCTTGATGCTGTCTTATAAGTCTTTTTCCCCGATGCACAAAGCTGCTACGCTTTAGACGTCCCAATGCCAGATCATCTAGTCTTGCCTTCATTGGGTGCATTGGCATACTGTTGTACTTTTCCATCTGGATCATGGTTTTTGTGTCTCTTCTATGGGACAATGTCTGTAATCCAGCAACCTTCTGCATCTCTGTTATTGGTGTAGTTTTCATGGCTCCTGTAATGAGCCTGAGAGCTTGATTTTGCACCTTGTCCAAAGACTGCAGATGTGAGTTAGCAGCTGATGACCATGCTGCTGAGCTAAACTCTAAGTGTGGTCTTATTACTCCATTATAAATCTTCTTTAGATTTCGTTCATTTGCTCCCCAGTTGGTACCTGCTAATTTTCTGAGTATGCCTAGTCGTCTTCGGGCCTTTCCTTCTGCATTTTCAATATGCTTATTCCATGTAAGCCTTTGGTCAAATGTCACCCCAAGATAGGTGGGGTAGCTTTCTTCCTTGATCACGGTTGTCCCTAGGTGTATGTTAGCTGATTTGTCCTTGGGGGCGAGGGAGAACAGTGTTGTGGAGGTTTTGTCTGTGTTTATTGTGATAAGCCATTTCTCTGCCCATGACACTAGCATGTCTGCTGCCCGCTGCATTCTATAATTTGCTGTGGTGACATTTTCATCAGCGCACCAGAGTACTAGGTCATCTGCATATAAGGCAGCTTTAACTCCTGCAGGGAGATCTTTCACCAGGTCATTGATGTAAACAAGGAAGAGTGTTGGGGAAATTACTCCTCCTTGAGGTACCCCCTGATGGAGCAACACTTTTCTGCTCTGCAGACCGTCAAGAGTGACTCTAGTTCTCCTGTTATGCAAGTATGACTGGATCCATTTCATCATGTTGCCTTGGATTCCACTTCTCCTAAGTTTTGCAATGAGGCCATCTTTCCACACCTTGTCAAAGGCCTGCTTGAAGTCGACCCAGATCGTTAGGACCTTTTTCTTCTCCTGGAAGGCATCTTCTATTGCTTGAGACAAGTAAGTAACTTGGTCTTCTATACTGTAGCATTCTCTAAATCCAGCTTGTTCCGGCACCAGGATCTGCTCAGACTCTAAATACCATTTCAATCTGTGGTTGACTATTCGCTCCATAGTCTTCCCAACACAGCTTGTGAGACTGATTGGCCGGTAACTTGCAGCCTCGGTCTTACATTTCCCTTTCTTTAGTATGGGTATTGTGATGGCTTCTCTCCATACTTGGGGTACCGTTCCTTTCAACCAGCTGTGGTTGAATATCTCAAGCAGTTTTGTCTTTGCTGCTGAGCTCAGATTTACTAGCATTTCGTTGCTGATTTTGTCTGGGCCGGGTGACTTTTGAAACTTAAGCTTGGAAATAGCCTTCTGTAGTTCTCCTAGTGTGATGGGTTCCCTCATTGGGGCAGGAGTATCTGTCTGTCCCATGGTTGCCAGTATTTCTTTTCTTATCTCTCTCTGATGGTCTATGTTAATGGGTAAGTTGCTTTCTGAACTGTATCTTCTAGCAAACAAGTCTGCAGCTTGTTTTCCTCTGAAAAGTTTGCCACCTTCATCCAATGTGATAGTCTGCCTTGGTGAGGAACGCTCTTCATTTAGAGACTTGACTAATCTCCAAAGTTTCCTGCCGTCTTTCTCAAGGTTCAGCGATGCCGTTTTAGTTCTCCAGCTTTTCCGTTTTTCTTCTAGCTTTGTTCTCTGAAACTCTGCTACAGCCTTTTTCCATTTGTTGTGAGTTTCAAGTGAAGGCTGAGACTCTGCGTCCTTTCTAGCCTTGTCCATAGCTTCCTGACGTTCTTGGAGTGTGCTGGACCAGTATGGTATGTAGTTACGCCGGCATCCTTTGGGAATGGTTTCTTTTGCAGCTTGTAGTATGCATCTGTTGAAGTCTTTTACCACTTCATTAATGTCTCTGTTCTGTACCTTGAGGGTAGACAGCAGCGTGTTCACCTGATGCCTGAATAAACCCCAGTTGGCTTTTTTGTAGTTCCATCTTGTAATGGCTGGGCCTGTACTGAGAGTTGCACTCTGGACAGTAAGAAAGATTGGGCGATGGTCGCTTCCCCCTAGTTGGTCTCCTACTTCTCTACTAATAGATCCAGCTATATCTGGTGTGGAGAAGGCAAGATCTGGTGTTGAAGTTGTGTGCCATCCTCTGGAGTAGAAGGTAGGAGTATCTGTGGCATTATTGACTAGGATTAGGGAGTGATCATCTTGCCAAGTTTCAACCTCTTCACCTCTGTGATCCAGATGGTTATAGCCCCAGCTCTGGGAGTGGCTATTAAAGTCTCCAACTGCTATAAAGTTGGTGGCTGGTACCTGTATAGAGCTGAGACTCAGGGGTTTGTTGTTCGGACAGTAATAGTTCAGGAGTTCTATTTCCATCTTGTCTACCTTTATCTGCAACAGCTGATATTCTGCTCCATCCATGAAGGTTTTCCTTTCGTGTGCAGGAATGTTATTCCTTACAAGAGTAAGTACTCCTCCTTTTCGTCTATCTTTTCTGTCGGATCTGAAGCATTGATATCCCCTTATTTTAAAGGTTTGATCTGCTTTCAAGTGAGTCTCTTGGATACAGCAAACACTGACTTGCTTCTCATACAAGATGTTTTCCAGCTCTGTCTTTTTGCTGTATCCAGCCTGCTTGCTGTTCACTCCCTCTGCATTCCAGTGCATCATGACAAGTGGCACTCTGGGTTTCTCTTTTTCTGTTTTGTTTTGGTCAGTAGTTCTCCTCCGCCGTCTGCTGACTCCACAAGACGGTCTAGAGGGTCCTCCAGTAGCTGAGGGTGGGCTCTGTCGAGGCTCAGAGCCCGGCACTGCACCTGCCTGGTGGAGCTCCACAGGGCGAGCACCAGAACGAGATTTATTTGACGGTGTACTCTCCATAGAAAAAAAAAAGCGAGTTGCATGATACTGTGGTTTCCGGTGCGCCTTCTGGCCCAGTATCTACGACTTTAGCACCTGTTCAACGGGAGAGTGGGCTCATCCCTAATCTGTTTATGTTCCCAGTAGTAGACTATTCGCAAGCAGCCTGGGGGTGTCACTGCTCTGCGCGGACCTTGTTTACCGAGGCGGCGTCCGAGCTCGTATGGTGAAAATATGGTTGCGTTATCTTCAAAATAGCCCTGTCTTTCCCGTGGCTTTTCTGCCATCCTGCAACTTTGAGTTAGGGAGTTCTGAGCTCCAGTCTCTTTCCCAGGCGTTTTATCCTGGCCTGGCACGCATACAGAGGACCCCACTTCTGGTTCTAAGTTAGCAGTTGGGGATAGGTGGGGTAGCACACTGTGCATTCCCCGTCATCCAGGGGGCTCTCCAACTATGCAGAGCTTGCACAATGCTGTGCTCTGGTTCTGGGCTCTCCCAAGGAATCCTCACGTCCTGCACAGAGCCACTTCCAGATACCCACCACCTGCCAACCCTCCATTGTAGAAATCTCCTGCATGCGGCCATCCAGTCAAGAGCCAGTATTAAGTCTGGTGCCCAAGTGATCCCCCCAAGCTCAGTGTGCAATGCTGGGTTCTCATCATGCTGCAACACAGGGGGGATTGTGATGCTCAGCCATTTCTCTCAATTCTGCACCGATAAGTGACATCGGGGACTTAACTGTGCGTCAGTGCTGGGAGGCCCCGTTTCCGGGTACACCACACACAGCCAATTGAGGCAACGGTCGCCGTGGGCGTGATAGACGACAAACAGTGAAGAATGAGGCAAGAAAGCATTTAACCCATGAAGTGGGGGTGGATTGGTGCAGACCAGAGCATGTACCACTCGCCGGTGGGTTCTGCATCTACACCTATAGGGTTCCACCCACTCCTCAGCCCATTTAGTCTGGCCCCTCACCCAGGACCTGTCCGGCTTGGGTGACCCTGCCAGGAGTAAAACTCCCGCCGGCATAGCTCCCGGGATCATTGGGGCGCTCAAGCTCTCCAACCACGGCAAGGTAGGCTTACATGTGGAGAGATTTCTGTCAACAAAAGGCAGAATAGACCATTCTAGCATTTCTGTAAAGAAAAGACAAAGAACATTATCTCATTTCCTTTAACAGACGATGTAGAACTTTCTAACTTTTCTGTCAACAAAAGACAGCTTAGAGTATTCTAGCATTTTGGAAATCAATAACAGATTATGTACCATTGTTGTTATGTTCGGTTTCAGACACTAGCATTTGGTGACATGAACCACGAGTGGATAGGCAAGGAATGGTTGCCTAGTCTGGGGCTGCCTCAGTATCGTAGTCACTTCATGGAGTGTCTGGTTGATGCTCGTATGTTGGACCATCTCACCAAGAAAGATCTCCGTGGTCAACTAAAGATGGTGGACAGCTTCCACAGGTCAGCACTACTAGCACTTTGTCTGTCTTCTCTCACTTTCATCTTGTACCTCTCTCTCTCTTGCTCTTCTTCCTTGTGTCTGGTGTGTTTTCTATCTTTCTTCAATGTGCCCTCTTCTCCATCCAGCAGTCTCCTTTCTTTTGTTCTTCTCTCTTCAGTAATTCCTTCCCTGTCAGGGTATTTTATATATGTCTGCCTTTCCTCATTTTTCTCCCCTGTTATTATTTCTGTCTATTCTTTCCTTCTCTCTGCTGTTTGATTTCTGTCTTGCTATTTCCTCTCGCAGTACTCTGTTCATCTCTTTACCCTATCTTTCTTTTCTTTCTTTCGTGTTTGTTGTCTGCTTTTGTTCCTCTCCCCAGGTCTGCTTCTGTGTCTTCCTATTTTGTCTGTCTTTGCTTCCTCACTTCTTCTTTCTTCTGCTGTTCTCCCCAGTTCTGTCTGCTCTGTCATCTCTCTCTTGCTGTCTCTTTACTGACTGCTTATCTCCATACCCCTGTCCTTCTTTTTTAAACACCCTCCAACAAAGAAAACTTTTCTACCCACTGTCATTAACTTTCATGTATCTCACTTTGTCTCCCCCACTCTCCTATCTATCATCTCCTCTATTTTTTCTCACCCACTCTCATACTGTCTCCCAGTCTACCACTCATTTACTCCCTACAGTTTCTTCTCCCTGCCCTCTCTCTGCTTTCTCAGTATCTACTCTCTTGATCTGTCTCCATTGTCACAGCTTTCCTTCTATTTCTCTTCTCTTCATACAATATCGTACAGTGGGTGTGGTGTGTTGTAGAAATGTTGGCTGTGCTAGTGTGTGTGTGGTGGGTTGTAGACATGTTGGCTGTGCTAATGTGTGTGTGGTGGATTGTAGACAAGTTGACTGTGCTAGTGAGTGTATGGTGGGTTGTAGACATGTTGACTGTGCTAGTGAGTGTGTGGTGGGTTGTAGACATGTTGACTGTGCTAATGAGTGTGTGGTGGGTTGTAGACATGTTGACTGTGCTAATGTGTGTGTGGTGGGTTGTAGACAAGTTGACTGTGCTAATGAGTGTGAGCTCTATTGTAGACATGTTGACTGTGCTAGTGTGTGGGAAGTCTGTTGTAGACATGTTGACACTGCTAGTGTGTGAGATCTATTGTAGACATATTGACTGTGCTAGTGTGTGGGAGGTCTGTTGTAGACATGTTGACTATGCTAGTGTATGTGAGCTCTATTGTAGACATGTTGACTGTGCTAGTGTGTGTGAGGTCTATTGTAGACATGTTGGCTGTGCTTGTGTGTGTGAGGTCTGTTGTAGACATGTTGACTGAGCTAGTGTGTGTGTGTGGTGGATTGTAGACATGTTGACTGTGCTAGTGTGTGGGAGGTCTATTGTAGACATGTTGACTGTGCTAGTGAGTGTGTAATTGTATACAGGATGATTAAGCTCATGTAGTATCACACAACAACAAGATGTAGTATCATGACGTGACCAAAGACAAAAGTCACAAACAGCTGACTATCCAGAACAAGACCTAGTCAGAAATAAAACTGATATACAACAAGTGTCCAGTCAGCAGTACAAGTCTGTCAGCTGATAGTAGATGGAGCAAGGGATAGACAACAAACTAGGATAAGGTGACTCAAGAAGTTGAAGAAGAACACAGCTTGACAGCACATTAGATTGCAGTAACTGATTTAAAAACACGACAACACATTAGATTGCAGTAACTGATTTAAAACACGACAGCTAATTTAAAAATAGACCATGACAGCACACTAGATTGAATAATTGATTTTTAAACATGACAGCACTCTTGATTGCAGTCATTGAATTAAAAAACACAACATGACAGCACTCTGTATTGCAGTAATTGATTTAAAAGCACAACATGACCGCTCACTATACCACAGTAATTGATTTTAAAAACACAACATGACAGCACACTAGACCATAGTAATTGATTTAAAAAACACAACATGGTAGCACACCAGACCTCAGTAAATGATTTTAAAAACAACATGACGGCATACTAAATCACAGTAATTGATGTTAAAATGCAACATGACAGCACACTAGATCACAGTAATTGATTTTAAAAACAACATGACAGCACACTAGATTAGCAGTAATTGATTTTAAAACACAACATGACAACACACTAGATCACAGTAATTGATTTAAAAAACACATGACACACTAGATCAAAGTAATTGATTTTAAAACAACATGACAGCACACTAGATCACAGTAATTGATTTTAAAAATACAACATGACAGCATGCTAGATCACAGTAATTGATTTTAAAAACACAACATGACCACACTAATAATAATAATAATATAATAGCCCCTTCAGTCATAACTGACTATGGGACTGCGCCCCTGAGGTGACAGCCCTCAGCTGCTTATTTTCCTGGTGCTCCTTTTGACGTTTTCTCCTCTCCTCTGCTTGTTGTGTGAGCCTCTTTTCGCCCAATCTCAGGTGGCGCCATAAATAGCATCGCCACTTAGTGCGATCGGCAGCTTTATCCTCCCATGTTGCTGGATCCATGTCCAGTGCCCTCATATCTCTCTTGCACACATCTTTGAACCTCAGCTGTGGTCGCCCAGCTGTTCTCTTGCCATCTGCTAATTGTCCATAGAAGATATCTTTTGGGATGTGACCATCTTCCATGCGGCGGACATGGCCAAGCGTAGTCTGCGCTGTCTAAGCAGTGTATACATACTTTGAAGGCCAGCACGTGACAACACCTCGATATTTGCCACTTTATCTTTCCATGAGATGCCGAGGATGTGGCATAGACACCGTAAAAGGAAGGTATTGAGCCTTCTTTCTTGCTTAGCATAGGTCGTCCAGGTCTCGCTGCCATATAGGAGTGTGCTGGTGATGCAGGCGTTATATACCGCAGCTTTGGTCTTTGTTGTGAGTTTGGAGTTTCCCCAAACACGCGATGTTAGGTGGGCAAAGGTAGCTGCAGCTTTGCCAATGCGGCTGTCAATTTCTGTGTCCAGTGAGAGTTTGCCATTGATGGTAGACCCTAGGTGTGTGAAGTGGTGCACCACTGCCAATTCATAGTTATCGATAGTGATAACTGGTGCAGCACCCACATCCTGACTCAGCACATTCGTTTTCTTTAGACTTATTGTAAGGCCAAAGTCCTATCATGCTTGGTTGAAGCGATTCATCAAGCTCTGAAGCTCCTGTTGGCTTTGAGTGACGACTGCAGCATCATCAGCGAACAACAAGTCTCTTATAGTGACCCTTCTGATTTTTGTTTTTGCCTTCAGCCTTGAAATATTAAACAGACGGCCATCTGACCTAGTGTGAAGGCATATTCCTTCAGTTGCATCTCTGAATGCATGTTTCAAGAGTAAGGAAAAGAAGATCCTGAAGAGGGTCGGAACCAGAACACAGCCTTGTTTAACGCCACTTTGTATGTCAAAGGCTGTGATGTGCTTCCAGCATATTGGACTGTTCCCTTCATGTCGTCATGGAATGACTTTATCATTTCCAGTAATTTAGAAGGGCAGCCTATTTTCAGGAGGATTTTGAAGAGTCCATCTCTACTAACCAGGTCAAATGCTTTTGTGAGGTCTATAATAAAGGCCTTTTCTGCTCTCTTGATTTTTCCTGAAGCTGGCAGAGAGAGAAGATCATGTCTGTTGTTGATCTGCCAGCTCGGAATCCACACTGTGACTCTGGATATATCCGCTCAGCTAACTTGTGTAGTCACATTAAGATGACTTTGACAAAAACCTTACCAACAATACTAAGAAGAGAGATGCCTCTGTAGTTATTGCAATCACTTGTCTACTTTATTTTTATACAGTGTTACAATCTTGGCATCTCGCATGTCTTGAGGAATAGTTGTCTCTTCCCAGCACTGGCACAGCATCCTATGCAGGGGATGTAATAGCGTGCTCTTACAGCATTTGATTAAATCAGGAGGAATCCTATCACTGCCTGGTGCTTTTCCAGAGGCCAAGCTATCAATGGCCATGCTGAGTTCCTCTAATGTTGGTTCGGCATCCAGCTCCTCCATAGTTGGCAGACATTTGACAGCATCAAGGGCTGCAGGCGTAATGGTATTTTCTCTAGCGTAAAGCTCAGAGTATTGCTCAACCCACCTTTCCATCTGCTTACCCTTATCGGTTAGCTTCTCTCCGCTGATGGTTTTTAGCGGTGCCATCTTACTTTTTTGGGGACCAAGTGCTTTCTTTATACCATCATACATTTGTCTAATGTTGCCTGTTTGCGCTGCGATCTGGATGCTCTCACTAAGCTGGAGCCAATAGTCATTTGCACAGCGTCGAGCAGTTTGTTGAACTTTGCTTCTCATAGCCTTCAGGATCTGTAGGGTTCTAGCACTCGGTGAACGTTTGTATTCATTCGCAGCACTGCGCTTAGCTTCAAATCCATGACAGGTGCCATCACATCTGATGATGCATCAAACCAGTCATTTGACTTTGCCGTTTTCTTACCAAAGGTGGCAAATGCAGTACTTTGAATAGTGTTCCGTAGATGCTCCCAGTTCTCTGTAATAGTATCACCATGCTGAGGGCTACTGAGCACTTTCTTGAAAGTCGCAGTAAATTGAGCTATCATGACAGGGTCTGACATCTTGCTGGTATCAATGCGTGGTTTCCCTTCATGTCTGACACGATAGAGTTTTCTTGGTTGTGCTCTGATTTTGCAGCAAACCAAGGAGTGATCTGTATCACAGTCTGCACTATGGTACGAGCGCGTGGAGAGCACAGACCTAAGAAGTGGCCTTCTGACGAGAATCAGGTCCAGTTTGTGCCAGTGCTTGGATCGTGGGTATCTCCATGACGCCTTATGCTGGGGTTTTGTCTGAAAGTAGGTGTTGGTCATGCAGAGGCCATGATGGACGCACAACTCTAAGAGCCATTGTCCATTTTCATTCATCTTGCCAATACCAAACCTGCCCAGACATGAAGGCCATGAAACATTATCGGCACACACTCTAGCGTTAAAGTCACCAAGGAGAACAAGCTGTTCTTGCCTAGGTATGCTTTTGATGACTGCTGCTAGATTCTCGTAGAACTCATCTTTAGCTTCTGAGGCAGAGTAGGAGCATACACACTGACAAGGGTGATGGGACCTGTGCTAGTTTGCAGGCGGAGCATTACCAGGCGTTCTGATCCATTCTCACCTGGTTCAACCATTTTAGTTAGCGATATTTTGACTGCAAAACCTACTCCGTGTTCTCTAGTTTTATTAAGATCTTTCCCTTGCCAATAAAATGTGTAGTCCTTCTCGCTCACCGTTCCAGTGCCCGCCAGGCACGTTTCCTGAAGTGCAGCTATAACCACCTGAAGTCGTTTAAGCTCATCATTAATTATGGCTGTCTTCCTGACATCGTTTACGTGTTTACGTCCTGTAGGTTTTCGGATAGTCCAGTCAACATAGTCCGGACGTTCCAGCATCCCAATCTGAGAGTTTGCTTATTTCTATTATTACGATAATTGCTTGGTGCAAAATTTTCTGTCCACAGTTCGGGTTTGACCCTAATCCCCATGCACCCAATGGGGAAAGCAGACAGTGGCGGGACAACACCTTATTGACTGGGGGCTGCCCAGCTTGAAGCGGGCGGTAGCTGTCCAGGGAGATCCTAGAACCTATCCCACTGTTGGAAGTTACCCCTGGCGCCATGCCCTACACCAATTGGGCAAAATGCTTATAACCGGTAACTGCTACTTCCCGTGTTTTGCCAACACCTGTAGGGTGAAGCTGGAGTGTCCTCTCCAGGGCGCGAGCTTGGGCACAGTTATATGGAGATCAAGCTGTTGCCCATGCAGCATGTTCCCCCTCTCCACGCAGCCGGTAGATCCAAAGGAACGGCAGTAGCCAATACAGTTTGGTACCAGCCACGTCGCAGGAGTTGCCAGAATAATGTCGAATCAACATTAGACTGCCTCAGGGATTCCGACTCCGGATTTATCCTCAGGGTTTACTCCCGAAGCCAATTCCATAAATGGATATTCCTGCAAGGCAGCGGTCGTTTGAATTCAGAGTTCCTTCTCTTAGATAAGCTACCAACCAAGGATCACGAGCCCTATCTGCCCGAAGCTGCTGGTTTTAAGGCGCCAGTCGCTCGCCTTTGCCCCTTCTCCCGTCAGTGGAAACAGTTCCGCCGGGCTCAAATTGAGCCACGCGTGAAGGCCTGGAGCTGGACTTGGTTGTCAGAGGCTGCTTGAGGCGCGTGCCATAGAAGTATTTTATCTGCAGTGAGAGCTTATCCTCACTACAACTCCCGGCTGTAACAACCTTTGGAACCATGACAGCACACTAGATTGCAATAATTGATTTTAAAAACACAACATCACAGCACACTAGATCACAGTAATTGATTTTAAAAACACAACATGACAACACCCTAGACCACAGTAATTGATTTAAAAACATAACATGACAGCACACTGGATCACAGTAATTGATTTTAAAAACACAACATGACAACACACTAGACCACAGTAATTGATTTTAAAAACACAACATGACAGCACACTAGATCACTGTAATTGATTAAAAAAACATGACAGCACACTAGATCACAGTAATTGATTTTAAAAACACAACATGACAGCACACTAGATCACAATAATTGATTTTAAAAACACATGACAGCACACTAGATCACAGTAATTGATTATAAAAACAACATGACGGCACACAAGATCACAGTAAGTGATTTTTAAAACACAACATGACCACACTAGATCACAGTAATTGATTTTAAAAACACAACATGGCAGCACACTAGATCACAGTAATTGATTTTAAAAACACAACATGATCACACTAGATCACAGTGATTGATTTTTAAAACATAACACTAGACCACAGTAATTGATTTTAAAAACACAACATGACAGCACACTAGATCACAGTACTTGATTTTAAGAACAACATGACAGCACACTTGATCACAGTAATTGATTTTAAAAACACAACATGACAACATGCTAGACCACAGTAATTGATTTTAAAACACAACATGACAACACCCTAGACCACAGCACACTTGATCACAGTAATTGATTTTAAAAACACAACATGACAACACGCTAGACCACAGTAATTGATTTTAAAACACAACATGACAACACCCTAGACCACAGTAATTGATTTTAAAAACAAAACATGGCAACACACTAGACCACAGTACTTGCATTCGATTGAAAACAAATAATCAGTCGAACCTGCTGCGTGTCACGAACTAAGCAGTGTACTTGTTACAGGACAAGTTTACAGTACGGTATTAACTGTCTGAAGAAAATCAACTATGATAAAAGGGAGCTAGAAAGACGACGGGAGGAAAGCCAGTCTGATGTAAAAGGTTGGTGAGGCTTCATATGTTTGTTTCATTTCTTGTTTCCTTCTGTTTTAGTGGACCTCACTACAGTTGGCTCCACTTGTTATTGTTGAACAGAATCGACATCATTGCAGTCTGGGCAAACCCATAAGTGCTCAGTATCCCTCAGTATATGCCGAAGAGTTTAAATGCTAACTGTTCATGTAGCTCGCTGGTTGTATACAGGACAGGTGCATCATTTCATACGCCCATCTCTGCTAGCCTTATGTTTGATGCCAAATTTCAACAGTCTTAACCTTGATGATTCATCTATTGCAGTGTCATTCTCTAACAGGCGATCATGCCGTAGCCAACCATTTTGAACCTTTCGAAGCATGAACCGAGAGTCTGACACAATGACTGCCCTTTGTTAATGTCAGAAGTCACTTCTTTTGCTCTTGCATTGGTGTGTTATCTCAAGCTCTGAACGCTGTGGGTGATATCATCTGTAAGATAAATGATTCTATCATATGTGCTGTCATGTAAAGTATGGGTCTGCCTCACATCTGCTGTCTTGTGTGGTAATAGGTCATTCTCACATATGCTATCTTGTGTGGTAATAGGTCAGTCTCACATTTGCTGTCTTGTGTGGTAATAGGTCATTCTCACATCTGCTATCTTGTGTGGTAATAGGTCAGTCTCACATCTGCTATCTTGTGTGGTAATAGGTCATTCTCACATCTGCTATCTTGTGTGGTAAAAGGTCATTCTCACATCTGCTGTCTTGCGTGGTAATAGGTCATTCTCACATCTGTTGTATTCTGTGGTAATGGGTCAGTCTCACATCTGCCTGCTTTGTGTGGAAATAGGACATACTCACATCTGCCTGCTTTGTGTGGTAATAGGTCAGTCTCACATCTGCTGTCTTGTATGGTATAAAACTATGAGTGATATCATCTGTATGCTAAATGATTCTATCATATGTGCTGTCATCTATAGTATAGGTCTCTCTCACATCTGTACAGTAATAGGTCTCTCCCACATCTATATAGTATAGGTCTCTCTCACATTTGTATAGTAATAGGTCTCTCTCACATCTGTATAGTAATAGATCTCTAACATCTGCTATTATCTATACCTCTCTCACATTTGCTATTATCTATAGTATAGTACTCTCTCACATCTGTATAGTAATAGGTCTCTCTCACATCTGTATAGTAATAGGTCTCCCTCACATCTGCTATTATATATACCTCTCTCACATTTGCTATTATCTATAGTATAGTCCTCTCTCACATCTGCTATCATGTATAATCTGCTGTGTTGTGTGGTATAAAACTGTCAGTGATGTCATCTGCAAAATAGTTGATTCTGTCATATGTGCTGTCATGTATAGTGTAATACTTTCAATAATATCAAATGCTTTGTTATTCTCTCGCATATGGTATGCTAGATATTTCAGTACTGAAGCATGTGATCACTAAATGGAAGTTATTTGTACTTGCACGCTAAATAGTGCTAGATATTTCAGTACTGAAGTATGTAAACTGAAATATCTAGCACTATTTAGATATTACTTCCATTTAGCGTTCACATGGCTAGTCCAGGGACTTTTGGATCACACATCACATGTGTACTTTTAGTTCTGTATGATATATGTTGTGTGTTATTTTGTAAACCTTCGTTTGTACTTTTAGTTTTGTGTGATATTTGTATTACTTTATACACTCACAGGTATCTAGTTGTAGGTGAACTAACATTAGTTGCTTTATTTGTGTACACCCACAGATGTGTTAGTGTGGACCAATGAGAGAGTTATTCAGTGGGTACAGAGCATCAGCCTGAGAGACTATGCCAACAACCTGCAGGAGTCAGGAGTTCATGGAGCACTGATAGCCCTGGATGAGAGCTTCGACCATAACAGTATGGCCTTGGCCTTGCAGATACCAACTCAGAACCAGCAGGTTGGTCTATGTCTGAACAGTTGTATAATTTATGGAGTAATGTTTAGTTAACCATCCATCATAGCTAATATAGTTAGTGATCTCAGTATAGATTTGTGGTAGTGAGCCATCATAGCTAATATAGTTAGTTATAGATTTCTGGTAGTGGGCCATCATAGAGAATTAATTCAGCTAGTGGTCACTAGGCCCAGGTGGAGGAGCATGCCCCTCTACCAGGCATTTAAACTGGGCAGTGAATGGTTGAATAGCCTCTAGATAATAGTAGTTAGCTGTGAATACTGAATTAGCAGCCACACACCAAAACAGGTGATTGTCACTTAGAGCTAGATGAGATAGTGTAGAAAATACAGGTAAAGTTTTATGATGTTACAGCTGGTGAAATAGAGGTATCTTAACCTCTCCCCTTCTCCCTGCCTTGTGGGTTAGGCTGTTTAGTCAAAGGCTAGCAGAAGGCAAGGTGAAACCACTGTCATATAGTCCCTTGTAAAGTCCTGAATCAAAGCAACTTTTGTAGAAAAGAGAATGATGTTAATGGAAGTTTCATTGGAACCACCTTGTGCAGTAGAGAAATTTGTGTCCAGTCCTAGAGGTGATACCTGACTGTCATGTAGCTACTCTTTGCAAAATAGAGAGATTAGATGTGGAGAGGTTTTTAAATAAGAGATCAGATGTGGAGAGGTTGTTAAATAAGAGAGATCAGACGTGGAGATGCAGTAAAATAAGAGAGATCAGATGTGGAGAGGTTGTTAAATAAGAGAGATCAGATGTGGAGAGGTTGTTATACGAGGGCTATTCCAAAATCAACCCCCCCGATTGGTTGGTAAAAATAATCAAAAATAGAGAAAAAAATCTTATTACATACAAAACTTACATACATAATTGCATTACTTTTCCACATAGTCGCCACCCACATTCAGGCACTTGTCGTACCGTGGAACCAGCTTTTGCAATCCCTCGTCAAGGAATGGCGCCGCCAGGGTATGCAGCCAGTTGTTGACTCTATCCATGAGCTCCTCGTTGGTTTTGAAGCACTGGGTAGCCAGCCAGACCTTCATCTTGCCGAAGAGATGGTAATCGCTTGGTGCCAAGTCCGGGCTGTAAAGGGAGTGGTTGAAAAATCTCCCAGTTGAACTGCTCAAGTAAAGCCTTTGTGCGAGCCGCAGTGTGAGGCTGTGCATTGTTGTGCAGGAGAACGACGCCCTTGGTGAGCATTCTGCGCCTTTTGTTTTGGATCGACCTCCGAAGCTTCTTCAGTGTTTCACAATAAACTTTTGACGTTATTGTACTTCCTGTTGGCATGAATTCCATCAACAAAATTCCCTTGTGTTCCAGAACACTGTAGCCATCATTTTGCGGTGCGAAAATGTTTGTTTGAATTTCTTGGGCTTGTTTGGAGAATGAGTGTGCATCCACTGTTTGGACTGTTCCTTCGTCTCTGCATTCACGAACGGAACCCATGTCTCATCCCGTCACGATTCTGTCGAGAAATTCGTCCCCCTCTTCCCGGTAGCACAGAAGGAACGTCAAAGCTGAGCCCATTCTTTGAGCTTTGTGAACGTCAGTCAGTTGTTTGGTGGGTACCAACCCACCGTGCACAGAACTTGTGGTAACCCAATCTCTCTGTGACAATTCGAACAGACTAGTCCTCGAAATTTGAGGAAATTCAGCAGAAAGATCTGAAATTATGAAACGATGCTTTTCACCACGACTTGGTCGACTTTTTGAACGAGTATCATCAGTCACAATTGAGTGTCATCCTTGTCCCCCCTCGTCATGCACATATGTGCGCCCATCCCTGAATTTCCTGCACCAATCCCTCACAGAACTGTCACTCATAACGTTATCACTGTACACACGACACAATCGACGATGAATCTCGGTGGCGCTGTGTCCTTCTGCTTGCAGAAAACGAATCACACCACGGACCTCACATCTGGCAGGAGTGCCGATGACAGGGTCCATGTTTACTCTGTCGCTACTCGTGAACAACACGATTACGAGCAATGCAAGAGAGAAAACTGGACTGATTCTAAAGGCGACGAACTGGAACGGACTACGGACTACGACTTATGGAACTTGGAACACAAGAAGTATAAATGGGAAGGAAGAGGAGCTGGTGGAAGAGATGAGGAAAGCAAAACTAGAAATCCTGGCTATAACGGAAACAAAAAAGGACAAGGAGTCATGGATCTCGATGGTAACACGCTGCTCTACAGTGGTGTACCCACATCTGAAAGAGCTAAAGGGGGCGTGGGTTGCATTGTGGCCCAAAATCAAAAAGATAGTATCAAGGGATGGAACTTTGTCTCAGAGCGCATTATGGTTGTAAAACTAAAAGAAGGAGAAACCATAGTCAACCTGGTCATAGTGTATGGGCCAAATGAGGATGAGAGAGCAGAGGTCAAGGAGGAATTCTTCGAGTTGCTTCAAAGGACAGTGGATGACTGCCTAGATGAAGTTATCATGCTCGGAGATTTTAATGCCAGAGTTGGAAATGACCATGCTAGATGGGGTGGAGTTATCGGAAGATATGGAGAAGATACTCTCAATGACAATGGAAAGCGACTCCTTAGATTCTGCAGTGAGCAGAATCTGATCATTACAAACACAAAGTTCCCCCATAAGCGCATACATGCATACACTAGATGTGAACCAACAAAAAATGAGAAGTCAGTGATCGACTATGCCATTGTTCGGAGAAGCTCATTCAAATATGTCCGAGATGCAAGAGTCTGGAGGGGGTCAGAGATTGGAAGTGATCACTACCTGCTAACAATCAAACGAACAACTGAAAGAGTTGCTCAGCCTAGGAACTGCCCAACATCACGCAAGAAACCAAGTAAACGAAAGGGAGAAATGATCATTAAGACCTACAAGCTGAGAGAGCCAGAAATTAAGACCAGATATCACGGGCTTATTGCTGCTGCGGTGAGAAACACAGACGAACAACCTGATGACTTGGAAACCCTCTGGATTAAATTCAAGGATATCATAAAGACAGCTGCTGCAGAAGCATGCGGTGAAGTCCGACTTTGGAACCAGAGAAAGAGGACACCTTGGTGGACAGAGGAAGTCAAAGAGAAAATAAGAGAGAAGAAAATGGCATGGAAACAATACTTAGGAGCTAAAAACACAACAGGACAAATGGAAAAATATAGAGAATATGTGACACTCAGAACAGAAGCAAAGAACAAAGTGCTAGCAGCAAAACAGAAGTCCTGGGAAGAATTTGGAGAAAAGCTAGAAAAAGATGCACAAGAAAACCAGAAATTGTTCTATAAGACCCTAAAGAACATGAGGAAGGAAAAACAATGCCCTCTTAAATTTATAAAGGACAAGCAAGGCAAATTGCTTACTGCCCTGAAGGAAGTAATGGAAAGATGGAAAGAATATTTCTCAGAACTCCTTGATGGTGAGCAAGGTCAAGCATCAGAAATGATAACCACTAGCACAGAAGATGAAACAAATGGTGATGAAGATGACATAAAGATGGAAGAACTGAAGGCAGCACTGGAGAAAATCAAGATGGGCAAAGCAGCAGGGCATGATGGTATAACACCAGAAATGGTTAAGTACATGGGAGCATCAGGCGACCTATTACTCTTAAAGGTCCTACAGGCAGCATGGTGCAACAAGACCATACCAAAGGATTGGGAGATTGCCATCGTAACACCAATTTTCAAAAAGGGTGACAATCGACAGTGTGGAAACCATAGAGGCATATCCCTTCTCAGTGTCCCTGGTAAAATCTACTTTAGAATCCTAGAGCAGAGACTCCGACGCCTAGCTGAGCCACAATTGGATGAGGTCCAGTGCGGATTCCGAGCAAACCGAAGTACTCAAGACCTAATCTTCACACTCAGACAGCTGAGTGAAAAGGCCCTTGAGTATAAGAGTGAGATCCATCTTTGTTTCATAGATCTGGAAAAGGCGTTTGACAGGGTCCCCTGGAGCAAACTTTGGGACTGTTTGGCAAGGAAGAATATTCCAGCACCTCTGATTCATGCTATACAGAGCTTCTACAAGTCTTGCAGAAATTATGTGAGGACAGCAAACCATAAGTCAGAAGAGTTCAGGACCACCACTGATATCCTATCACCTTACCTCTTCATACTCCTTATGGACGATGTCATCAAGGCATGTAAGGAGAGAACAAGAAAGTATTCAGTGGGGTACTGGCAGATGAGACAGGTCTATATTTCGGAGCTGGCATTTGCTGATGATGTTGCCCTGATTGCTAAATCAGAGGCACATCTCCAATCCAACCTGCAAGTCTGGAAGGAAGAGCTGGAGAAGAGAGGGATGGTCATAAGCAGCTCTAAAACAAAATCCATGGTGATATCACGAGAAGAAAGAAGACATCAGATTAAGCTGGGAGAACAGGTCCTGGAGCAGGTCGACCACTTTAAATACCTCGGAGCTATTATAGACCGAAAGGGAGGCATCAAAGAAGAGTTGGCCACTCGAAAAGCAGCAGCTGGGAGACTTTTTCAGGCCATAAATCGAGGATTCCTCAGCAAGAGAGAGGTTGGCAAGAAAACGAAGATGGCTGTATACCGCTCCACCTATGTCCCAGTCTTGACATATGGATGCGAGTCATGGGCAATGACTACAACCCATAAAAGCCAGATCCAAACCTCAGAAATGAGGTATCTGAGGAAGGTGGTTGAAGTAACAAGAAGAGACATGGTACGCAACCAGACGATACGTCAAGGCCTTAAATCCTACCCACTGCAGACCCAAGTAGAACAGTCTCAATTAAGATGGTTTGGCCATGTCTGCAGAATGGGAGATCGGATACCACGACAAGCATGGGAAACAAAGAGCCAAGGATCCAGACCCCGAGGACGACCCAGAGTCCGCTGGGAGGACAACATTAAACAATCTTTGAAGGACCGAGGACTAGAATGGAACCAGGCCAGGAGGAAGACAGCCGATAGGATAGTCTGGCGCTCTCTCTTCCAAACCTCTACACCTCATGGTAGAAGGCGAACGACTAAGTAAGTAAGTAAGTACTCGTGAACAACCGAACAATTAGGACTGTGGGTTTGTGTGTAGCAAGATAACACAATACTGATTGCTGCAGGCAATGTGCCGTGTCACTATGGCAACCAGTTTATTTTTACCAGCCAATCGGAGGTTGATTTTGGAATAGCCCTCGTGTAAGAGAGACCAATGTGGAGTGGTTGCTATATAAGAGAGATCAGATGTGACGAGGTTGCTGGATAAGACAATCAGATGTGGTGAAGTATCTGTACAAGATAGATCAAATTTGGAGAGTGAGAGATCAGTTGTAACAAAGTTGACTAGAAGACTTGTCAGGTGTTAATGAAGGATGAAGCATATATATACCAAAAACGTACACATTGTTGCTGACAACTCCACTTTCAGGCTAGACAAATTCTAGAGAGGGAGTTCAACAACCTTTTAGCTAAAGGGACAGACAGACGGTTAGACGAGGTAAGATTCTTCTTAGTTGTAACTGTGATGGAGTTTTGTGATGTATGTTGTGTAGAGCAGAACTGGCCAATTAGAATGTTCATTCCATATGTTTGCTTGATTGTGTTTATAGTCATTTTTTTTTTTTTTTTTAACTACTTGTATTTGTTTTGCTATGTGTTGCTTTTTTCTGTTTTGTTCTTGAAAACTGACTTCATTTTCCTGTATGAGATTCATTGTAAATTTGTTGATTATTGTGTCGTAAAACTGTGTTGATTGATACGGGTTTGGGAGGCTTGGAAATAATTTATGACAAACAGTAGGTATTTCTGTCATTATTAATATAAACATGTCAGACATTGAATATTTCTGTCACTATTAATCTATCAGACATTGAATATTTATGTCATTAATATAGACATCTCAGATACTGACTATTTATATCAACAGGGCAGACATTTCAGATGTGGAATGTTTGTCCAAAGACAGAGACCTGTACTATTAAGTTATTCTTGAACAGTCGTCTCCCCCAGTCACACGTGTTTGAGAACAGGTTATATCTGGCTTGTTAGTGACCATCACAATATTTACATCTCAGGAAGTTGATTGTTTATTGTACATCTTGTCCGTGTTCATTATTGTACATCTTGTCCATGTTCATTATTGTACATCTTGTTCATGTTCATTATTGTACATCTTGTTAATGTTCATTATTGTATGTCTTGGCCATGTTCATTATTGTACATCTTGTCCATGTTCATTATTGTACATCTTGTTCGTGTTCATTATTGTATGTCTTGTCCATGTTCATTATTGTACATCTTGTTCATGTTCATTATTGTACATCTTGTTCATGTTCATTATTGTATGTCTTGTCGATGTTCATTATTGTACATCTTGTTCATGTTCATTATTGTATGTCTTGTCGATGTTCATTATTGTACATCTTGTTCATGTTCATTATTGCGCATCATGTTCATTATTGTACATCTTGTCCATGTTCATTATTGTACATCTTGTTCATGTTCATTATTGTACATCTTGTCCATGTTCATTATTGTACATCTTGTTCATGTTCATTATTGTATGTCTTGTCCATGTTCATTATTGTACATCTTGTTCATGTTCATTATTGCACATCATGTTCATTATTGTATGTCTTGTCCATGTTCATTATTGTGCATCATGTTCATGTTCATTATTGTACATCTTGTTCATGTTCGTTATTGTACATCTTGTACATGTTCATTATTGTACATCTTGTTCATGTTCATTATGTACATCTTGTTCATGTTAATTATTGTATGTCTTGTCCATGTTCATTATTGTATGTCTTGTCCATGTTCATTATTGTACATCTTGTCCATGTTCATTATTGTACATCATGTTCATTATTGTACATCTTGTTCATGTTCATTATTGTATGTCTTGTCCATGTTCATTGTTGTATGTCTTGTCCATGTTAATTATTGTACATCTTGTCCATGTTCATTATTGTACATCATGTTCATTATTGTACATCTTGTTCATGTTCATTATTGTATGTCTTGTCCATGTTCATGATTGTACATCTTGTCCATGTTCATTATTGTACATCATGTTCATTATTGTACATCTTGTCCATGTTCATTATTGTACATCTTGTTCATGTTCATTATTGTATGTCTTGTCCATGTTCATTATTGTACATCTTGTCCATGTTCATTATATACATCCATTTTCCTTGCTATGTTTTGCTCCTTATGGAGCAGCACTGCAACAGCACCCTGCAGAAAGCCTGCACCAAAGATCTAATGTGTTCTTGCAGTGACTGTTTAGTAGCCATTTTGTTTTACATGATAGGGTCGTCTCTAACAACATGCCCATGGGTGTTCATCATCAACTTATACTTGTAATGTGACCCTTACAAAATCAATAACTTGTCTGTATACAACATTCACACCAACGGGCTGATCACCCGTTTGCCAGTCACTTCGATTACGGAAACAACAGCAAATGGATTGATTTGCCATTGCCCTAAAGACGCCAATAGGCGTGATGGGAAACAATGGCAAAGAAAACCTATCTGCTGTTGCCCTAAGACGCCACTAGGCGTAATGGCCACTGACTGCTTTGACGGTCGGTGGCTAAGGATGGAAGAAGAAGAAGAATACAATATTCAAGAAAGCATCATTTGGTTCAGATATCGGTGTTGGGATGTTGATTATTTGATGGAACTTCATCTCCTCTGTTATGAGAGGCTGTCGATTATGGATTTCAGAATAGCCACAAATAAGTTTTACAAATTAATCTGAAAGCACTGACCTTTTCACAATGGCCACTGACTGACAAAAGCAATCAGTGACTATCATGCCTGTTGATGTCTTGTAGGGCAGCAACAAACTGTCTCGGTCGACAGCCATCCTTCATGTGTTGCCCCATCTCTGGTTCATGCTCAGCATCTCCACCTCCACAGTTCTCCACCACGTAGCTTTAAGCCATCCTTCATGTGGTGCCACATCTCTGGTTCATGCTCAGCATCTCCACCTCCACAGTTCTCCACCATGTAGCTTTTAGCCATCCTTCATGTGGTGCCACATCTCTGGTTCATGCTCAGCATCTCCACCTCCACAGTTCTCTGCCATGTAGCTTTAAGCCATCCTTCATGTGGTGCCACATCTCTGGTTCATGCTCAGCATCTCCACCTCCACAGTTCTCCGCCACGTAGCTTTTAGCCATCCTTCATGTGGTGCCACATCTCTGGTTCATGCTCAGCATCTCCACCTCCACAGTTCTGCACCACGCAGCTTTTAGCCATCCTTCATGTGGTGCCACATCTCTGGTTCATGCTCAGCATCTCCACCTCCACAGTTCTCCACCACGTAGCTTTAAGCCATCCTTCATGTGGTGCCACATCTCTGGTTCATGCTCAGCATCTCCACCTCCACAGTTCTCCGCCACGTAGCTTTTAGCCATCCTTCATGTGGTGCCACATCTCTGGTTCATGCTCAACATCTCCACCTCCACAGTTCTCCACCATGTAGCTTTTAGCCATCCTTCATGTGGTGCCACATCTCTGGTTCATGCTCAACATCTCCACCTCCACAGTTCTCTGCCACGTAGCTTTAAGCCATCCTTCATGTGGTGCCACATCTCTGGTTCATGCTCAGCATCTCCACCTCCACAGTTCTCTGCCACGTAGCTTTAACCTTTAGCACGCTGCGGGCGACATGTGTCGCCAAAAAAAACATTGTTCTGACAGCTGGAGGCACCGTGTGTCGCCTTACGGATTTCATCGTTTCTAGCATGAGGACTTGTGTACACGTGATTTCAGCCCCGGATGTTAAGTTCTAATGTTATTTTCAAGAGAGCTAGCTTCCGTTTCCGATCTTAAAAAAGCGATGGGAGTATCCGCATTTATTTTTTGTAAATTTTTTAAATCGAAATGAATCGGCATCAACATGCAGCCATTTTGCTCTAATTTTATTGGATTCTGACGCCATGCGGTGGGGATAAGATTTTTGTCTTTATAAGCGCTGATATCGTTTCTCAGAATATGTTTGATGGCTGAGATGGAAACGAAAGTAAAATGGCCTTTCAAGTATGTATAATGTTAGGGGTTAGGACTAGGAATATCGGAAAGATTTAGAATTTCGGCCGAATGTCACAGCTGACGAGAGCGTTTGTTGTTTTGCTACTGATGATGGGTGTAACGAAAAGATCGTCATTTGATTTGTATTGGTCTATTGGTCAAATGACTTTCATTGAGATGCAAGGGATATGGACCCTTCGTTTGCTGGTTATTTTTTTAAAATTTTTTTTTTAATTTTAAAATTAAAAAAAAATATTTTTTTATTATTTTAAATTTTTTTTTCGTTTTTTTCATCTTTCCTTTCCTCTCTTCCTATCACATCTAATATGTACACAAACAAATTTTATATCATCAGATTC
This sequence comes from Oreohelix idahoensis, assembly GCA_024509875.1. Classification (NCBI taxonomy): domain Eukaryota; kingdom Metazoa; phylum Mollusca; class Gastropoda; order Stylommatophora; family Oreohelicidae; genus Oreohelix; species Oreohelix idahoensis. The sequence continues at coordinate 105,923 of JAMPIV010011175.1, forward strand.
ACCATTCATTTATTTATATAAATTCCAAAAATGATAGCAATTGACCAAGAAACACAAAAACTATAGACATTAAGGGTCACCCACTATAGAAACGGGACGCTGTGAAAAAGAATGCAGCTGCAGGCGAAAATTTTCGCCAAAGAATGCAGCGTGCTAAAGGTTAAGCCATACTTCATGTGGTGCCACATCTCTGGTTCATGCTCAGCATCTCCACCTCCACAGTTCTCCACCATGTAGCTTTAAGCCATCCTTCATGTGGTGCCACATCTCTGGTTCATGCTCAGCATCTCCACCTCCACAGTTCTCTGCCACGTAGCTTTCTTCTTCTTCTTCTTCTTCTTTGATCCACTGTCACTGAGCGTCAGCTCTTGGTGACCTTGATGCCATTATATGGTACTGCGCAGTTCGTATAAGCTGTTCTGAGCTGCCATACAGTGTATTGTCTATGGATGGGTTGTGTGGTAGCAGTTGTTGTCTCAGTCCCTGAAGTGCAGGGCACTGTAGTAGGTGGTGTTCTACTGTCTCCAACGGGTTAGGGCAGTGTCTACATTTTGCTATATTTTGTGAATTTAGTCTGTTTCTGTGGCCATTTAGTGTAGAGTGGCCTGTTCTCAATCTGAAGATTTTGGTTTGGTACCTTCGTTCGATATCGTTCATAGCATCTTTCTTATTTGGGGCTGTTTGGTGAATGAAGAGTCTTCTTCCTGTCTTAGCCTGTGCCCACGTGTTCAGCCAAACTTCTTTACAGTTGTTTTTGACTATTTGTTTAACTGTTAACATACTCAGTGGGTGATCAATCTGTGGCATTTTTGCTCCCTTCTTTGCCAGTCTATCAGCAACTTCATTTAATGTGATGTTTATGTGGCCAGGTATCCATTGCATGTATATTTCTGTTCCGTACAAGTTCATAATTTTGTGGCATGTTTCTTGAACTTTCTGGATAGTACTGATTGAGTTGGTTTTCCAGTTTCCTATTGCCAAGAGGGCAGCCTGCGAGTCTGAGAACACCACAACATCATTTGGTTCCATTTCGTCTGATTCAAAGAGTTCAAAAATTCTAGTTAGGGTTTTCTGGATGGCGACTACTTCGGCTTCGTAGTTTGTGCACCAGATACCACAGGGACCTGCAATTTTGACGGGTTCTTCAGTACTGGGTGGGATGATTATGGCCCCGTATCCAGCATTTATTACTGCTTTGAAAGCTGACCCGTCTGTATAGGCATGGATAATGTCTTCATCGTACTGACAGATGGTTTCCATAGCAAGTGTTTTCAGCAGCGTAGGTATGAGGCTTTTATTTGCGGGTTGTAGGAGGTTTGTACGTATTATTGGTCTTTTTAGTTCTACGTGAGGTGGTAGGTCAGGCACAACTTGAGTAGGTAGTCTTGTCTCTGGTATGTAGTGCTTCCCTGAAAGCTCTTGGTACCTTCTAGTGAAAGATGTCTTTTTAATTCGGTACCTGGAGTTGAGGTCACCGATAACGTTTTTGCAGGGGTCATCTTTGTCAGCTCGCAAGAATCTTTCTGCTGTGATAATGACTGATTTCTCTCTCCTTAGTTCTAGGGGTTCCACATTGGCGGAAATCTCACATGCGCTGGTCAGAGTAGTTTGCAAGCCTCCACAGATGAATCTGAGTGCCTGGTTTTGTATGCGATCTAGTTTCAGTCTGAGTGTTGGGCTAGCAGTGGCTTGCAGGGGTAGAGAGTAATCCATAACTGAGCGCACGTATCCCAAGTACAGTTGTCGTAGGGTGCTCTGATTGGATCCCCAATCAGTGCTTGCCAAACGCTTTATGAGGTTTAGCCTTCTAGAGGCCTTAGCAGTTAGGGACTCAACATGTGTTTTGTATGTGAGTCTGGTATCTAGCTGTATCCCTAGATAAGTTGGATTGTTCTCTTTAGCTAGCTTTGCATCATCAAGTTTTAAATCCAGTTCTTTCTTTACTGTTTTGTTGCTGAGTGTGAATATAGTGTAGACTGTCTTACTCGTGTTGATCACCATTTTCCAGAAGCTGCAGTAGGTTGTTAGAGCAGCCAGTGCACGGTTTAGTTTCTTTTGCAGTTGCAAGTGGGACTTCCCTTCTGCCCAAAAGACCAGGTCATCAGCAAACAAGGCGCTGGGTAATTCAAGGTAGTCTGCCAGATCGTTTATGTATATGAGGAAGAGGGTGCAGCTTAGGGCTGAGCCTTGTGGGAGGCCTTCTTGGATGGTTCTTTTCCCTGATGTTGCTCCGTTGACCGTTGTGGAGATGGTTCTATTTGTGAGGAAATCTTTTATCCAACGAAACATTCTTCATTCTATGCCCATCTTCTGCATCTTGAAAAATAGACCGTCTCTCCATACTCTGTCATATGCCTGCTTGAGGTCTACGAAAACTGCGGCCACATGATTTTTATCCTGGAAAGCATCGGCAATATGTTGTACCAATCGGATTACCTGGTCAACAGTCTGTCTTCCTCTTCTAAATCCTGCTTGGTTAGGATGGAGGGCTTTTCCTTTCTCTAACCACCAATAGAGGCGTGCATTTATCATACGTTCTGCCATTTTCCCAACGCACAAGTCAGGGAAATGGGCCGGTAGCTACTGACTTCGCTTGGTGGTTTATCTTTTTTGAGTATTGGGATAATGTTAGCCGTTTTCCATCCTGTAGGTACAGTACTGCTTCTCCACGTCTTGTTTATGAATTCCAGGATCGTCAGCAAGCCTTTTCCCCCAAGTTTGACTATCATGTCGTTGGTAACCTGGTCTGGCCCTGGTGCTTTTTTGGGTTTGGTCTTTAGGAGACTGGATTGCAATTCAGCTAGCGTAAATTCCTGATCAAAGATGCTGTCCACAGCCTTGTGTGCTTTTAGCATGCGTTTTGTAAGTGTCTTGATGGCTTTATCCAGATTGGCTCTTTTGTATGTTTTATTGACTTCAGCAAAGAATCGATTTAGGACTCGTGCTTTCCCTCTGTTGGAGGTAGCTGTGTTACTGTTTGGAAGTTTTATAGGGATTGGGTTTCTCTTCTGGGATGTCCCTGCCATGCTGTCAATGAGTTTCCATGCTTTCTTCCCTTCTTTATTTAGGTCTAGGTTTTCGCATTTTTCTTTCCAGGTTTCCATTTTGGCTTTTCTGCTCGCTAGCTTAACCTGTGCAGTGAGTCTGTTGTATGTGGTTTTGTTTTCACGGCTAGGATTTTTCTGAGCAATTTTCCGTGCCTTGCGTCTTAGTTGTACTAGGTGTTCTAATTCCTCATTCCAGAAGATGCTGTATTTGACACGGCTGCCTTTGGGGATTGCCTGTTTGGCTGCCTGCAGTATGGCTGTAGAGATCTGATCGTTCAAGGTATTAATGTCTTGGTTCATGTCTATTTCAGTGAGGAGCTGGTCTGATATGAGTTTGTAGTGTTCCCAGTTTGCTCGAGCATAGTTCCATTTCAGCTGTCTTTTGGTTTCCGTTTTTGTTTTACCCTGCGAGATGGTGGTAAGGATGGGTAGATGGTCGCTTCCTATGTTCTCCAATACCCTCCATTTATACCGGTTGGTGAGGTCTGCAGACACAAGTGTTAGGTCTGGTCGGCTATTGGTTCCGCTAGCTTTATGGTAGAGGGTTGGTGGGGATCTTTCGTTTTGGAGGACTATAAGGTTGGAAGTGTTACATAGCTCTTCTACTGCCTGGCCTGAGGTGTTGGTGTCCTGGTATCCCCAGAGTGGGGAGTGGGCGTTGAAATCCCCTGCTATGATTGTTCTCTTGTATTCAATATCATCAAAGTAGATTCCATTAGTTTCTCTGGGGGGTCTGTAGACATTAAAGATTTGGAAATGTCCGTCACTTCCCCAGACTGTCACTCGTTGTATGTCAGTTTCATCATCGGTCCGAAGACTTTCGACCTCTGCCTGTACATCATTCCTTACCAAGGTTAGGATTCCTCGACAATTATTATGGCAATTACATTTGTACATTGTGTAGCCTGGGAAGTTGATGGATTTGTCCTTAAGAATGGTTTCTTGAATCAGTGCAATGTGAACTTTCTGGTCTTTCAGTAGTTTCTTTAATTCTAACGATTTAGTTCTTATTCTATCTACATTTAACTGTAGAATGTTAATATACTCCTCGGTAGCACACTTTTCGCCAGGAGCAGCCGAGGGGCGACCTGCTTGGCGCGGACCTTTTGCGAGGCGACGTCCGAGCTCGTATATCTTAGGTTGTATTAGTGTCATGGCATCATGAGTAGTGGGGGGTTGTGATGACTTTATTTCATCCCGGTAGTTATCCTCTTTTTCCATGCAGGGTGTGCAAGGCATGGTGGGCACTGTACCATCATCGGTGGGGAAGTATTATTTTCCCCTGCTGTCCCGTTCGCCTGATGTCTGTCCTACCCCCTGGGGGTAGACAGCCCCAATACCATGTTGCACCACCTCAGTGGGGTTCACCGTTGTGCAGTCCCCGCCACCAAATGACCGCTGTTTTCTGGAAACATCCATAATTTGTCAGCTATTTAGTCAGCACTAGCGCTTCTAGTTGGTCAAAAGGATCGTCACGTCGTGCACCCTGGTGCCTTCACTATGAGATGCTGTGGATGGTTTGTAGCTGTGCCATTCCAAGTTGGAGGACAGTCACAGGTAAAAGCAGGGCTTTGCAGGGGCGCTCAACATAGTTTGGTCAGTCGGTCGAGACTGTTACCGGGGGATGGCCGCCACTGTCTTTGTGGCTTCTGGGAGCCATATGTCAAGCTTGGAAGGTCAAGGTGGACCGGTGAGTTTGAGCCACTGGTTCAGTTCTCCAGTGCGACCGCTCTTGCCCAAAGGTGCTACCACTCTTGGCCTCCCCCAATCCCCCGCCACGTAGCTTTAAGCCATCCTTCATGTGGTGCCACATCTCTGGTTCATGCTCAGCATCTCCACCTCCACAGTTCTCCACCACGCAGCTTTTAGCAATCCTTCATGTGGTGCCACATCTCTGGTTCATACTCAACATCTCCACCTCCACAGTTCTCCACCACGTAGCTTTAAGCCATCCTTCATGTGGTGCCACATCTCTGGTTTATACTCAACATCTCCACCTCCACAGTTCTCCACCATGTAGCTTTAAGCCATCCTTCATGTGGTGCCACATCTCTGGTTCATACTCAACATCTCCACCTCCACAGTTCTCCACCACGTAGCTTTAAGCCATCCTTCATGTGGTGCCACATCTCTGGTTCATGCTCAGCATCTCCACCTCCACAGTTCTCCACCATGTAGCTTTAAGCCATCCTTCATGTGGTGCCACATCTCTGGTTCATGCTCAGCATCTCCACCTCCACAGTTCTCCACCATGTAGCTTTTAGCCATCCTTCATGTGGTGCCACATCTCTGGTTCATGCTCAACATCTCCACCTCCACAGTTCTCCACCACGTAGCTTTAAGCCATCCTTCATGTGGTGCCACATCTCTGGTTCATGCTCAGCATCTCCACCTCCACAGTTCTCTGCCACATAGCTTTAAGCCATCCTTCATGTGGTGCCACATCTCTGGTTCATGCTCAGCATCTCCACCTCCACAGTTCTCCACCACGTAGCTTTAAGCCATCCTTCATGTGGTGCCACATCTCTGGTTCATGCTCAGCATCTCCACCTCCACAGTTCTCCACCACGTAGCTTTAAGCCATCCTTCATGTGGTGCCACATCTCTGGTTCATGCTCAGCATCTCCACCTCCACAGTTCTCCACCACGTAGCTTTAAGCCATCCTTCATGTGGTGCCACATCTCTGGTTCATGCTCAACATCTCCACCTCCACAGTTCCCCACCACGTAGCTTTAAGCCATCCTTCATGTGGTGCCACATCTCTGGTTCATACTCAGCATCTCCACCTCCACAGTTCTCCACCACGTAGCTTTAAGCCATCCTTCATGTGGTGCCACATCTCTGGTTCATGCTCAGCATCTCCACCTCCACAGTTCTCCACCATGTAGCTTTAAGCCATCCTTCATGTGGTGCCCCATCTCTGGTTCATACTCAACATCTCCACCTCTACAGTTCTCCACCACGCAGCTTTTAGCCATCCTTCATGTGGTGCCACATCTCTGGTTCATGCTCAGCATCTCCACCTCCACAGTTCTCCACCATGTAGCTTTAAGCCATCCTTCATGTGGTGCCCCATCTCTGGTTCATGCTCAACATCTCCACCTCCACAGTTCTCCACCACGTAGCTTTAAGCCATCCTTCATGTGGTGCCACATCTCTGGTTCATGCTCAACATCTCCACCTCCACAGTTCTCCACCACGTAGCTTTAAGCCATCCTTCATGTGGTGCCACATCTCTGGTTCATACTCAACATCTCCACCTCCACAGTTCTCCACCATGCAGCTTTTAGCCATCCTTCATGTGGTGCCCCATCTCTGGTTCATACTCAACATCTCCACCTCCACAGTTCTCCACCACGCAGCTTTTAGCCATCCTTCATGTGGTGCCCCATCTCTGGTTCATACTCAACATCTCCACCTCCACAGTTCTCTGCCACGTAGCTTTTAGCCATCCTTCATGTGGTGCCCCATCTCTGGTTCATGCTCAACATCTCCACCTCCACAGTTCTCCACCACGTAGCTTTTAGCCATCCTTCATGTGGTGCCCCATCTCTGGTTCATACTCAACATCTCCACCTCCACAGTTCTCTGCCACATAGCTTTTAGCCATCCGTCATGTGGTACCCCATCTCTGGTTCATGCTCAACATCTCTACCTCCACAGTTCTCCACCATGTAGCTTTTAGCCATCCTTCATGTGGTGCCACATCTCTGGTTCATACTCAGCATCTCCACCTCCACAGTTCTCTGCCACATAGCTTTAAGCCATCCTTCATGTGGTGCCACATCTCTGGTTCATACTCAGCATCTCCACCTCCACAGTTCTCCGCCATGTAGCTTTAAGCCATCCTTCATGTGGTGCCACATCTCTGGTTCATACTCAACATCTCCACCTCCACAGTTCTCCACCATGCAGCTTTTAGCCATCCTTCATATGGTGCCCCATCTCTGGTTCATACTCAACATCTCCACCTCCACAGTTCTCTGCCACATAGCTTTTAGCCATCCTTCATGTGGTGCCCCATCTCTGGTTCATGCTCAACATCTCCACCTCCACAGTTCTCCACCATGTAGCTTTTAGCCATCCTTCATGTGGTGCCCCATCTCTGGTTCATGCTCAGCATCTCCACCTCCACAGTTCTCCACCACGCAGCTTTTAGCCATCCTTCATGTGGTGCCCCATCTCTGGTTCATACTCAACATGTCCACCTCCACAGTTCTCCACCATGTAGCTTTTAGCCATCCTTCATGTGGTGCCACATCTCTGGTTCTTTCTCAGCATCTCCACCTCCACAGTTCTCCACCATGTAGCTTTTAGCCATCCTTCATGTGGTGCCACATCTCTGGTTCATGCTCAACATCTCCACCTCCACAGTTCTCCACCACGTAGCTTTAAGCCATCCTTCATGTGGTGCCCCATCTCTGGTTCATGCTCAACATCTCCACCTCCACAGTTCTCCACCACGTAGCTTTAAGCCATCCTTCATGTGGTGCCACATCTCTGGTTCATACTCAGCATCTCCACCTCCACAGTTCTCCACCACGCAGCTTTTAGCCATCCTTCATGTGGTGCCACATCTCTGGTTCATACTCAACATCTCCACCTCCACAGTTCTCCACCACGCAGCTTTTAGCCATCCTTGCTTTCGTTTTCCCTCTGGAGTCCGTAGCTGGCAGTTTTGGTGATGGTGTCAGGATCTCTACTGAGAATGTGGCCAAGCCAGTTCCAGCACTTTGTTCATTCCTCAGTAACGGCTTCTTCTGCCTGACTTGCAAGGTTATCTATGAATTTCTTTTTGTCAGCTTAGGTTTGACGTTTTATCTCTTTGCTCAGCTGACTGAACTGTTCACTATATATTTCCTTCATCCTAAGGGGACTTTGCTTCTATTTTCTTTCTTTTGATTTCTTTTCTCATCCCAATTGTGTTCAACGTTTCTGTTGTTATCCAGTCTTGTGTCTTGCTTTCCTGGAATCCCAAGCAAGTTTTACTGCTTTCTTTATGTACTTTTGAAATTCTATTGAATTTCTGGTCAACATCTTGAACTGCTGTCTCTTCCTGACTCTTGGCAGTTTTATATTATTTCTTTATATCAGTATGCGGCAGCATAGTGGTTAGTGCACTGGCTTCCCAGCTCAGTGGTCTATGGTTCGATCCCCAGATGAGGTGGGATTTGTTTAGGCCGCAAACGGCTCCTGGGTCGACCCAGCCCCAACTGGGTACCAGAGCAACTCTGGGAAGGTTAAGGCGGCTGGCGTGATGTTGACCACGTCACCGCTAGTGTGCCGATGGTCAAGAAAATATGGGACTAACACCATATACCCAATATGCCTCAATGGGCGTGTAACGGGATCCTTTATATCATATACACATGCTTTTCTCATGAGGGGGTTCATCAATTTACTGATGTCAAATCTTGTCTCATGAGGGGGTCCATCAATTTACTGATGTCAAATCTTGTCTCATGAGGGAGTCCATCAATTTACTGATGTCAGATCTTGTCTCATGTGGGGGTCCATCAATTTACTGATGTCAAATCTTGTCTCATGAGGGGGTCCATCAATTTACTGATGTCAAATCTTGTCTCATGAGGGGGTCCATCAATTTACTGATGTCAAATCTTGTCTCATGAGGGGGTCCTTCAATTTACTGATGTCAAATCTTGTCTCATGAGGGGGTCCATCAATTTACTGATGTCAAATCTTGTCTCATGAGGGGGTCCATCAATTTACTGATGTCAAATCTTGTCTCATGAGGGGGTCCATCAATTTACTGATGTCAAATCTTGTCTCATGGGGGGTACATCAATTTACTGATGTCAAATCTTGTCTCATGAGGGGGTCCATCAATTTACTGATGTCAAATCTTGTCTCATGAGGGGGTCCATCAATTTACTGATGTCAAATCTTGTCTCATGAGGGGGTCCATCAATTTACTGATGTCAAATCTTGTCTCATGAGGGGGTCCTTCAATTTACTGATGTCAAATCTTGTCTCATGAGGGGGTTCTTCAATTTACTGATGTCAAATCTTGTCTAGGGGGTCCTTCAATTTACTGATGTCAAATCTTGTCTCATGAGGGGGTCCTTCAATTTACTGATGTCAAATCTTGTCTCATGAGGGGGTCCTTCAATTTACTGATGTCAAATCTTTTCTGTTTTGTTATTTTTGTCCCAGTAGTCCTGATCTTCATAGTTATTCTTGCTAGTACAAGGTGGTGATCACTTCCCACATCTTGCTAGTACAAGGTGGTGATCACTTCCCACATCTTGCTAGTACTAGGTGGTGATCACTTCCCACATCTTGCTAGTACTAGGTGGTGATCACTTCCCACATCTTGCTAGTTCTAGGTGGTGATCACTTCCCGCATCTTGCTAGTACTAGGTGGTGATCACTTCCCACATATTGCTAGTACTAGGTGGTGATCACTTCCCACATATTGCTAGTACTAGGTGGTGATCACTTCCCACAACTTACTAGTACTAGGTGGTGATCACTTCCCACATCTTGCTGGTCAAGACTGCACTCCACGTGGTGGTCCTGGAAACAGTCTGCAGCAGTGCAGTCTGGCTGAGCGAGTGCGGATCACAATGGGAAGGAAAACCCGGTCCCTAAAAAATGCCGTGCTGAAGTCGGATGTGTCGACTGAAAGGTGCAGATATCACAGCTTAGGCGTAAACAGACACAATGCAACCACCGTCCTTTTCAGGGCGAATGAAGAAGAAGAAGACTTCCCACATCTTGCTAGTACTAGGTGGTGATCACTTCCCACATCTTGCTAGTACTAGGTGGTGATCACTTCCCACGTCTTGCTAGTACTAGGTGGTGATCACTTTCCACATCTTGCTAGTACTAGGTGGTGATCACACCCACATCTTGCTGGTACTAGGTTGTGATCACTTCCCACATCTTGCTAGTACTAGGTGGTGATCACTTCCGACATCTTGCTAGTACTAGGTGGTGATCACTTCCCACATCTTTCTAGTACTAGGTGGTGATCACTTCCAACATCTTGCTAGTACTAGGTGGTGATCACTTCCCACATCTTGCTAGTACTAGGTGGTGATCACTTCCCACATCTTGCTAGTACTAGGTGGTGATCACTTCCCACATCTTGCTAGTACTAGGTGGTGATCACTTCCCACATCTTGCTAGTACTAGGTGGTGATCACTTTCCACATCTTGCTAGTACTAGGTGGTGATCACTTCCCACATCTTACTAGTACTAGGTGGTGATCACTTTCCACATCTTGCTGGTACTAGGTGGTGATCACACCCACATCTTGCTGGTACTAGGTGGTGATCACTTCCCACATCTTGCTAGTACTAGGTGGTGATCACTTCCCACATCTTGCTAGTACTAGGTGGTGATCACTTCCCACATCTTGCTAGTACTAGGTGGTGATCACTTCCCACATCTTGCTAGTACTAGGTGGTGATCACTTCCCACATCTTGCTAGTACTAGGTGGTGATCACTTCCCACATCTTGCTAGTTTTAGGTGGTGATCACTTCCCACATCTGCGCCTTTTCTTACTTTCACATCTGGCAGAGAATTCCTTCATCTGCCGTATTGTGTGGTCTATCTGGTTTCTGTCACGGCCATTTGGTGATTCCCACATTAATTTGTGGACTTGCTTGTGTGGAAAAAGTGTTTCACCAATGATAATAATAATAGCCCCTTCAGTCATAACTGACTATGGGAATGTGCCCCTGAGGTGACAGCCCTCAGCTGCTTATTTTCCTGGTGCTCCTTTCGACGTTTTCTCCTCACCTCTGCTTCTTGTGTGAGCCTCTCTTCGCCCAATCTGAGGTGGCGCCGTAAACAGCATCGCCACTTAGTGCGATCGGCAGCTTCATCCTCCCATGTTGCTGGATCCATGTCCAGTGCCCTCATATCTCTCTTGCACACATCTTTGAACCTCAGCTGTGGTCGCCCAACTGTTCTCTTGCCATCTGCTAATTGTCCGTAGAAGATATCTTTTGGGATGCGACCATCTTCCATGCGGCGAACATAGCCAAGCCAGCGAAGTCTGCGCTGTCTAAGAAGCGTATACATACTTTGAAGGCCAGCACGTGACAACACCTCGACATTTGTCACTTTATCTTTCCACGAGATGCCGAGGATGCGGCGTAGACACCGCAAATGGAAGGTATTGAGCCTTCTTTCTTGCTTAGCATAGGTCGTCCAGGTCTCGCTGCCATATAGGAGTGTGTTGGTGACGCAGGCATTATATACCGCAGCTTTGGTCTTCATTGTGAGTTTAGAGTTTCCCCAAACACGCGATGTGAGGCGGGCAAAGGTAGCTGCAGCTTTGCCAATGCGGCTGTCGATTTCTGTATCCAGTGAGAGTTTGTCATTGATGGTAGACCCTAGGTGTGTGAAGTGGTGCACCACTGCCAATTCATAGTTATCGATAGTGATAACTGGTGCAGCACCCACATCCTGACTCAGCACATTCGTTTTCTTTAGACTTATTGTGAGGCCAAAGTCCTTGCATGCTTTAGTGAAGCGATTCATCAAGCTCTGAAGCTCCTGTTGGCTTTGAGTGACGACTGCAGCATCATCAGCGAACAACAAGTCTCTTATAGTGACCCTTCTGATTTTTGTTTTTGCCTTCAGCCTTGAAAGATTAAACAGACAATGACAAGGTTGTTAAAGCCACAAAAGTCTATTAATTTTTCACCATTTTCATTTGCTGTTCCCCTGCCGTATCTTCCCATTACACTTTCATTGTATGTATTATGTGTTCCAACCTTAGCATTGAGATCTCCCATTACTGTGATAAGATCATACCTTGGTGTACATACCATTTCTTTTTATAATTGTTAATAAAATGCATCCTTGTCCTCTTTGTCACTGTCATTTCTTGGTGCATAGCATTGTATTATAGCATCAATATGAAGCTGGACTTTAAACTCAGAATTTGTCATTTCAGACCTATTCCTACTTTTAAAATGTTTTTTACCATGATTACAGAACTGTTTGAAAGACTTTCTTGTGATACCAATTTGTTGGGTTTTTTTTTTACTAGCAGACATGCTACTGATTTTGTTGAGCCAATGAGAAATGTACACATAAGTCCATTCCTGTCACATGATACATGTACACAAATTAGCTTATTTGTCAATGACATGTACACAAACTTGCATACCTGTCACATGACACATGTACACAAACTTGAACACCTGTCACGTGTACACAAACTTGCATACTGGTCATGTGACACATGTACACAAATTTACATATCTGTCATGTGACATGTACACAAATGTGCATACCTGTCACATGACACATGTACACAAACATGCATGCCTGTCACATAACGCATGTACTCAGTCTTGCATCTGTCTTCATTGCCTGCTTACACCATGTACATAATCTTTACTTATCATATGAACGTACAAGCACATATAGATGTATATATTGATCATTTGTGTAATATGCATCATCCTCATCTTGTTGCCTGACGGGGCATGACATACACAGATCTCTAGTTTGCAGTGTGACAAATATGTTTGGTCACTGGAGTAAATGACTGCTGCTACCACATCAGATGGATGAAAACCTATCATCTGTGAAATGTCATGATGTAGATGTCAAAGATAAACTTGATGTTGTAATACTTTGATGAATGCCTCACTACCTACAGCCAGTCATGACATGTTTGATTGATGTAGTGTACATGCATGCTGTCATGATTGTCTGTGTCATCACAACTTGAACTTAGGAAAAATATGATGTACATAATATGTGCTGCGGTCTGTACATAATTTAAATGCCAAACTAGAATGGAGAGTACAGAGGAAACAACAATGGTTTTTGAAAGATCCTCTTCCTTGGAGTAGCACATGTCGATCAAATCACAAATGACAGTGTGCAGAATTCTAAAACAGTCAGGATGGGGAGCCATATAAAGATGTGCTAACATCGATAAAAACATGCAAACATCAATGGTTTGGCCGTGTGTTGAAGACTGATGGACTCCCTGAGATTGTCTTTAATGGGATAGTCATCAGAGCAAGTCAAAATGGTGTTAGATCAAAAACATATTGAGCAGACTATATTCAGAAATTGAAACACCTCCCCCCATATATATATATGGGTTACGTATATATGATGGGTTATGTATATATGATGACAGATGTGTGTATGTTAGTCTGTGTGAGGTTATGTAACAAGGGAAGGAAGATTGACACCACCTTGTGAGAGAGACATAGACGATTTATTGCTGTAAGATGCCACCACCTTGTGAGAGAGACATAGACTAGATTTATTGTTGTAAGATGCCATCACCTTGTGAGAGAGACATAGACGATTTATTGCTGTAAGATGCCACCACCTTGTGAGAGAGACATAGACTAGATTTATTGCTGTAAGATAACACCACCTTGTGAGAGAGTGTGATGAAATGGACGACCTCAATCGATCTTTGGTTCTCTCTGGCAGTATCGATACATTTGTAGTACTGATTTTTATTATGTGCTGTCAATTATCGCACTTTGCGTTCTTTTCTTCCTTTCTTTCTTCGTTATTTTTCTGCTAAGTCGCAGATATTTGATTTGATCAAATCACCGTGAAGGTGATAAATATCACATTTGCTTGATGCTACCCAGATTTGTGGTTGTAGGCACGGCAGATTAACACGTACATCAGTCAGCGCTATCTGCTTAAATCTCTGATAAGACGTGGAGTTTGCGTACTCATACGACAGATAACGAGATTACAGTCTGTGTGACACCTGTGGCAGTTAAAGTGTGATATAATCGTTTCCAGTCACTTGGTTAAAAGTCATCATGGATTTATTACATTTTAGACAATATGAGTCTACAAATGTGTTTGTGAGAGTGTATGCAAGACATCATATTACCATATATGGGAGACGTGACCTTTTGCAAAATTTTTCCGTGTAGGAAATATTTTGAAAAGTGCCACACCCGACATGTTTGAAATGATTGGATCTTTCTGATTAGATTCATAACAACATTGAGGGGGAATATAGGCTGACCATTTTGCAGTTTTATCTTACTGTGATTTTCAAGCTCGCCAAGACCTCAGATCTCGCCAGAGTGAAGAACTAGATTCATAATTCCTTTTTGTTAACCAGACCTTTTATTGGAGAACCAGATAAGACTTACAAAGCACAGAAAATCTCTTTCAAATTTTAATAAGGAACACCGGGACTAGGAAACTGAAAAAACACGGAGTCAGAAGGGGCAATCTATTGTAAAATTAAAGACATCCCAGACACGTGTAAGAGAACGATTCGTCTCTTTTATTCATCTGAGCAAACAAGTCTGTAGCCAGGATTGGCGTAAGTTGTGATTGACATTTCATATTTTATTACAAACAAGTGAACTAACATATATATGTATATATTACCATGTGAAGTTTAATATGTGAAATTCGCTATTGGATGTCAAAGTCATTTGAGGCTGGCAACCTCAGCGTATAGAATGATGATTTATGAACCACCACTGCAAGGGCTGGTGATTGCTTTATTGATAGTTTCGTAAAGAGAACTAAAGGCATAAAGTAGTTCCAGGTTCCCTATGGAGCAGGGAGAGAAAGATGAAAGAAATGATGTATATTCTAAGTATAATACTTACTTCAAAGCAGTGTAAATGACCCTATAAACATATTCACTTCAAAATTAATGTAAGTTTTCAAGCTTTAAACCAGTGTAAATGTCTGTGTGAAAATATTCATTTTAAATTAATAGAAGTTTCAAACTTTTTCATAAGTGTAAATATAAATGAAACATAAATGAATTTATATTGTAAACACTTTTCAAACAGTGGAGATATAAATGTAAAACAAATTGTATCTGTACGTTTAACCTTTTCATTTAAATGTAATGTAAAACTAAAGCTATTCAGTTTAAATGTAAAGGAAGTTTTATCCCGAGGGATTAAATTTAATTCTCATCGAGGGTAAATTCTGACATGGGATGGTAGAATAGAAGAAGGGGAGGGCACATACCTATGTGTCGGAAAACGCCATACTCAGATGAGCATTTCGTTTCTATTTCTATTACCAGTTATTGGTGGTACCAGCAGAAAGTACTATCTCTGGAACCAAGTGAAGGTAGAAGTGGACTGACGTTTTGCGAGATGAAATCATAAGAGGGTCTTATAGACAGACGCAGAACCAACTTAGCTGTTACTTCTTGAACGTTCTGGGAACGTGCGGCGTCTGAACTTTGACCAGAGACGAGCGAGAGCAGAGTGGAAGGAACTGACCCAGCAGGAGAAGAAACTACCATTGGCAGCTAAGTGAAAATATCCGCTGCCAAAAGTGACCTCCTTTATTCAGTTAAATCCCATCCAAGTGATGAAAATCCTTTTCATGAATATTCAAATTATTTTCCAACTGTTAAAACTTAAAGTGATTATTAAATTTTGTTATTTGTAATGTTAAAAATTTAACTTCGATTCAATCCTTTTAAATGTACTACATGGTTGTCTCAGTCAAAGTTACTAAACACACTCTAAACAGAGCTATATATATTATAATAATAAATTCCACTGATTAACTCAGCAGTGGGGGCTTGACGAGCTAAAATAAACCATTGCTAAATTCTTCATAAAAGTGTCGGCAGATTATAGAATTAACGTGCTCAGCGACAGCCAGCATTGTTTTCGCTTATCTGAATATCTTGTGAAGACTCCCATGTGATAGAAGCTTTACTACTCTTCTATCTACATTTCTGCCAAGAGTAATCTTGTGTAAAGATAGACTCCATTGAAGCCTATAACAGATACTCTTGAGTTTTGACCACTGTTGGACCACTTACTACTGCAAAGCAGGAGAGGCAATACCGTCACAGAGAGACATAAACTAGATTTATTGCTGTAAAATAACACCACCTTGTGAGAGACATAGACTAGATTTATTGCTGTAAAATAACACCACCTTGTGAGAGACATAGACTAGATTTATTGCTGTAAGATAACACCACCTTGTGAGAGAGACATAGACTAGATTTATTGCTGTAAGATAACACCACCTTGTGAGAGAGACATAGACTAGATTTATTGACACCACCTTGTGAGAGAGACATAATAATAATAAATAATAAATTCTTTAAGCGCCAAACACGGCGCATAAGGCAGAAACCAGTGCTCTCCAGGTTGTTCGTTGTGACGCCACTCCTCTTAGCTCTTGCACATTATTTAGGCCCAACGTTCTTCCTTCTCTTATTATTGTTCTTCTGAGTGTTTCTTTTGGTCTTCCTTTTTTCCGCTTACCCTCAGGAACCCAAGTGAGCGCCTGTAGTGGTATTCTGTTGTTTTGCATTCGTAGGACATGACCGATATATGACCATCGTCTTTTCCTTATATAGTCGGAGACATATTTCTGCCTAGAGTCTTCTCTTATTTGTCGATTAGTCTTGAATTCTTTCCAACTGATGTTCATGAGTTTTCTAAGACATTTGTTCTCGAATGTATTCAGCTTGTTCTCCAATGATTTTGTTATTTTCCAACTCTCACAGCCGTATGTTAACACTGAGATAACATTTGAATTAAACAGACGAAGCTTGGTATGTATATTCAATGATCGTAATTTCCAAATGTTAGATAATCTATTGAAGGCGCTAGCTGCCAAAGCAATTCTAGTATGGATTTCTCTTGTTGTGTCACCATCCTGAGTCATTTTACTGCCTAAATAATTGAAACTTTCAACTTTCTGTAGTTTTTCCCCGTTCAAGATGATATCAAAGGTCTCGTTAGAAAAGTTCATAGCTTTAGTTTTAGAGGCATTTATTAATTTTCCGTCTTGATACATAGTTCTTACATTCCAGTATCCAATTTTAGAAATCTCCTTAGCCCCCAAGATATTAGAGTGAGTCATGTTTACTGTCGAGCCTGGTTCTGTTTCGGTAACAATAGCTTGTTTTACGATAGTGAATTGTTAACTCACTGATCAACCCTCCGATCCAACCGACCGATTCAAGGGTTTCGAGGTCAGTTATAGGAAAATATCTACACCACTAGATACTCTGGTGTATCTCTTATTCTATAATTTAACATAACATGGTGATATCCATCGAAATATACACATTCCTGATGTTTTTCTTTCGGCGTCTAAGGTGAGAAACGAATTTCACCTCCATCTTGGAAGGGTCTCTCTTGGAGAGAGACATAGACTATATTTATTGTTGTTTTCCCCTCTCCCCCATTTATTGTCAAATCAGAGTGTAGGATATTTATGTAAGATGGACACCATTCTCTGTCAGAATGGGCTGGAGTCCCACCACTCCCCATTGTAATCACAACACACTTTCTTCCCCCTGGGTCACATGGATACTGGAGTTACATGTCATTGAAACTGTCAGTCATGGGATGATGTCATTTCTGTAACTGTTTGTTGATGACCAAGTTGTCAGTGTCCTTATATCAAAGTGGATCAGTAGCCAGCCTGACAAAAAACAAAACAGGCGTAGGTCGATAGGTGACCTCTGATGTAGATGAGAAATATTTCCGTTCATTTTGGCATCAGATAGATGACATCTGAAGTAGATGGGAAATATTTCCTTTCATTTTGACATCAGATAAATGACATCTGAAGTAGATGGGACATATTTCCTTTCATTTTGACATCAGATAGGTGACATCTGAAGTAGATGGGAAAATTTTCCTTTCATTTTGACATCAGATAGATGACATCTGAAGTAGATGGGAAATATTTCCTTTCATTTTGACATCAGATAGATTACATCTGAAGTAGATGGGAAATGTTTCCTTTCATTTTCACATCAGATAAGTGACATCTGAAGTAGATGGGAAATATTTCCTTTCATTTTGACATCAGATAGGTGACATCTGAAGTAGATGAGAAATATTTCCTTTCATTTTGACACTAGATAGGTGACATCTGAAGTAGATGGGAAATATTTCCTTTCATTTTGACATCAGATATATGACACGAAGAAGGTGGGATGGCATCAGCAAAGTCATGAAGAGAATGAAACACAGAACATCAACATAGACAGGATGAATGAGTAGATAGTTTGTAGATATACAGGGTAGGTCAAAAGTCATGAAGAGAATGAAACACAGAACATCAACATAGACAGGATGAATGAGTAGATAGTTTGTAGATATACAGGGAAGATCAACATAGACAGGATGAATGAGTGGATAGTTTGTTGATATACAGGGTAGGTCAAAAGTCAAGCTCCACTGGTAATTTATTATAAAGATGGCTTGAAAAGCGAACCATGTTCAGTGATGAATCAGTGATTCACCTTAATGGTTCACTCAAGAAACATAATGCACGATATTGGGCCATTGAAAACCCACACAGGGTAATGGAAAGACGTGCAAAATAATCCATGAATTATGGTGTGGGGTCACTTTTTGGGAGTAAGATTTTGCAAGAAACATCTCCAGGCAAATGGATTGGATGATGTGGGCTCATTGAATGACCACCTAGGTCTCCAGACCTAACTCCTATAGATTATTTTTTATGGGGCCACCTCAGATCAGTTGTTCTATGTCAGCCAGTTCGAACATTTAACTTAATTTATATAGTAAAAAGCCTATAGAGCTTGACTTTTGACACACCCTGTATATATACATGGGGGCTTCAAATGAAAACCTTAAATTTGCGATAGAAATTCGAAACACCATGCCATTGTCATGTAAGTTGGCAGTATTATTGCTAAGGACGTCAAGAGTGTCTTGCAGGTGGCATCATGGTACAGACGAACCACATGACGTCACAGTAGGAGTTTAAAGATGGCCGCCCCACTAGTGACATGCACTAAAGAGGAGCAGCGTTCTGTTATCTGTTTTTTCTATGTATGTAAATATGTATGTATGTATAGAGAGCAGTGGAGGACCATGTCTGCTGATGCTTCCACCATGGCACCCCTACGACCCATGACGGGTTATGGGTTGAGATGAGATGAGATGTATGTATATATATATGTAATATTTGAAAACAACAATGTCCTAGTCATCAGTACCAATTAGACATCATCTAACCATGGCTTCCATCCTGAAATGTCATACTGTCCCATTGACATTATTCTGGCTTGCATCATCTCAACACCTCAACTATACTGTCATACTCCAGGACAAGCAACACAAACTACACCTGGCACTAGTGCTGTATGCACCTGGCACTAGTTCTGTACTAGTCAGACCAGCTTTAATCACAAAATAGTGGATGCCACATTATCTCATGTCCGTAATAACAACACCTGTGATCTACATCAACAGGACATAAACTCAGAATTATTTCCTCACGTCAGTAACATCTGGGCCCTATATCTACATCAACAGAATATTAACACAACATTTATTTCTTCACTGCAGTAACATCTGGGCCCTTTATCTACATCAAAAGGATATTAACACAACATTTATCTCTTCACTTCAGTAACATCTTGACACTCTATCTACATCAACAGCACATGGACTCTGAATTATCTCCTCATTTCAGTAACATCTGAACACTCTATCTACATCAACAGGATGTTACCCCAACATTTATCTCTTCACTTTAGTAACATCTGGACACTATCTACATCAACAGGATATTACCCCAACATTTATCTCTTCACTTCACATAAAACATCTCTAAAATTCACCACAGTCTAAACAGCAATCAGACAAGCTACATGCATATAAATTTAACCCAAGTTGACATGTCTACAGCCTAAGTGGCTCTCAGTAAAAATGGCTGCTCCATCATTCACCCACACACACCTGTCCCATGACAGTAGAGGAGATCTGAAGTAGATGGGAACACTGAGATATCTATACTTCCTTTTGCTTTCACATCAGCACACATGACAGTTTACTTTGTACTGATGTCGTTATTTGTTTCAAACTTCAGGCCAAAAACAAACGCAGATGAGAGCAACCAAAGGTAACTTTACCGTCCAGCCTTCCATCCATCCCTCTGATTATAGTTTTCATCTCTTCCCTCATCTGTTCAATTTTATATGACTATTCTTATTCTCCTTATCACTGGTAGAGTCGTTATGATAACTTCCATCTTTCATTGTTACTTTGACTGTTGTTTGTCTACCCTGTATTGCACCATGCCATCCTTTGCAAATGGTTGAACACTTCACTGCACCATCACTTTCCCCTTCACTGACAGCTGTAGCACACTTACTATCATGATCAAGCTTGTCATAGATGACACATTAGCTGTGGGCTTCTAAATAACTGCTGTCTCTTAATGTTCTCATTTATTGCATCTTCATTTTCTCAGTGTAATTCTTCATCTTCTCAGGTTACATCATAATCCTCACGTCTTCTCACTGTTACACTTTATTCTTTGTATTTATTGCATTTTAATCTTCTCGTTTAGTACATATAATTCATTGTGACATTTTTATTTTCTGACTACATTTTAATCTTCTCGTTTAGTACATATAATTCATTGTGACATTTTTATTTTCTGACTACATTTTAATCTTCTCGTTTAGTACATATAATTCATTGTGACATTTTTATTTTCTGACTACATTTTAATCTTCTCGTTTAGTACATATAATTCATTGTGACATTTTTATTTTCTGACTACATTTTAATCTTCTCGTTTATTACATGTAATTCCGTATGACATTTTAATCTTTACACTACATTTTAATCTTCTGACTACATTTTAATCTTCTCATTTATTTCATCTTAATCCTTACATCTTTGTCATCTCAGTGTATTTAAATCTTGTGATTACATTGCTTACATCACAATTTTGTGTAAGTTGTCTCATGTTTCCCTGTGATATTATACACTTGAAGTCTGCTGTCTCAGCAGATTTCTTTTTGCTTGACTTGATTATCCTTGCATTATTTGTTTGTTGACAAACTAAGGTGTTGGCTGTGCTCATCCTTACAACTTGAGCATTAGTTTTTTTTTTTTTCTTATGCAAACATTTTATCTAGATTTTCTCATTCTTGTTATTGTCAACAACTTTGATGAAAGTCAAGTTATAAATAAACACATCAGCTTCCTACAGATCAGCCATCTTAGTTGTTTTTACTGTAGCACTCAATTGTTATTGTTAGTGTTAATCAGAATCGACCTCACTGCACTCTGGGCAAACCCATAGGTGCTCAGTCTCCCTCAGCAAATGTCGAAGGGTATGAATGCTAATTGTACCTGTAGCACGCTAATTGTACATATGATGGATACATCCTCTCTCACATCCATCTCTGCTAGTCCCACGTTTGATGCCAAACTCCAACAGTCTCAGCCTTGTTGATTCATCCATTGCAGTGTCATTATCTAGCAGGCAATCATTAATTGCCCTTAGTATCTCTCCCTTATCTATGTCCAGTGTCCTCACTATGGGTGCTCTCGATGCCAGTCTGTCAGCTCTCAATACATTTGGAAAGTTGGCTGACAATCTCTAACTACAGGGTGGTGGGCAAGTTACTTCCCTTGTGTTAATGTTTATAATCCTCAAATCTGTCAGTTAGATATACATGAAACAAATATATCAGCAGTAACTGCCCTTTGACAAGTAAGTTTTATTTTTCTGTTTTTTTATTCCAAAAAGAAAAACAAATAAATAAAATCTAAAACAGCTAATACAACTGACATGGTGAGAGACAACAACAATTGTTACCTGCTATGACATTAGTGTAGAACAAGAGACAGAAACAATTGTTGCCTGCTATGACATTAGTGTAGAACAAGAGACAGCAACAATTGTTACCTGCTATGACATTAGTGTAGAACAAGAGACAGCAACAGTTGTTGCCTGCTATGACATTAGTGTAGAACTAGAGACAGCAACAATTGTTGCCTGCTATGACATTAGTGTAGAACTAGAGACAGCAACAATTGTTGCCTGCTATGACATTAGTGTAGAACTAGAGACAGCAACAATTGTTGCCTGCTATGACATTAGTGTAGAACAAGAGACAGAAACAATTGTTACCTGCTATGACATTAGTGTAGAACAAGAGACAGAAACAATTGTTGCCTGCTATGACATTAGTGTAGAACTAGAGACAGAAACAATTGTTACCTGCTATGACATTAGTGTAGAACAAGAGACAGCAACAATTGTTGCCTGCTATGACATTAGTGTAGAACAAGAGACAGAAACAATTGTTACCTGATATGACATTAGTGTAGAACAAGAGACAGAAACAATTGTTGCCTGCTATGACATTAGTGTAGAACTAGAGACAGCAACAGTTGTTACCTGCTATGACATTAGTGTAGAACAAGAGACAGAAACAGTTGTTGCGCGCTATGACATTAGTGTAGAACAAGAGACAGCAACAATTGTTGCCTGCTATGACATTAGTGTAGAACAATAGACAGCAACAATTGTTACCTGCTATGACATTAGTGTAGAACAAGAGACAGCAACAGTTGTTACCTGCTATGACATTAGTGTAGAACTAGAGACAGCAACAATTGTTGCCTGCTATGACATTAGTGTAGAACTAGAGACAGCAACAGTTGTTGCCTGCTATGACATTAGTGTAGAACTAGAGGCAGCAACAATTGTTGCCTGCTATGACATTAGTGCAGAACAAGAGACAGCAACAGTTGTTACCTGCTATGACATTAGTGCAGAACAAGAGACAGCAACAGTTGTTACCTGCTATGACATTAGTGTAGAACAAGAGACAGCAACAATTGTTACCTGCTGTGACATTAGTGTAGAACAAGAGACAGCAACAGTTGTTACCTGCTATGACATTAGTGTAGAACAAGAGACAGCAACAGTTGTTACCTGCTATGACATTAGTGTAGAACTAGAGACAGCAACAGTTGTTACCTGCTATGAGATTAGTGTAGAACTAGAGACAGCAACAGTTGTTACCTGCTGTGACATTAGTGTAGAATTAGAGACAGCAACAGTTGTTACCTGCTATGACATTAGTGTAGAACAAGAGACAGAAACAATTGTTACCTGCTATGACATTAGTGTAGAACAAGAGACAGAAATAATTGTTACCTGCTATGACATTAGTGTAGAACAAGAGACGGCAACAGTTGTTACCTGCTATGACATTAATGTAGAACAAGAGACAGCAACAGTTGTTACCTGCTGTGACATTAGTGTAGAACAAGAGACAGCAACAGTTGTTACCTGCTATGACATTAGTGTAGAACAAGAGACAGCAACAATTGTTGCCTGCTATGACATTAGTGTAGAACAAGAGACAGCAACAATTGTTACCTGCTATGACATTAGTGTAGAACTAGAGACGGCAACAGTTGTTACCTGCTATGACATTAATGTAGAACAAGAGACAGCAACAGTTGTTACCTGCTATGACATTAGTGTAGAACAAGAGACAGCAACAGTTGTTACCTGCTATGACATTAGTGTAGAACAAGAGACAGCAACAATTGTTGCCTGCTATGACATTAGTGTAGAACAAGAGACAGCAACAATTGTTACCTGCTATGACATTAGTGTAGAACTAGAGACAGCAACAGTTGTTACCTGCTATGACATTAGTGTAGAACTAGAGACAGCAACAGTTGTTACCTGCTATGACATTAGTGTAGAACAAGAGACAGCAACAATTGTTACTTGCTATGACATTAGTGTAGAACTAGAGACAGCAACAATTGTTACTTGCTATGACATTAGTGTAGAACTAGAGACAGCAACAATTGTTACTTGCTATGACATTAGTGTAGAACTAGAGACAGCAACAATTGTTACTTGCTATGACATTAGTGTAGAACTATAGACAGCAACAATTGTTACTTGCTATGACATTAGTGTAGAACAAACATAATCTCATGTTGAGTTGTAATGTTAATGTTCATAGCAGTTCATGTAATAAAATGGCAGTGACTGGTCTTTATTGTGACATTTATAAATGAGTTGAATATTGAATGAAGAAAGAAGAGTTTCAAAGTTGGAAGTAACTTTTCAATCACTCTGTATATGTAGTTACACTGGCCAGTTGTGACACCCTACAACCACCACCACTACCTGCTGCTATGGGACCACCACTGTTAGCTGTCACTAGACACTGGTTAGGGAGAACCATTAGATAATGTTATCAGACGCAGTTGAAGACATTTTGTTATGTGAATATTCAGCCTTAATCACAAAATGTTTCTAGATGAAATTTGTGGGATATAATGTGGACTTAACCTTGCATGCCCTAGCTATATTGCTTGTTGTTTATGAGTTTGGCTTGCTGGTTTGATGCTGTTTATAAATATTGGCTTGCTGGTTTGATGCTGTTTATAAATATTGGCTTGCTGTGTTAGTGCTATTACTAATATTGACTTTTTAACTTGGTGATGTTTATGAATGCAGTGGGGCCTCGACATGAGATGGTAATTCGGCCAACAAAACCCATGATAGCTTGAAAATATCATCCACTAAAACCAATAATACATTGATGTCATGTAATTTGTTTCATACCCTTGTCAGGGTACCCCAACAGCATAGAATGGGTATTTCTTACATGTCATACAATATAGTACTTGATTTTTACATTAACTTTAATTTAATTTTTAATATAATTTAAAAGAAAAACAAAAGACAAAGAAAACTATCAACTAACATTAAAGCTTAAATAAAGTGATGGTGGCTAGTTGAGTCAGCTGTCAGGTGTCTTTTCAAGGTTAATGGCCCCTTGCCTAGCCCTCACGAGTGAAGAAATAACTTTGTGGTAACACACGAGTAAAGAAATAACTTTGTGGTAACACACGAGTAAAGAAATAACTTTGTGGTAACACACGAATAAAGAAATAACTTTGTGGTAACACACGAATAAAGAAATAACTCTGTGGTAACACACGAATAAAGAATAACTTTGTGGTAACACACGAATAAAGAAATAACTTTGTGGTAACACACAAGTAAAGAAATAGCTTTATGTTTACACACGAGTGAGGAAATAACTTTATGGTAACGCATGAGTGAAGAAATAACTTTTTGGTAACACATGAGTGAAGAAATAACTTTTTGGTAACACATGAGTGAAGAAATAACTTTTTGGTAACACATGAGTGAGGAAATAACTTTATGGTAACACATGAGTGAAGAAATAACTTTATGGTAACACATGAGTGAAGAAATAACTTTTTGGTAACACGTGAGTGAAGAAATAAAATTAAGAAATAACTTTATGGTAACACACGAGTGAAGAAATAACTTTATGGTAACACACGAGTGAAGAAATAACTTTGTGGTAACACGAGTGAAAAAATAAATTTATGGTAACACATGAGTGAAAACAATAAATTTATTGTACCACATGAGTGAAGAAATAACTTTATGGTAACACACGAGTGAAGCAATAACTTTATGGTAACACACGAGTGAAGAAATAACTTTATGGTAACACACGAGTGAAGAAATAACTATATGGTAACACACGAGTGAAGAAATAACTTTATGGTAACACACGAGTGAAGCAATAACTTTATGGTAACACACGAGTGAAGAAATAACTATATGGTAACACACGAGTGAAGAAATAACTTTATGGTAACGCACAAGTGAAGAAATAACTTTATGGTAACACGTGAGTGAGGAAATAACTTTATGGTAATGCATAAGTGAAGAAATAACTTTATGGTAACGCACAAGTGAAGAAATAACTTTTTGGTAACACATGAGTGAGGAAATAACTTTATGGTAACACATGAGTGAAGAAATAACTTTTTGGTAACACATGAGTGAAGAAATAACTTTATGGTAACACATGAGTGAAGAAATAACTTTATGGTAACACATGAGTGAAGAAATAACTTTTTGGTAACACATGAGTGAAGAAATAAAATTAAGAAATAACTTTATGGTAACACACGTGAAGAAATAACTTTGTGGTAACACACGAGTGAAGAAATAACTATATGGTAACACACGAGTGAAGTTATAACTTTGTGGTAACTCACAAGTGAAGCAATAACGTTATGGTAACACACGAGTGAAGAAATAACTTTGTGGTAACTCACAAGTTAAGAAATAACTTTATGGTAACACACGAGTGAAGAAATAACTATATGGTAACACACGAGTGAAGTTATAACTTTGTGGTAACTCACAAGTGAAGCAATAACGTTATGGTAACACACGAGTGAAGAAATAACTTTGTGGTAACTCACGAGTTAAGAAATAACTTTATGGTAACTTCTTCCTTCTTACTCGTTCGCCCTGAAAAGGACGGTGGTTGCGTTGTGTCTGTTTACGCCGTAGCTGTGATATCTGCACCTTTCGGTCGACACATCCGACTTCAGCACGGCATTTTTTGGGACCGGGTTTGACTTCCCTCTTCAATCCGTACTCACTCAGCCAGACTGCACTGCTGCAGACTGTTTCCAGGAC
Source organism: Oreohelix idahoensis (assembly GCA_024509875.1). Lineage (NCBI taxonomy): Eukaryota > Metazoa > Mollusca > Gastropoda > Stylommatophora > Oreohelicidae > Oreohelix > Oreohelix idahoensis. Next base: position 132,260 of record JAMPIV010011175.1, read on the forward strand.
CACCACATGGAGGTGGAGTACAGTCTTGGTCAGCTCTGGTTCGCTGACCCTGATGCAAGCAGTCAAGCTATGGGTCGCTGACTGCATTCTCTATTGCTGCATCTTTTGGTCCCACTTTATGGTAACACATGAGTGCAGAAATAAGTTTGTGGTAACACATGAGTAAAGAAATAACTTTGTGGTAACAAATGAGTGAAGTTATAACTTTATGGTACCTCCGAAAACGGCGAGTATCTGCCTGAATGGCGAGGGACACTTGTCTCTGTACAAGAAAATAGGATACTCACGTAAAAATCAATGTCAGGTTAGACATTAATAATAACCTGAGATTTCGCCTCGAGTATTAGCGGGCGTACGAAAAAAAAAAAAAAAATAACTTTATGGTAACACACGAGTGAAGAAATAACTTTATGGTAACACATGAGTTAAAAAATAAATTTATGGTAACACATGAGTTAAAAAATAAATTTATTGTACCACATGAGAAGAAATAACTTTATGGTAACACACGAGTGAAGAAATAACTATATGGTAACACACGAGTGAAGAAATAATTATATGGTAACTCACAAGCGAAGAAATAACTTTATGGTAACACACGAGTGAAGAAATAATTATATGGTAACTCACAAGCGAAGAAATAACTTTATGGTAACACATGAGTGAAGAAATAATTATATGGTAACTCACAAGCGAAGAAATAACTTTATGGTAACACACGAGTGAAGAAATAATTATATGGTAACTCACAAGCGAAGAAATAACTTTATGGTAACACACGAGTGAAGAAATAATTATATGGTAACTCACAAGCGAATAAATAACTTTATGGTAACACACGAGTGAAGAAATAATTATATGGTAACTCACAAGCGAAGAAATAACTTTATGGTAACACACGAGTGAAGAAATAATTATATGGTAACTCACAAGCGAAGAAATAACTTTATGGTAACACACGAGTGAAGAAATAATTATATGGTAACTCACAAGCGAAGAAATAACTTTATGGTAACACACGAGTGAAGAAATAATTATATGGTAACTCACAAGCGAAGAAATAACTTTATGGTAACACATGAGTGAAGAAATAACTTTATGGTAACACACGAGTGAAGAAATAAGTATATGGTAACTCACAAGCGAAGAAATAACTTTATGGTAACACATGAGTGAAGAAATAACTTTATGGTAACACACGAGTGAAGAAATAAGTATATGGTAACTCACAAGCGAAGAAATAACTTTGTAGTAACACACGAGTGAAGAAATAACTTTATGGTAACACACGAGTGAAGAAATAACTTTGTGGTAACACACGAATAAAGAAATAACTTTATGGTAACATATGAGTGAAGAAATAACATTATGGTAACACACAAGTGAAGAAATAACTTTATGGTAACACACGAGTGAAGAAATAACTTTATGGTAACACACAAGTGAATAAATAACTTTGTGGTAACACACGAGTAAAGAAATAACTTTGTCTTCCATTTTACACATCAGGAGTTCAGTGTAAGGGTTTTTTTTTTACCACTTCTCTTAAATAGTGCCAACAAGTAAATACGGTATTCAACTCTCGTCAACTGAGACTGTTTGGCTGAATGTAGCAGTGATGTTTAATGTGCTGATTGGCCAATACTGCACCCACACATCTGGAAATATCCACCCATGAAATGTTCCCAGGTGCATCGGAAGGCCATCGGCTCCTGGAAATATCATTGGTCCTTAAAATAAAAGCACCTATGCTATGTAAATCAGTTTTTGAGAATATTGGATGTCTATGTGACTGGAAGTTGAGGCTCCACTGTACAGGCATGCTGTTTATGACTATTTTTTGCTTGTGAATTTGCTGCTGCTTATGTATACTAGCTTGCTAATTTATACTTTTTATGATGGTTCCCTGTTGGTATGATACTCTCCATACATGGGGTATTAGTTTGAAACTCTCCATACATGTGGTATTAACACTAACACCATTGTTAGTGTGCTTGAGCCTTGACAAGATGGATTATGCTTCTGTTTGTTTATGGGTACTTGACTCTGCTCATGAGTTAGGGAAAGCAAAGGCATTGAGGGAGAGTACTGGTCACCCCGACCTAGTATCAGTAAAGTCTCCCTACAGCAGTATCTACTGAGGGAACTACTTTTACCTTGTTATCCTCAAAGTATATATCATGTGACTAATATATCACATGACTAGAAATACAAATGGCAGAATAGGCTGACTGCTGACATGAAACGGTTGTGGTGGAAACTTGTCAAACTAAACTAGAAGCATAACGCTCAAGTTGGTTTGCTAGTTTTGAGTTTTTGTGTCTGCTCCTGCCATGAGATCTTCTTCTTCTTCGTACACTCTCAGACGTCGTCCACTTGAATGTTCTCAAAGAAAGCAGTAGTCTGTTTGAGGCTATTTGAATCTCCGTCACTTTAATTTTTATTTTATGCCCCTAATATGCGGTGCAGAGAAAGCGCAGATGGCCAACACTAGTTCCTTTCGTGGAAAAGCTTTACAGGGATTCAAATAGCCTCAAACTGACTACTGCTTTCTTTGAGAACATTCAAGTAGACGTCTGAGAGTGTATGAAGAAGAAGAAGAATCTCCATAGAGCATTTCCACGAATGGTACTGGTGTCAGCCATATGCTCTTTCTCTGTTCCGCATACGTTGGGCAACTTTGAAGCAAATGTTCAGCAGTCATTTTATCAGTGCCACAGTTACACTGATTGGTAGTTCCTTTCTTTAGCTAATTGAATAGATGGTATCTTAATCTGTTGTGGCCAGTGCGGAGTCTGAAGATTACCACTTGTTCTCTTCTGTTGAGCTGGTAGTATGCATCATTTTGTGGTACATCCCATTTGTTTCTGTATCTGATTCTGATAAAATTCTTTGCCTCATCGAAAGTTACGCTTGCATCAGGCTGAGGCAGTTTTCCACCTTCCTTTGCCAATCTGTCAGCCTCTTCATTGCCGGTGATGTTACAATGAGATGGGATCCATTGGATCACAACACTTTTGAACGTTGACATAGTTTGTGAAGCACTATTCTGAGGTCATCCAGGTCTCTATTATTTTGGCTTTTCAACACTGTAATTACTGACTGTGCATCGGTAAAGAAAGCAACTTGTCTCCATGTGTTTCCTCTGTCATTATAACCTCTGCTGCAGTTTTCAAGGCCTCTGCCTCTGCTCTGAAGTTACTTGAGAATTGTCCTGTTGCCACTGACAGTTTTTTTTGTGCACCAGTGCTTAAGGTCAAAGACACCTCCACCTGTATTTTCTGTTGCATTTTGGGCTGATCCATCTGTGTATGCATGGGTCCAGGTGTTGTGTGGGTAATGTTTCTCTATGTATTTTGTCGCTATGGATTTTTCTCTGTTGCAGTTTGGCTCTTTTTTCTTTCAATTCCAGGAATGTTTATCATTTCAGGGAAACGATTTTGTTTCCAAACTGGAAGCTTGTGTGCAGTGTAGTTGGGTTTAATAGTTGATATTGCATTTATGGAAACTGCTCTCATCTGTGGTTTGGGTGATTCTACGAAGTTGCTTCGTTTGAGTCTTTGCCTTTCATTCTATGGCACATTGGATGGTCTGGTAGTCTCTTGAATTTTTCAGCTTGTTGCTGAGCCCTGCTGTCTCTTCTATCCTCCATAGGCTGGATGCATGTAATCTTTTCGAGTTCTTTTATAGGTTTTGTCTTCATGCCGCCCGTTATAATTCTCATTGCTTGAGTTTGGAGTCTGCTGATTTTATCGAAGTTTGACTTAGATGCTGTTGCCCATGCTGCAGTGCCATAGACTAGGACTGGTCTAACTTGCCCTGTGTATAACATCTTTAGCACTCTCTCATCTGCACCCCAAGTTGCCATTCTTTGCCTTGCTTTCATTCGGTTTCTGTCAACTTGATTTTTTCAAGTCAGACGACGATCAAAAATAATGCCTAGGTAGTTTGAATTTTCATTTAAATGTAGATTTTCTCCGTTTAGCACTAGTTTGGAGCTCTCTGGTTTATGCGTACTGTGTACGTTGTTTTCCCTTCATTTATCTTCATGAGCCATGTTTTGGCCCACTCTTCCAGTGATGTTAGTGCTTGCTGCATCAGAATGTTTGCAGTAGTGATACACTCTTCAGGGATCCACAAGGCTAAGTCATCTGCATAGGAGGCATTGTGTGTTATTATTGGAATATTTTCTGTTACATCATTTATGTATGCAAGGAACATAGTAGGTGACAGGACTCCCCCTTGTGGGACCCCCTGCTCTGATACAAACTTTTTACTAGTTTGTAACACTTACAGCATCAGTTCAATCGTCTTCATTGATTTCTTGATTTATTACTTGATGAAAGTCTTCTTTTTGTCTGGTGTTGGTAAAGATCTGCCTTTAAACTGTGTTTCCTGCACACTGCTGATATATTAGCCATATTATGTGACCAGGTGTCATGGCTCAAGCCTGATTACTTTACTACATTAGATGACATAAATTGTTGTATGTTTATGTGTAACTTTTACAGATGAGATAGATTTTCTGTATGTTTATGTAAGTGTTACTAATGACATACATTTTCTATGTGTTTATGTATAAGTGTTACTAATGAAATACATCTTCTGTGTGTTTACATGTAAGTGTTACAAATGACATACATCTTCTGTGTGTTTACATGTAAGTGTTACAGATGACATATATCTTCTATGTGTACATGCAAGTGTTACAAATGACATACATTTTCAGTTTTTACACGTAAGTGTTACAATTGACATGTTTTTAGTGTTTACATGTAAGTTTTACAGATGACATGTGTTCTACGTTTACATGTAATATTTACAGATGATGTATATTTTCTATGTTTACATGTACATTTTAAAGATGATATAGTTTCTATATTTGCGTGTAAGTTCTACAGATGGCATAGATTTTCTATGTTTAAATGTAATTACATGAAGTTCCAGACTGATATTAGTTCATACATGAAGTTTGAGACCAGTGCTTCCAAGGTGGGCAGTCCCTCCCCCCGGGGGCGTTGGGAAGATCCAAGGGGGCAGTAAGGGAAAATTTGGCGGCAGGGGGCCTATCAGTTGAGAATTGGACAGGTTAAATTCCACAATATTACTCAGTATAACTTAAACATGTAAAAGTGTTTTTATTGTACAGGGCTATGACGCCAGCACTTAAAAGAAGAACATAGACTGAACAAACCTGAACCCACCCAGTTTCTCATAACCCTTATAGCAGAGGTTCTCAACATCAGTGAGGCGAGGAAGAGATAGGAAACAAAGCGGAGTAGCTGTATTATAAAAATCATTAAGCAAGCAGTAGTTTCATCTATATTTGCCATCCTGAGCTAAATTCTAGTGTTTACCAGTTTTAATATCAATGAGTGTTCACTGGCAAGGTGTGTCTCATCTGACTTTTTGCTGGAAAATGACAAAATTAGATATCTTCAGGTGTTTCAAAAAAGGACCAACTTTGCTTTGTTGCGTATTTGATTCTGTCAGTATTTGGGTGGGCTTGTGATAATGTGATATCTGGGATACGTTAATAAAGAAGAGGAAAGTGTCATTAGAGCCAAGTGTATAACAAATGGTACTGTTTAATAGTTTTTTTTTTATATATCGTATATCATCATCATGTGACATATTCTTTCCAGAACGTTGTCTCCATTACAGCTGCTCTGAACGCATCACGATTCTGGGCAAGTCGACCTGCATCAGCCAAAGACAAGTTCAGACTCTCTGTGATGTCCTGGGTCCACCGTCGTCTAGGTCGACCCCTTCCCCTTTTTCCAGGGACCATGCCTTCCATCACTGTTTTTTCCAGACTATTATGTCTTTTTATATGACCGAAAAATTTCAGCTTCCTTATTGCGATGGTATTTAGGAGCCAATGTTCCTGTACGTTTAGTGAGTGCAGTACTTCTCTGTTGGTCTTTTTTTCTGTCCAGGGTATTCTCAACATCCTTCTGTAGCATTTCATTTCGAATGATGTAATCTTTTTTGCAACTGTTTTATTGAGTGTCCAAGTCTCGCAGCCGTATGTTGCTACTGGGAATATACATGCTCTGATCAGTTGTAACTTTGTTTCTTTGCTTGTGCCTTGCCATAGGTTTTTCATCTGTATTAGCTTATGTGAAGCAATTGCAAGTCTTCTTTTAATTTCTACTGCACAGTCGCCAGAGCTGTTAATGATTGATCCTAAGTATTTGAATTCATTGACACTTTCCAGTTCTTCGTTATCAATTTCAATTTCTGGTTTGGTCTTTACTTTGTCTGTTGTCAATACTTTGGTCTTCTTGGTGTTTAGGTATAGATTCTGGGCCTCGCTGTGTTTTTTGGTGGACAGAAGTAATTGTTCAAGTCCTTTTGGGTTGGTCGATAGGAGGACTGTGTCGTCAGCATATCTGATTTCCGGGATCTGGTACCCGCCGATGTTAAATGAGTCAAACTCTGTGTGTTCTTGGTCATCTCTTACGTTTCTCATGATATTCTCGGCATAAATGTTAAACAGGTAAGGGGAAAGGGTACAGCCTTGTCTTACTCCTTTCTGTACTTCAAACCATTCTGATGTTTCCCCCTCTATTCTTACGGCTGCCTGTTGTTCTTGGTACAGCAGTGCGATGAGTTGTATAAGGTGGTTTGGAAATCCCATATTTTTCATAATAGCCCATAACTGCTGATGTTGTACACAATCGAAAGCTTTGGTGTAATCAATGAAACAAGTATGTAGGTCAACGTTGAATTCTCTACACTTTTCTATGATGATCCTCATGTTGAATATATGATCTCTAGTGCCTCTACCTGGTCGAAAACCCGCCTGTACTTCATTTATTTCTGTTTCTAGCTTTTGTTGCATCCTTTTCATTATGATTTGTAAAAGTATTTTGCTGGCATGGCTTATAAGAGCTATAGTTCTGTAGTTTGTGCACAGTTTCAGGTTGCCCTTTTTTGGCAAGGGTATGTAAATTGATCGTTTCCATTCCTTGGGCCAAATTCCGCTTTGCCAGATCTTGCAGCATAATGCATGGTATATCGTATATACTTGAGTAAAAAACGTACACTGACTTACAGTTGAGTCAAAAAATAAAAAAGATTCATGAAACCAGTCAGTCTTCCCCGTCACATACAGGCATCCTTCAGATATAAACTTGCTGCTTCATTAAATGTTTTTATCAAAATATCTTGAGTAATACATTTTGAATTCCTACAAAATCACAAAATTAAACTGGAGTACACTTTCTTGACCAGCCTCCTTTGTTTGATCTACTAGCAATACCATTACCTCTTTCACTAGATTCACTTTCGTCAGTCTAAATTGGGCCCTTATTCAATATCCATATCCGATTCTGTCACACCCATAGCGTCCTGATCAAATAACAAGTCAATTCTCAAATCCCAAAACAAATATTCGACCACCCGGAAAACCATGGCTTTGAAAAATCACAAAAAATCGTAATATCAATCGATTCTAATACGAAAAAAAACTGAAAACGGAAGCTTTACAAGGACCAGAAATCTGTTTGTACGAGGCATGTTTTTTAAGTAATTCCCGGTATAAAATAATAAAAAAAAAAACCATCATATATAAAAATGATTTATTGCAGCCAAACGTGAACCACACATTTACATTATTTCTCAACATAGTCACCATTGACTTCAACACATTTTTAGTATCGTGGCACCAGGTTCTTAATTCCAGTGTCAAAGAAGTCTGCCGCTAGTGTCTTGAACCATTCATTAACGCCTGTCTGCAGTTCATCATCAGTTTCAAACCGCTGGGATGCCAGCCACTTCTTTAGGTGCATGAAAAGGTGGTAATCACTTGGCGCGAGATCGGGGCTGTAGGGCGGGTTGTCAAAAATTTCCCAGTGAAATTTTTGCAACAATTGAACAGTTCGATCTGCGGTGTGAGGTCGAGCATTATCGTGCAAAAGCACAATCCCAGTGGACAGCAACCCACATCTTTTGTTTTGGATGGCACGTCTAAGTTTTATCAGTGTGTCACAATAAGCATTGGCATTAACTGTCTTTCCACGTTCAAGAAAATCAATAAACAAGACCCCTTTTTTGTCCCAGAAAACAGTGGCCTTGATCTTTTTGACAGAAGGTGCTTGCTTAAACTTCTTTGCTTCCGGGGACCATGAGTGTCGCCATTGCATCGACTGTTGCTTTGATTCGACGTTTGTGTAGGAAATCCAGGTCTCATCTCCAGTAACAATGTGGCCCATAAACCTCACTGAGTTGCCTGTGAATTTCTGCAGCACTTGTTTTTTGCTAACAAAAAACGGATCACAGCACAAACCTCGCAGCTGGCGGGATTATTTATTTTTGCACTCATTATAAATCACTCACACGCAGCATCAAACAAGAATTCGACAGCGAAAAAATAGCAGACATCTAGCTAATGAACCACATAAACATACTGCACATGCACATTTCTGCCTTCCATCGGTGGCGGTAATGTCAAAAAGGGACTTACTTAAAAAACGCGCCTTGTAACTCAGGTCTTGCTAAATACCGAGACTTCTTTGCTACTTGGCAACAACCAACAACAGTATTCAGACTTTTCAGGCGGATGATTGCAAGCATTTTAAACGGGAAAGGGTTAAGCTGAAAGTGATCGAATTTGGCAAAAAATTATGATAATTTCAGTGCAATGTGGAAATTCAAAATTGAGGGAAAATGTATTCAACTTTTAATGGGGTCATTCTTTTTAGAAGTCCTAAAGTCAATGGGGTTGACTTAATGGGGTCATTCATTTTAGAAGTCCTAAAGTCAAAGAGTTGACTTATAATAGCGTCATTCATTTTAGAAATCCTAAAGTCAAGGGGTCGACTTATAATAGGGTCATTCATTTTAGAAATCCTAAAGTCAAAGGGTTGACTTATAGTCGGGTCATTCATTTTAGAAGTCCTAAAGTCAAGGGGTCGACTTATAATGGGGTCATTCATTTTAGAAGTCCTAAAGTCAAGGGGTCAACTTATAGTCGGGTCATTCATTTTAGAAGTCCTAAAGTCAAGGGGCCGACTTATAATGGGGTCATTCATTTTTTAGAAGTCCTAAAGTCAAGGGGTCATCTTATAATCGGGTCATTCATTTTAGTAGCTTTTAAGTCCTAAGTCCAGGGGTCGACTTATAATCAGGTCATTCATTTTAGAAGCTTTTTTATGTCCTAAAGTCAAGGGGTCGACTTACTCTAGGAGCCAAGGGAGCAGTGACCCGAAAAGTTTGAGAAACACTGTTCTCAATTGCCATATTAGTTCATACATGACGTTCTAGACCGATATATTGGTTCAAACACGAAGTTCTAGACTGATATATTAGTTCATACACAAATATCTAGACTGATATATTAGTTCATACATGAAGTTCTAGACTGATATATTAGTTCATACATGAAGTTCTAGACCAATATATTGGTTCAAACACGAAGTTCTAGACTGATATATTAGTTCATACACAAAATTCTAGACTGATATATTAGTTCATACATGAAGTTCTAGACCAATATATTGGTTCAAACACAAAGTTCTAGACTGATAGTTCATACACAAAGTTCTAGACTGATATATTAGTTCATACATGAAGTTCTAGACTGATATATTAGTTCATACATGAAGTTCTGGACTGATATATTGGTTCAAACACGAAGTTCTAGACTGATATATTAGTTCATACACAAAGTTCTAGACTGATATATTAGTATTAGTTTATACACAAAGTTCTAGACTGATATATTAGTTCATACATAAAGTTCTAGACTGATATATTACTTATTAGTTCATACATGAAGTTCTAGACTGGTATATTAGTTCATACACCAAGTTCTAGACTGATAAATTAGTTCATACACCAAGTTCTAGACTGATATATTAGTTCATACACAAAGTTCTAGACTGATATATTAATTCATACATGAAGTTCTAGACTGACATTTTAATTAATTTTAATTTGAAATTAATGTAGAAAATATCCCGTTTACTCCAGATTGGTTATAATAAAGCTAGCATATTTAGTTATTGTTATTTGCTTACAGCCAGAACCTTTCTATGTATTGTATTACCTATTCATCTCATCATCTCAGCCCATAACCCGTCATGGGTCGTAGGGGTGCCATGGTGGAAGCATCAGCAGACAGGGTCCTCCACTGCTCTCTATCCTCAGCAATGCGTACAAGTGTGGAAAAACCGTGTCCTGCCCATTCTTTGATGTTATCAGCCCAGGATTTTCTCTGCCTTCCTCTTCTCCGTTTACCTTCGACTGTTCCCTGAAGGATCGTTTTCGAAAGGGAGTCATGACGAGTTACATGCCCAAACCAGGCAAGCTTTCGACGTTTCACTGTTGACAAAAGTGGTTCTTGGTGGTCTGCATAGGTGTTTATCTTCTCTCTAACATAGACATTTGTTTTGTGCTCTTTATAGCAAATGCGCAAAATTCTTCTATAACATTTATGCTCGAAAGCCTGAATCCTTCGCTCCGTATCTGCAGTGAGTGTCCAGCTCTCACACCCATACAAGAGAATAGATAATACAAGTGATTTGTATAATTTGATCTTCACAGGAAAACTGATGTTACTTTTCCAGATCACATTCAACCTTGTCATGGCAGCTGAGGCCATCTCAAGTCTTGTCTTGATTTCTTTAATTGATCTTCCATCACTGCATATAGTGGACCCGAGATATTTAAAGGTGTTAACTTCTTCTAACGTTTGCCCATTTAACGTAATGTTGGTCGGAACATGTTTCTTATGGCTATTCACCAATATATTACCTATTATATACCAAGTAATTAAACATGTCTAATTGCTTTTTTCTCCTAAAATTATTAAATTGTAATACTTTTTATGTTTTTATTATTTTTTTCAAAAGAAGGGAAAGTCATTTGTAAATTTATATTTAATTGTATAAGTTTTATTCGTAATCTTAGCTCAGATAAATTAATTCTGTGGAAGTTAACATGAGGTTAGTGAGTTCTGTGGTGATGCAAGGCTCAAGGGAGCTTTGGTATTGTTTAGCAGAGACTAGGACCACTCTAACCCCTCCCTGCGTGTTGTAGAAGACAACTAAGAGTAGTGTTCAGAGGACTAGCAACCTCATCACGTAAAACATATTGCTACAGATGTGACACAGCATGAGTTCATGAGGTACTTTGATGTAGGCTTCACACAGCATGAGAACATGAGGTACTTTGATGTAGGCTTCACACAGCATGAGAACATGAGGTACTTTGATGTAGGCTTCACACAGCATGAGTACATGAGGTACTTTGATGTAGGCTTATCTGTCAAGGAAGCGCCATTCTCTTTACAAAGTGAAGAAGGGACAGGAAACAATAGTGTTAGATTCGGCCTAGTTTGATGGAGATATTATTTAACTCTGCTAATTTTAAAAATTTTTCTTGTTTTGATCACTAGGGTGAGGGTGGGAAATTCCGTCGTGTTCCATCCTGGCGCAAGAAGTTCCGCAACAAGGACAGTAAAAGTGGAGAAGAGGGAGAGGCCACTGCAGCTGGGGCAGTTCCAAGTCCTCCTGATACTTATGCTCAGTCATCCCCTCAACATCTCCGCCGCAACACAGTATTGGCATCAGCAGCAGCAGTAGTGGCAGCAACAACAGCTACCATTACAGCAACAGCAGCAGCATCATTGCCAGCTGGTCCCGGCTCTGCAACCACTTGTCAGTTAGGTCTGGGTGTTATGGCAGACAACCACAAGCCAGCCCCCAATGAACGTCACTGCTGAGAGCTTGAAACGACACAGACGCCTAGTCATTTCACAGTTTATTCTCAAGGAGGTTTCTCCTCTGTACGTGCAGCTGACTTCCAAGTCTGACACCCAGGTCAGAAAGTGGTGTGGGTTTAGCTTGAAGCTTGAGTACAACTGCGGAAGTTTCCAGAGGATTCTCTAGCAGTTTTCAGAGGCCAAATTGTGTCTTTTAAAAATCAGATTTGAACCTTCAGTCATCCTCATCATTATAGACACTATTATCATATTTACATGTGTCATCATAATATGTTTGTTATATTTGATCTGAAATGTTTCTTCTTATTTGGTGGACACTCCCACCCTCATGTCAGTTGCTGCATAAACTTGGTCAAGTTTTGTGGCCAGGTCTGGCAGACGCATCATAATGATTGTGATTATGTTATTTAAGAAGAGAGAGCTGATTGGTCAATCTTGTGGTACTTGAAAAGTGTGTGCGCCACACATGATCGTGTGAACTTGTGCAGTGTCACACATGTGATCACTTGATGACATTATTTGATAGCAAAGATACCTCGATAGTTGGTGTGCTACTAGCTGCTGGTAAGTCTAGTTGTAGTGTGTCAGTATTGACACCCAAGGTCTGATTGTGTGTGTGTTGGTCACAGTTCTAAGCCAAGTTTTAGTGTGTTAATATTGACACCCAAGGTCTAATTGTATATGTGTTGGTCAAAGTTCTAAGCCAAGTTTTAGGGAGTCAGTTTTGACACCCAAGGTCTGATTGTGTGTGTGTTTTTGTTGATATGCTGGGTGGAGTGGCTGGTTTGATCTCAGTAATTTCCTGAACAGTTGTCTTCTCTTTCTATTGTCAGATGTAGATATTTCAAGTCTAGTAATTTATAATCTTGACCCGTGTAAACTTTGTTAATTCTTAATGTATTTAAAAACCAAAAAAGGTGTTTCACAAAAATATCTTCTGCATTAACATTTAGCATGTGTCTGATCCTGCAGACAAAGTTATTTTCTGTATTTAAGGGTGAGAATTGGAGAGGGACTGCAAGCATGTCTGGTCATGCACTAAAAACTGTATTGCATTCAGCAGTTATTGTGACCTTGAGTGCACTTACTTTACTGTTCTTATCCACATTAGGCTTTAAGCACCATGGGAAGAAGCAGTTTTTGTCCAACATGACACCATGTTTCTTCAGGATTTATTGAATATTGTCCATTCAGCAACTACTTCTAGGGTTACCCCTTTCCCTGTAGCCAGACCTTCTCTTCTTGTTGTAGGTTTTTTGGTAGGTAATGTGGCTGTATTCTGATAGTATATGATGTGGCTGTATTCTGATAGTATATGATGTGGCTGGACGGTAAATGATGTGGCTGTATTCTGATAGTATATGATGTGGCTGGACGGTAAATGATGTGGCTGTATTCTAACGTTAGATATGACTATTCGGATGGTAAATTGTGATTGAAATGAAAAATGCACAGATCAATTGGTGAGATGTTATTTTGTGTGTGTACAAGTTGGTTACATTGTAAATGGCATCATCCAATATTCTGCCATAATTTGACCTACATAAATAACATGTTTTTAGAACATTACACAGGTTTTCATCACTTCACCAAGGGCCTTCTCATTTTTTTTCCCCTCACATTTTATATTCTGACTTATGTCCAGAGTCTCACACAAGTTCATATTTGCTGACTTGAAAAACCTGGTATGGCATGTTCATATTTCAAGGAAGATTTTCACATCTCTACCATTTTGTTTAGTGGCCTTGTTTTATCAACACTCAGGGCAGTCTCTTCTACATACCAAAATATCAGACATTGTCATAGATATTTGTTGGGTGGAGGATGTTTTGCTAATGAAGGTGTGTGTGTATGTCTGTTTATGAAGGGATCCATCCATCCATTTCACTTTTTATTTTATGGGGGACTGTCCAGATTTGTATTCCTGGTGCCCTTATAACTCATGACTGCAATATAGTCACAGATTTAATATTAGCAAATACGAACGGTGAGGATAGAGTTGAAGCATACCAGCTCAAGATAACTGGCTATAATATTATCTCCCATGAAAAACAAAACACTTCTTTGATGGATGCAGGTGAACATTTAGTTGTACTTTCTGTTTCCTTATCAACTTTTGTTGTACTTTCTGTTTCCTTTTTAACTTTTGTTGTACTTTGTTTCCTTTTTAACTTTTGTTGTACTTTCTGTTTCCTTCTTAACTTTTGTTGTACTTTCTTTTTCCTTCTTCACATTTGGTGTACTTTCTGTTTCCACCTTACACATGTGATGTCCTGAGCTGTGTTGTATTGTTGGGTTTTTGTCACATTGTGACTTTTTTCTCTCTGCAACACCGGGAAAGATGGCCAAGAGAACATATATTTTTAATGAATTTTTAAATGTCCATTTTTGTTCTTTCTGTATGGAGCATTGAGGCACAGCTAGGGTTGACCTGCATGCAGGAGGCCTAAGTCTGAGAACTTTATGTTGCAGTCAGATATACATGATGATGATTCTCACCTCCTATGATATGTGCACTCTTTTTTTTTTTTTCTTGTATCTCCTGGGAGTCCCCAGTGATCTTTAGGAGGTTGACCTTTAACAGTTCCCATGTATAAAGGCAAATTATAGTGCTAGGAAGTAGGTACTTGAGGCAGAGATGCTAAATATGTCACTCAGGTATACCTTTTTATTATCTATTTATCCATGTGTAGTAAAGTAGGTACCACAAAGTGATTTTTAATTTTGTTTTTACAGTGTCTTTGTTTATAGATCTTAATGGATCTCTTTAAGCCATGAAATTTCCTTTTTAAATTTTAAAAACCGGACATCAAACAACTGAGTTACAGCATTTCAAAATTGTGGGGAATTACAAAATTTTTCAAACATCTTCGCACCAAACAAATTGCCTGACTTTGTACAGTCATAACTACAGTCAACACACTCTCACCAAGTCAATAATGCTTTTTGTACAAAGTCATACACGTCCTTATTGCAGAAAAGAAACATGGGAAGTACAACAAATCAATTAAATGAATTATGGTCCATCAAAATTGACAAAAAATACAATTTCAAGTCTCATTGTTGTGCTCGCAAAGTGCAAATATGCATTTTCATGCACTCATAAATCAAAAACTACACATAGGAAAGCTATAAGATTTATTGAACTTAAAGAGAGCATTATATACATGATGCTTAATTTTTTTGAGCCACATGAAATACTGAATACTATAAAACTGCATTATGTGAAAATGGATCAAAGGCTTAATTTGCAGTTAGGAATAAAAATCTCACGAAATTCCAAATGTTGTCATAAAATCATAAGTATTACAGCTATAGAGCTGAAAACTTTCATATTTATGTAATTTGAGTTGTACAATTCAAATTGATGGTTATTTTCTTGATTGAAACAACCTTTACTGCTTAAAATTTGATTTTTAGAAACAAAGAAACATTACATATTAGTCCGTGTCCAACTCACTGTCACTTGAGGTCAGCTACATCATTTCATGACTTCTTCTGTGATGGTGGTGAAGTTGAATCTTCGATCAATATCTTGTAAAAGGGTTGAATACAGTATCCTGACTGAACCAGAGAGGCGAAGATGCTTTTTCTCCAAGAAAATTTTTCTGTACCGTATCTGCATCTTGAGATCGTTGGCGTTGCCTTTCTTGAACAGAGCATCCACATCCACCTTTGTTTTACAAGGTCCCCCCTGGGCTATGATGGCATCAAGGATAGCTGTCTTCATCTCAATCAATTTTATATCCTTTGCCTTCTTTTGTCGATCATTTTCTTTTAATTTCTCCTTTATCTTCTCCCTACCTAACCTCTCTGACTCCTTGTGTTTCTTTCTTAATAACGACGCATTCTTTGTTCTCTCCTCACCCTTGTGTTTCCCCAACCACTTGGCTGTCTTGTTGTAGTACAAAATAATGCCTGTTTCTGAAGATGGAGCTTGACTAAACAAATTATCCTGATTTCTCATTTTCATTATTCAGGACCTAATCATGATCAGTAAGTGTGTGTATATGTGATAGGTATACATATGTGCGTTGTTCATGTCAGAAACTTCTTGAGTGAAGGCAACTGTTTTTCTCACACCAGACAAATGATATCTGGGTTTGATTCACTTTCATATTTGTGTGATTGAGTGTAGATCTTTACTTATTATTACAAACCTCATTGTTAGTGGATGTGTGTGAGATTGATTGATTGATTGATTGATTTTCTGGCAGTTTTCCATTATTTATATTATCACTGCCTTTGATAAAATATGGCTACTTGATATTTTGATTTGAAAAGTCTGTTTTAATTGACTAATTTTAGTTTCAGCAACATATTATCAGTCTGACATTCAGTCTATATGTTATGAACATGGCTCTGTGTTATCAGTCTGACATTCAGTCTATATGTTATGAACATGGCTCTGTGTTATCAGTCTGACATTCAGTCTATATGTTATGAACATGGCTCTGTGTTATCAATCTGACATTCAGTCTATATGTTATGAACATGGCTCTGTGTTATCATTCTGACATTCAGTCTATATGTTATGAACATGGCTCTGTGTTATCATTCTGACATTCAGTCTATATGTTATGAACATGGCTCTGTGTTATCAGTCTGACATTCAGTCTATATGTTATGAACATGGCTCTGTGTTATCAGTCTGACATTCAGTCTATATGTTATGAACATGGCTCTGTGTTATCAGAATAGGCAAATATCCTAACTGTGGCTGGTCCCAGTTATCATTAACAATAACAATAACTTTGTCATAGGCATTTGGATTTCAGGTTGCAGATACCAAGTCCAGAAGTGGTGTTACCTGTAAAACTACAAGACTAAACAGGTTGTTGAACTGATAACCTTGTTCCTTGTTGTAAGTAGCTTGACATCCTGCGTTTGTCTAGTATTTATGTCTAGTTTCATCATCTCGTACAGGCAGAACCGTCTAGCCTGCTCTTTAACTGTTTGTCCGCAAGCATCCATAGGCTTATGTCACTGTGTCCTTTTGAAGACAACACATAGCTTATTGTGACCTACTGTCTCTGGTTCCACATGACCAGTCTCATGTCCTGTATTTGTGACTGTTCTTTGGTTTCCTAATTTCTTACTCAATGACAAGCCATAATTTATTTTTATTATATTCTTAACCTTTTTAAACATTCGTTCTGTTGCGAGGGTTGGTTTAGTTTGCCATTTTGTAATGAGAACTCATACCTTGCTGAATTAGTGCTGGCATTTCTGCACTTGTTATCAGTTTTATTATTTCTGGTCATAGCCAAGGAGCTGTGCTTGTTTGTTTCTACCAGTTTGTGTGTGGAAGTACAGTATGTAACTGTGTTAGTGAACAAGTGTGTGATTACATGGTGTAATTGTGGCAAGAACTAGGTACCACAAAGTGATTTTTGTTGCACAGAAACACCAGAGAAAACAATGTAGTTTTGAAGCCATTGGTAAATCAGGAAATTTGGTACTTTATTTTTTAAAATAGGACAACAAATAAAAAAGTTATAGCATTTTAAAAAATGTGGGGACTTCGCAACATTGAAAAAGTTGCATCACACCAACTTCAGAACACTGCCGTCTTCTTAAATATAATTTTACAACTTTCTCTGACAAACAGCATATAGTCTGGAATATACTGATCACACAAAGAAAACTATAGAGCTACATCATGAATAATTATCAATATATTTGAGACCAAAAATTGCAAATCTGCAAAACACATTACCGAAAAATATAGTTTGTTGAATGAAAGTCAATATTCACATCATATTTCAAAAAGTATAAAAGGTACAAGCTTTAAATTTGTACATATTAATCTGCATACTACATAAATATATCTCAATTTTTTTCAGAGGATTTAAACATCTATTTGTTCTTGTATAATTTTTTAAAATGTGTCCAGAGGCCAATTTGTCACAGGGGAAGAAAAAAGTGTGAAAATGAAGAAAAATTTTTTTTTTAAGATACTGTCCACATTTCATTAAAAAAAATTTGTAGGCAATAATTAACAACATCTAAACAATAATTAGCAACATCTAAACGCTATATTTTTTTAAAACAACTGGTTATTAGCATTTAAAAAGACATTTTTTAACTGGAGAAGAATGATCATGGCGCACTCTTTCCCTGTGAGAGGGCAATGACACCTCAAAACCTAAATGCTTCAGAAGTCCAAAATACAATTCTTTGATATTTCCTGATAGTTTAATGTCCTTATCATTCAATATTAATGTCCTTATCATTCAATATCAGTTATCTGTATCTTACCTCTACACCTCACGGTAGAAGGAGAACAACTAAGTAAGTATCTTAACTGAGCCTTAAGATTTCTAAGGGCATTTCATCCTTTACAAATTTTATCCACATCCTCCTTTGTGGTGCACAGACCCCCTTGGCTTATGATTGTGTTATATAACTCTATCTTCTTCTCTGCATTTTTAATATCTTTCTCTTTTTTCCTCCTATTCTTGTCAGTTATTCGCTGTTTAATTTTTTCTTTGACTGCCCTCTCTGACTCTTTACTCTGTATTTTCCATTCCAGTCTATGTTTTGGGTTCTTCGTCGTCACTCTTGCATTCTCTACTTTTATTTTATCTGCTCCTTCCTCTTCTCTATTTCACTTTTTATCTGTTTGTAGTGTGTTACTTTGTGGTCTGTAGCCTTATGAAAAAAAAAAAAAACTACAAGCAGTCTACCTCGAGCCATGTTGCATTCCCATCCATATAACTTCTGGAATTTTATTTTTCCAGATGACTCCTACTAGGAGTCATCTGGAAAATTAAAATTCCAGAAGTTATTTTTGTTTTTACATGTATAGAGAATTACATGTACTATTACTATTACTGGCTTGTTCTTGTTCAGAGTTTCTTCTTGATTTTTTTTATTTTATTTAACATATAAGCACAATTGTGATTGTCCTAATTTACAATGGTGTGATGCCACTTTCTCATATCGGCAGTTTTTCATATTATTTGGAATTGAAAACAATATGTATCCTAATTATAACCCATCAGAGGTTGAACGGGATATTTTTCTTCCTTAAATAAAAATATATATATCTTCTTTTCGGGGAATTTTAAGACTATCAACTATTGGCTGCGAGTCCGGACATTTCAGTACAGCATCAGCTTTTTTAATTATGGCATTTTCCGGTCCCCTAGCCTTGACTCAATTGGCTCTTGCCTTGTGATATCCTTCGCGTTTATGATCATAATTTACCCTATTATGTTGCAAAATAAACCTTCATTCAATTACACATTAATCAAAACATGCATTTTTTATTCATATTGGTAACTTTCTTAGCTTTTCAAGCTCGTGAAATAATTAGATTGATGCGTGAATGTCTGAAGTGGTGATAACACATTCGTTCCACGCTGTTACAACTATGTGATCGTGTTAAATTGCTAAATAATATTAAAACTATTGTAAAGTTTACATTTAAAGTTCAAAACATTGTTAATAAGTGATATACTTACGTATAGTCATCTTCAAATCAGAAGATGTGATGAAGTTTGAACACGAACCAACATAAGTGGCATGCCGATTTTGATTGACATCGGGAGTTATCCCGGTCGATGTAACAGCCTCGCTCTGCATTTTTCGCTAAAATTCTTGACTGAGAGAGCGTTACTTAAAGTCAAATCGCTTCACCAGCAAACATCAGAAGTCTGTGATATTTTACAGGAATAAATAAAAATGGCTCCCAAATCTTCTCATACCATGCAAGGAATTATAACACAACTTAAAATGTCAAATCTTGTAAAATTTCAACTTCACTTCGAGAAATCTACGTCTTCCACTTTGTTTTCTACAGCTTGCATTATACAAAATTAAAGCTATTCCTCTGGCCATTCTAATGGTGAAAACCGTATGCAAATCAGACGTTTGCTGGTCAAGCGAAACCCGTTTGAATGAAGCGGGGTGAGGCAAAAAAGCCAAGAGTTGGTCGCGCGCCCGGGCCAACTACGCGTAACGTTGCTGTTAGTTTTTATTAGTAAAAAAATACTTCAATAACTTTTATTATTCGGGAATTAATACATTTCAAAAGAGAAGAGGATAATGAGTATCGTGATATAAATTTTATTACAATTCGCTTAATAGCAAAGGGACAGTGACAACTTAAACTTGACGAATTTTCCTCATTTTTCTCAACTTTCGTGCGTTTTCAACAGCTAGAAGCGGGCACTTTGTGGTAGCTACAAGAACAGTATGTAACTGTGTTAGTGAACAAGTGTGTGATTACATGGTGTAATTGTGGCAAGAACCAGTGTGTGCAGATTACATGTAATATTATTAGCATGTCAGTGTAGGGATTACAGTTGGCAACTGTTACTGTATGTGTGACTATCATCATGTATTATTATACTAGGTTACTGTATGTGTGACTTTCATCATGTATTATCATGCTGTATGTGTGACTGTGATCATGTATTATCATACTGGGTTACTGTATGTGTGACTGTGATCATGTATTATCATACTGTGTTACTGTATGTGTGACTGTGATCATGTATTATCATACTGGGTTACTGTATATGTGACATATCATCATGTTTTATCATACTAGGTTACTGTATGTGTGACTATCATGTAATATCATACTGGGTTACTGTTTGTGACTGTGATCATGGACCATCATGTATTATCATACTGTGTAACCTGTAGTTGAGGGTGGAGATGCGATGTAACTACTATCATACTAGGAAGTACCAGAGTGAGAATGTGCGAAGCCGTAACAATGCCTGCTAATTCATGTGATTCAAAATTTGCTTGTGTCCACATTTTTCCCATACCCCATACTTTTTCTGTATTTATTCTTGAACCAGATATCACAAATCATTTCTCTCTAGTAGTAGTCATGTTAAGTCTCCTGCCATGAGAACTTTGTGATCAGCTTATGTACTGTGTCAGCCAGACATTAGACTGTCTTTCTGTTGATCAGAGCTGTTAGTTTTGAACAAAGACTGGAGTGACAAAAACTGATGAAATTCTTGAACATGTCAGCATACCAGAGTAAGAAGAACCGTGAATTTGATTTGAAATAATGGTTTGTGAGATGATGTTCATATCTGATGGAACTCGCTTCTCTGTTGTATAATGAATATTAGTGACATGATAGTGATGGACCTGTTCTGAAACTTGATTTTCTCAGAGCTTGATGGGTGATGGTATTTTTGACACAATTTTTTTGTGATACCATGATCTCAGAATGCTGACACTTTACCAATTGTTGTCACATTTCTGGATAGGGATGATTCATGAAGGTACCCTGAGTAAACAAGTGTGTATATGTCTCAGGTAATGATTGTGACCAGGAAGAGGTGTACACTCTCACCTGTGACCTACTTTTGTGGACCTTGAATATGTCACGTCAGGAAGTTAGGTCAGCTTGTTTCTTTGTAATTGATCTATGAGGAAAGTACGGTAGTTATAAATCTCAACATGAGACACATAGGGTTATTGTGAAATCACTTACAGCGTTTCAAATATTTCTTCACTACTGTTCAACTTATTTATAAGAAACAAAGATGGAAATGTACATAAACTGTTATGTCACATTAACATGACAGCTCTGCCTGAGATCTGGCCTGTTCAAGACAAGACTTCATAACTGGGCACCAGTTTATTGACAATTTTAGGTTTAATTTTCATTTCTTTGTGGAAATAACAAAAATAATACTTAATCAAATGCTCCTTGTTCTGACATACGTTTCACATAAGTCCAATAGATAGAAATACATAGGTAGAACCCATGTTGTCACACACAGACTGTACTACTGCTGCTACTTGTAATACTTGAATTTTGAAACTGTATGCCTTTCCTGTGATGTTTGTTAGTACAGGCATATTTTTGCTTTATTGCGATATTTTTCAAATTATTCATTTTATTTATTAGAATGTGCCTTCTTCTTCCGATAGATTTTGGCTTCTCCACCAGCAGAAAAATTACGATTCGCTGAAGACTCAGATGATGAAGATTTGATTAGCATTTTTTTTTAGCAATAAAGTATTTTAAATTTTACAATACACTTTTTTTAAGACCTAGCGCTATTGCGCACTTAATAGACATAGTGTAAACATGATATTAGGCTTTTATATGCACTGGGAAGCCAAAAATAATTGAGTATGACCCGCTTTATTGCGATATTCGCTTAATTGTGGTGGTCTGGAACCGAACCCGCAATATCTCCGAGGTATACCTGTACTTGCAGACATTTCTTTTTTCTTGTAAAGAAGGTCAATGGAAATAATGTATTGCTTTTTTGTGTAGCTAGTTATACTTGATTAGTCTCTGCACAATCTCCCTCCCTCCCTCCTTGTTAACTCTACCATCATGTTTGCTTTTGAGAGTAGCGACAGATGTTGTGTTTTTGAATGGAGTTTTTTTAATGAGGACAAAATTGTCAAGTTTTATCACTGTGATGTTGATATGTAGATGTTCCTGCCACTGTGGCAGTGATCAGAGTTTATCTGACTACATTGTTACCCAAATAAGTACACTAAGGTCAAAGTAAACAGGTTATGGTAATGTCATTGCAGGTGGTTCTCTAGAGCAGTAGTATACCGTCTGGTAGCAGTGGTCTCGCCAGTAATCTCAACTCATCTGTCAGTGTTGGCAATCTTGTTCTGAAGTAGACAGAGGTATCAATATTTCGGATGTTCTGTGGGTAGTTTCTTCTAATTTGGCCTTCACGCAGTAGCTTACACTTTATTGTTTTAGTGAATGGTTGACAGCTCAAGATTAGCCTTCCCCCATTATCTCACATCAAGAGTGACCACACATATCATGTGTCAGCACAATCAAAGACAGTTATCATCATGGTGTTACAGGTATATGTCTGGTGTCACATGTTTTAAATCTGCTTACTACAGGGGTCAGGACCATCATAAGACTGATAGGGTTTCAGGGCTAGCTTTTGCCTGGCCACAGAAATACTGAATAATTATTCCTGGACCCTTTGTTGTTGGGCCATTCATAAGTTGTTGGTATGTCACCCAACTCATTTGTTGGGCCATTCATATGTTGTTGGTATGTCACCCAACTCATTTGTTGGGCCAATCATCAGTCGTTGGTATGTCACCCAACTCATTTGTTGGGCCATTCATCAGTTTGTGGTATGTCACACAACTCACTTGTTGGGCCATTCATCAGTTTGTGGTATGTCACACAACTCACTTGTTTGGGCAATTCCTCAATGAGCAGCTGAGTCTGGCATTTGATGAAAATAATTTGAGGCATTTACCATTACAAGCAACTAAAACTGTTTTCTTCCTACATTGTTCCTCTAGTGTTTTGTGATAGACGCTGTTTCTGTGTAAGATCTCAACCAGTAAATCAAAGACATGATGCTGTTACTACCTGTGTCTGTTACTGTCGTATGTGTTTATGGTTAAGGAACATCTGAGCTAGGCGTGTAAAGTTACAAACGCAAGAACTCAACAAGAAAATGATGTATCTGTACTTGAGTTTAGCCGGTCATCCGTTTGCTGAAAACAGTGCGCGCATTTTTGTCTGTTCCTCATTAATACTTATCTCTCCATGTTATACCTGCTGCTTGAACATTTATTTATTACCAGGTTTGTATGTGAATTTCCCTCCCCCCACATCTGTAGCATGTCGGGCATATCTGGTGGAGAGAATGTGCTAAAACCTGTAATTTGGTTACACGTCAGTTTTGTGACATGTCATAGAAAGTCACCTTTTGTGCGGTAAAATGGTGCCTGTGATAGAAAGTCTACTTGAAAGTGGTGACTTGTAATGACACCAAACTGAACTCAAGTTTCATCACAACTTGACACTTCAGGCATACTATCTTGAAAATGCCCAATGTTTGTAATTCTGAAAGTCAGATACCAATATCAGAAAGCCAACTGGACAGATTGTGTGAGAATGTGACAAATAATTTCATTTATGATTGGAAGACAACTCAGAATATGTTCCACAAGAGCAACCAAAGCATTAATAAAATATAGATGGCAACATTGTGTGTTGGTTTGATCAGGTGTAAGAGAACAGAGATGACTTTAACATCCAGTGATGCAAGACAAAAACTGCCCACGTAACAGATACATTTAACATTGAATGTGATGAGAAAGAGGCTGCCTGTTTAACACAGATGTTAGTAACATTGAGTGAGATGAGAAAGATCCTGCTTGCACACAAATGACAAGAGTGAGATGAGAAAGATCCTGCTTGCACACAAATGACAAGAGTGAGATGAGAAACATCCTGCTTGCACACAAATGACAAGAGTGAGATGAGAAACATGACAGAGTGAGATGAGAAACATCCTGCTTGCACACAAATGACAAGAGTGAGATGAGAAACATGACAGAGTGAGATGAGAAACATCCTGCTTGCACACAAATGACAAGAGTGAGATGAGAAACATCCTGCTTGCACACAAATGACAGAGTGAGATGAGAAACATCCTGCTTGCACACAAATGACAGAGTGAGATGCAGAAACAAGCTGCCAGTTTCTTGAAAGACTGTCTGTGTTGGCTCTGTTATGTAGTGAACATACATTTTTTTTTTTCCCTGTATTGGCTCTGTTACATAGTGAACATAAAGTTTTTGTCTGAATAGTTTTTGTGTGGTCTAGGCATCATAATAGTCTGGAAAAAAACAGTGATGGAAGGCATGGTCCCTGGAAAAAGGGGAAGGGGTCGACCTAGACGACGGTGGACCCAGGACATCACAGAGAGTCTGAACTTGTCTTTGGCTGATGCAGGTCGACTTGCCCAGAATCGTGATGCGTTCAGAGCAGCTGTAATGGAGACAACGTTCTGGAAAGAATACGTCACATGATGAGGCATATCAAAACCAGCAAGTGTTGTGGGCTACTTCAGCATTTCTCAGAATTCAGTTGTGACATATCTTGTCAATGTTTTTTTTGTTGAGATTTTAAATTCAAGATTTAGCAGATATTTGCAACATTTAAAACAAACCATTAAATGGCACAAGGTGCTGCACTGAATATAGACTTTGGCCTGTCAAATGTTCAATGTTGTGGATATAGAACACACTTTGTCCTGTCAGATGTTCAATGTTGCTGATATAGAACACCCTTTGTCCTGACAGATGTTCAATGTTCCTGATATAGAACACTCTTTGTACAGTCTTCAACATTGCAACACCAAAAAAATTAACTCGGTTTTAGAAGTGGACGACATCAACATCCATGGGGTAGATAAACCCTAGAGGGTCGACTCAATTTTAATTTCTATAAATACTGCTGCAAACACTCTAAACTTGGACTGAGCCTGGCGACCCACAACTAAAACTTAATTATCTCCAACCAGCCACATCCTTCCCATTAATGAATTTAACCAGTTCAATAAAAAGGTAATGTTAATTTATGTGCCTCCATAATCACTTACTTATTTTATTTATGTTTATTCCTTGGAGGGGCTGGAGACTCCTGCACTAGACAATTATGTATCTTCAGTACGGTAACATTCATACATCGTTATACACTTAAAAACACCCTTTGACCCTGGATAACGAATGACAATTTTTGACTTGACACAACACAATGTAAAAGATCTCTAATATTAAAAGGAAATTCTGACATAGGAAACAAAACATAAAATGGAGAGATAATAAATGTGAAACTAAATGATGGGAACAATGAAACGTTTATTTCTGTTTTATTTAATGAACACAAAAAAAAACAGTACAAATAATGATTTGATGCCAATAAACTTTCGACAAAATTGTTGACATTAAAGTTCATCTGTATAAAAACTGCCTACAACAAATGATCATTGAACAGACTGACCAAAAAAATAAAAATGTTAACAATCAGATCACACAGATCTGGCCCATACAATTTTATATTTTAAAAATTCAAGTCGTGGGGAAAGAAAACCAAAAAAAAAAAAAAAACAAAGATGTAAAGAAGCAAGAATAATTCAAGTGAAACCAACATCTTACATAAAAATCTTGACCAGATGTGTTCTTTATTGATGACTGTAACAGGCATGTATGGCAAATGTAAGTCAGGTCTTTTCTAGCCCCAAGTTTTAGTGACCTCTGAATGAAGATATTTTGTATTTTATGTCTCCTAATTCCAAAATTAGACTTTCTACGTTCAGTTTTATTCTGGTCCACATATTTCTGAAAGTCTATGTTAAGTTACAATGTCTGTACTTTCCCCAAATGAGGTACTAACAAATGTGTATCCTGACTGTTATTCTAGAAGGTTCATATTCACAAATAAAAACATGATAGAGACGAGCTGGTAACTGAAGATACCATGATGAACTGATCCTGATTGTGTAGCTCAGACCACAGGATGGCGACCATGATGTACTAGGAGAGGTTTTCATTGGCTAACAAGTTCTTCAGATGTTCAAATGTCTGCAAAATAAAAACAAACATTAAAACAAGTGGCTATTTTTGGGGGGAGGACAGACATTTTGATGACCATTTCAAGGTCATGTCTGCTGACAAATTCATGTTATTATGACAGCCACTTTCTGTCTCTCTGTAAAGATGGTGACCAAACTTACCTGCAGTATCCAGACTCTGTCTTGCAAACATTTTTCCAGCACATTGGCATCTCCTCCTGGCTCTAAGGCATTGGTCAGTTTGACCTGCAGATGAGAAACCAAAACGCTGTAGAATACTGGACGTTACTGTCATAATAACAATGTTGAGGATGGGTGAATGAGGTCAGGTATGGTGTACATTTTCCCCATAAGGCTCCTAGGGTAGTTATGAAAGATAAACACCCTGACAAGTGCAGAATACAAGGGACTCTGGTGAAGATGCAACATTCCTAGGAAGCAACACTGGTTTTGATATAACTCAGTCATTCAATTTCCTAAACGTTACTTCAAAATCATCTCCCTTTAGCTACCCAAGGCACAAGGCCTCCAACAAACTTGTGCCAAGCTTTTCTGTCCCCAGTTCTCTTCTCCAGTCTTACTCTACCTCTCTTACCCTGGGGACTCAAGAATAAATACTGCCTGTTTATGCTATCAACAGGTGTCATCGATGTGTGGCCTGTTTATGCTATCAACAGGTGTCATCGATGTGTGGCCTGTTTATGCTATCAACAGGTGTCATCGATGTGTGGCCTGTTTATGCTATCAACAGGTGTCATCGATGTGTGGCCTGTTTATGCTATCAACAGGTGTCATCAATGTGTGGCCTGTTTATGCTATCAACAGGTGTCATCGATGTGTGGCCTGTTTATGCTATCAACAGGTGTCATCGATGTGTGGCCTGTTCATGCTATCAACAGGTGTCATCGATGTGTGGCCTGTTTATGTATCAACAGGTGTCATCGATGTGTGGCCTGTTTATGCTATCAACAGGTTTCATCTTATTTTGAAATCCTTGTCCGCCCGTCTCTCCAACTTTGTCTATATTGTTGTCAAGGTGTATGTATGAGTCTACATCACGTTGTGTTGTTGTTGTTGTTTCTTCAAGTATAATACTGTTATCGTTTCCTGTATTTATTCTCATCTTTGTTCTGAAAATACTTCAAAATGGATGACAATAAAAAGGGACGGAATATTGAAAGAACAATAGACCATGGTATGGTGCTAACAATTAAACAGTTTCAGCATTACACATGACATGACATGAACTAACAGATAACTTAACTAGGAACACACACAAAGACAAATGAGAAAACAAAAATTACCTTATCCTGACATCTCCTCAGTAAAGAATACTTTAAATGTATGAGCCCATGGTAAGCCACAAGATACTTCTCCATTGTGCTGCCAATAACAACCTCCTGAACAAATGAACAATCCTCTCATTATAGTCTGCTCCTTGTACAAATCTATAGTTAGTTCTAGTTTAACACTTTAAAGTCCACAGCTCTGTTAATATTTCAACCCTCAACGACCAAGCAAAGGGTCAACACTCTTTTTCTTAACTATTTCTTATGTTTAACAAATTATTTATTACATATCCTGTCAAAATAATACAAAAACAAAAGTTATTTGTGCAGTAAAATGGATACTTTATTTCCTGTATAATTTAATGTCACATTTAAATGTTTTTCGCAATTTAAAAAAAAATGTCAAAACCAGAAAATTATTTTTATCATAGCCTTGTGCCTGAAAGCTTATATATATATACTCTATTTACAAATATTCATGAAGATGTGAATATGAGACACATTTACACTAATGTGGAGAACAATATTTACAGCTATAAACAGTCTTTAGAACTCTACAAGTGTCTGTTTTGTCTTAATGTTTACAGCATTGAACACAATTTTTTTTGTAAATCACAGTCGAATAGCAAACCCAGGCCGAGCACCGCAAATACATACTTTCTGAGGGCAGGAAAGTCAGCACACCCCAAACCGAGTAAACCTGGTAGCAGTTTACCATATCTTATTGACTGTGCAAATGACTAGGAGATGGCAGTAGACCTACCTGGACGAGGGGCATATCCAGAGAGTATCAGAAAATCTGGGAGACGGCCGGTTATAGTGCTTCATTCTTCAGCAACGCTTCATGTTATACTGATTGAACTGACCGTGCCATTTGAATCCAGATTGGACGAGCAACATTCGTTCAAAGCGGCCAAGTATAGTGATCTGGCCGCGGATCTGAGACACGATGGGTTCACTGCAAGGGTCATGGCTGTTGAGTTGGGCGCAAGAGGGCTTGTGGTGCAACAGTTTATGATTTATTGAAACTGTTGGGGTTGAGGGGACAGTCGAGAACAAGAGCACTGAAGAGGCTTAGTGAAACTGCTGAAAAGGCATCACGCTGGCTGTGGAACAACGGCAATGGAAATCGTGACAATAAACGCCGAGGTACAGAAAACACCAGGAATTTTTCTAAGTCCACAATACGTTGAGTTTTTTGGTGTACTAGTAAAAAAGCTGTGACTGAGGGGCAACAGGCGGCGTATATTATAAGAGGTGTTAGGCACAGAATTTCAGTGTTGAAATCTCCTCATCTGAGGAGATGAAGAAAGATTAGGGTAACGGCACCTTCAGGCAAGTCATAACAGGTGACAAACTGACCATGTCAAACAAACTGCCACAGAATCCACTGCTAAATGAGCACATCAATGTTTTGGTGCAGGCATCAACTGTAGTGGTGGTGGTGGTGACATGTTCCACAGTCAGCAAGAAGGCAATAGAATAAATGAACTAAAAATTGATTTGCCAACCACGCTCGTAGCTTTTGTTGTTGGCTTGATCCACCAGTTCTTGCCATTTTTCTCTGCTTTTGGCCAACTGTATCACTCATATATCCAAGGTGGTTTTTGTGTGTGTGTGTGCTTCCACTGATATTTTGTTTTATCACGTTCATTTGTTTCAGGAATTTGTGTCTATGTTCAAACCTCACGGTAGAAGGGGAATGACTAAGTAAGTAAGTAAGTATATGTTCAATCGATAAATGGACGATACACATTCTCTTTTTTAAATCAGCGCAATGTTCAAACTAGAATGATGTAAATCATGAAATAAATTCTCATATCATACAAACTCTAGCAAGTTAACACAGGTAGGATGAGCTGACTTCTTGTGACAACAGTTTTAATTTGCAACTATTTCTCACCTGAGCGACTTCCACTCCTTTGGACTTGTCTTCTTCCATAAGAAAAGGGTCGTAACCATAACCAAACATAAGAACCGAGCGCACGCCCTTCTCGGTGGATTTGTTGGTTGTTGCCTGGTCAGTCTGTGTCCAGTTCTGTCTGCGAATGCTCTTCATGTTGGGACAGTTTCTCACTCTGGTCTGAGAACCCAACAGATGTAATTAGTATAACAGCATCTTATGACAACACACACAGAGTAAAGACATCTAATTACAACATACAATATACCGTACTATCAAGCAATGCAAGTTTGCTCTAACAAGAGATTAGGTAGCAGTTGTGTAATCAAATCTTGTCAGGATGATGAAAACATTAAGGGCAACCAAATGATGAGGTCACAAGGGAGACTAGGATCAGATAGAAATCATTTCACAAATAAGAAGACAATAACAACTTAAGAGGTGTGTCAGAGAAGTGGAAAATTGTAACACATTATAACAAGAGGAAATAAACATGTGATGTTTTAGTGTTTATCCTGTCTGGCAGTCATAAACTGGAGATTAAGATGAGAAAATGTAGATAACTTCTGAGAAAAGGCCATGGTATCTCCAGAGTGCCCATTACTTCTTTCTTTTCTGTTATCTAATGTGCTTCCTCTTCCTTTATTTCTAGTGCCTACAATGTTTCTATTTTTGGTATTTATTTAGACATTCATCACAGACTTCCCTCCATCTTTCTATAGATCACATGACAGATACCACATTTATTTATCTATAAGATCACATGACAGATACCACATTTATTTATCAATAAGATCACATGACAGATAACAACTTTATTTATCTATAAGATCACGACAGATAACTTTATTTATTTAAAAGATCACATGACACCTACCACATTTATTTATCTATAAGATCACATGACAGATACCACATTTATTTATCAATAAGATCACATGACAGATACCACATTTATTTATCAATAAGATCACATGACAGATACCACATTTATTTATCAATAAGATCACATGACAGATACCACATTTATTTATCAATAAGATCACATGACAGATACCAACTTTATTTATCTATAAGATCACATGACAGATACCACATTTATTTATCTATAAGATCACATGACAGATACCACATTTATTTATCAATAAGATCACATGACAGATAACAACTTTATTTATCTATAAGATCACATGACAGATAACAACTTTATTTATTTATAAGATCACATGACACCTACCACATTTATTTATCTATAAGATCACATGACAGATACCACATTTATTTATCAATAAGATCACATGACAGATACCAACTTTATTTATCTATAAGATCACATGACAGATACCACATTTATTTATCTATAAGATCACATGACAGATACCAACTTTATTTATCTATAAGATCACATGACAGATACCACATTTATTTATCAATAAGATCACATGACAGATACCAACTTTATTTATCTATAAGATCACATGACAGATAACAACTTTATTTATTTATAAGATCACATGACACCTACCACATTTATTTATCTATAAGATCACATGACAGATAACAACTCTTATTCATTCCCCACAGCTGGGCACACATGACACTCCTGCACATGATGCAGCACCACAAATATCAGTTTGCTGTGTACAAAGCATGTTTAGAGTTGGTTTTTTTTATCTTATGTTATGTGTATCACCAGCATGTCTTTCTTTCCATTGTCCTGTAACCCAGATGGTCATCCTGTATGGTCGTTGCAGCATTCTGTTCATGATATTATTTAGAATGGAGGCAAGTCTTACCTTAAATTCGTCTTTCATGCTGACTTCACTTTCTATGCTGGCAATTTTGTCTCTGATGGCTGCATCGACCTGGTTGATGGCGTTGATGTAATGTGAGTCTGTCAAACAGATCAAACTGACAGTCAATCTTGCAACAAAACAAAAAAACTGACAAAAGATATTCATGCAAAGAACTGATGGGCCAACCTTTCACAAACAGAAAGCCAGTCTTTTGAAAAAAAAAAAAACTAAGCTAATCTTTCACACACACACCACGTGTACGTACAATCAATATTTCTACTGCAATACTTTGTCAGCCTTCCTCTAACAAATTTTCACAAACCAAATTGACAGCCAATTTCTCTCTGACTGAGATACAGACTAAATTTATGGTCAACTTCTGACTGGTATACAGACTAAAGTGATGGTCAATGTCTGACTAACTGGTATACAGACTACATTGATGGTCAACTTCTGGCTAACTGGTATACAGACTACATTGATGGTCAACTTCTGGCTAACAGGGATACAGACTAAACTGACAGTCAACTCCTGACTAACTGGTATACAAACTTAATTGATGGTCAACTCCTGGCTAACTGGGATACAAACTAAATTGATGGTCAACTCCTGACTAACAGGGATACAGACTAAACTGACAGTCAACTCCTGACTAACTGGTATACAAACTTAATTGATGGTCAACTTCTGGCTAACTGGGATACAAACTAAATTGATGGTCAACTCCTGACTAACAGGGATACAGACTAAACTGACAGTCAACTCCTGACTAACTGGTATACAAACTTAATTGATGGTCAACTTCTGGCTAACTGGGATACAAACTAAATTGATGGTCAACTCCTGACTAACAGGGATACAGACTAAACTGACAGTCAACTCCTGGCTAACTGGGATACAAACTAAATTGATGGTCAACTCCTGACTAACTGGGATACAAACTAAATTGATGGTCAACTCCTGACTAACTGGGATACAAACTAAATTGATGGTCAACTCCTGACTAACTGGGATACAAACTAAATTGATGGTCAACTTCTGGCTAACTTGTGGACTGACAAGATTGAAACTTATGATCTCAGAGAGGTAGACATTGTAAGGTCAGAGAGGTAGACATGGATCTAAGAGGTGGACACTGTAAACTGGGAGAGAGAATCAAATACACAGAAGAATGAAAACTGATCAAAGTGTATTAATACCTCCAAAAGCTGACATCAAGAGATTTAACAAATAAACCATCTCAAGTATATCAGACACACACGCCCTTGTTTTAGTTCCCCCAGCCCCCAGCTTGTCTAAGTGACAAGCCAGTCTCAACTCTAGGTATCCTCTTACACATCAAACAATTCTCCATCAAACCAGTTGCTCACCATTCTCCATCTTGATCTTCTTCAAAAAGCTGGAATCAACAGCATGTCTGAACATGGCCTCAACGTAGATGCTGTACGACTGTAGTAGCTCGTCACCGGAATGCTTGCTTTCCAGGCTGAGATGACAGAAGAGATAATGTTGAAGTTAGAATCAGTGCTACAAACATGTTCTGCAGGACAAAAATTACACAATCATATACAAGTCCGTATCTTTTTATCCCAAATGCTTCGGGACAAGTACGTTTTGGAAATCGTGAATTTTAGATGTCACCAAACTGTAGGGCAAAACCGGCAACAATCGATGAGATGAAAGCAACCATTGAAAGAGAATGTGCCCAAATCTCAAATGAACTGCTTAATGTTGTTTGCAACTCTATTGAACAGCTATCAGTTTGAACACATGTGATGGCTCAAAATAATAGCTCTGTAATTTGAATTATAAATCTTGGATGTATCTTAATTGACACTGTATTAATAAATATTCAAAGTGTGTATACATTTTTTGCGACACCCTGTGTATATATATATACAGTAGAACTCCATTTATCCGAACCCCAATTATCCGAACATCCAATTATCCGAACACTTTTTTGAGAAAAAAAAATCAGGTGCCACCAGTCATGTTAGACTACATTTTTGAATCTTTTGATGCTGCAAGCTTCAAATGTGTGCGAACAATTTGTAGAGGATGGAATGGGCTAATGGTCGGTCGCTTACGTACAGGAAGTCAGTTAGATCATAAAGTCAGTTAATATCTGGTTTACCAATCTAGTGTACGTGTGCGTTCTAGGCAGAACACTGGCTAAACAGACAGTTCAACTTAAAATAATTGTGTCTGCTACTACAGTCGAATAATTTTGGTGTACAAGTATTTCTCTGTGCGATATGGCATCTTCCAGAAGGCCTAAAACGTATAAAAGGAACCGCAATGTTTTGTCAATTGAAACGAAAACAGAAATTATCAAGAGACTAGGAAAAGGTGAAACTGTGTCTTCACTTGCGAGGATTTTCAATGTTGGGAAAGCTACCGTCTCTGACATCAAAAGTAACAAGGATAAAATTATGAGTTTTGTATCGAAATTGGATAGTGAAAATGGGTCGAAGAAACGTAAACCATGAGAAATGCGAAAGATTTGAAATTGGAAGAGGCTTTGTATATATGGTTTGTGCAAAGAAGAAGCAAAGGGGAAACTATCTCTGGCTCTCTATTGTGTGAAAAGGCACTTTAGTTCAACAATCAACTTGACTGTCCTCCTGACTTTAAGGCTAGCCAGGGATGATGGTTAAGAAACTTTAAATCTCGTCATGGCATACGAGAATTGGAGATTCAAGGGGAATCTTTATCTAGCGATGCAACTGCCTCTGAAAATTTTAAAGAAACATTCTTGGATTTTTTGGAAGAAGGTTATCACTCGATGATGTGTATAATGCCGATGAGACTGGCTTATACTGGAAATCATTGCCTCAAAAATCACTTGCATATCAGCGCGAAACAGCATCCCCTGTGTTTAAAAAATGCAAAGAGAGAGAGAGTAACAATTGTGGTAGCCGCGAATGCCAGTGGAAGTCATCGTTTACCGGTGCTAATGATCGGTAAAGCCAAAAAACCACGTTGTTTAAAGAATGTGACATGTCTCCCATTGTGCTACAAAGCACAGAAGAGTGCTTGGATGAATAGTGAAATATTTCTTGATTGGTATTTTTTTTTTTTTTTTTTTTTCGTACGCCCGCTAATACTCGAGGCGAAATCTCAGGTTATTTTTCTAACCTGACATTGATTTTACGTGAGTATCCCTTTTCTTGTACAGAGACAGGTGTCCCTCGCCATTCAGGCAGATACTCGCCGATTTCGGAGGTACCCATTAGAGCTGGGTCGGCTCAGGAGCCGCCAATCCCTGGTCGACGACACTCCTTCAAATGTCCTCGCCAGGTCTCGAGTTAATCCAGTCCAAATCCCGGTCGACGAAAAATCCTCAAATGCCGTCGCCCGGGTTTGATCCTGAATCACTCGGTCGCCAGAGCGGTGTTGTAACCAAATGTGAAGAGGTTGAGAGAACAAGAAAAGAAAACTGGAAAAGTAATTCTTCTACTGGACAATGCACCATCTCATCCAGAGACGGATACATTGAATGCAGTTGATGCAAATTTTAAAGTAATTTTTCTGCCTCCCAATGTAACAGCACTGATTCAACCAATGGATCAGGGTGTTATAGCAAAGCTTAAAAAGATGTACAAGAAGGAAGTCCTGAGTCGTTTATTGTTGGCTGAAGATGAAGAAAGTATGGTGGCGTTTTCCAAAAAGCTTAATCTCAAAGACTGCTGATATATGTTTGCTGATGCTAGGACCACCCTGTCACAAGATAATCTCAACAAGGCTTGGAATAGATTGCTTGGGAAAAAAGGAGGAAATGAAATGACTGCAGTGGACACAAATGATGATTGTATAAATGAAGTTGTGGAACTGTTTCAAGCAATGCCCGGATTTTCGGACTGTGACAAAGATGATGCACACATGTGGCTAGAAGATGATAATGATTCTGGTTTTCAGTTTTTGAATGACGAAGAAATTTTGTCTTTTGTGCAAGAAGAAAACCAAATACATGTAGTGACCGATGATGAAGACTCCTCAGAAGTACATGATGTACTTATAGATTATGAAGAACCCAAAACGTCGACCAAGTCCTGAAGAGGCCTTTATAGCACTAGAAACAGCGATGGCTTGGTACGAGCGAGAAGATGTCAGCTGTGCTACACAGCTTCTGCTGTTGAAGAGAATGCGGGACTTAGCAGCCAAAAGGAGACTATCCAGTTTGGTGCAAAAGAGGATTCCTCATTATTTCAAATAGTGGGTTACATCTGTACAAGTACATGTACACGTAAGTTGCGCCTGGTTTTGAATCATTTGTAATGTTATTTTGAAAACATTTCTCTTTCTTAAAAAAAAATAATTAATACAAGTAGTACATGCACTGCAGTGTAATGAAAGATTTGGTGATACAGTGATCTAATACAGTGTGGGTATTATTATTACAGTACAAGTAAATATGTTTTATAGTGTAATTTCCTTGTGATGGTTAATTATTTTTAGAAATATGTGTACATGTAACTCGATACATTATGTAATCCAATTATCCGAACATTTGATTATCCGAACGATGCTCGGTCCCATGGGGTTCGGATAAATGGAGTTCTACTGTATATGTTAATATATATATATATATATATATATATTAATATATCTCTATCCACTCACATGCACGCATATTCAGTGACGACAGTTAGACACACAGACGTTGGAAAACTATAACAATGATTATATGGATATTCTAGAACGAGCTGAACAACACGCTGATTAAGTTTAAGGGCAGTTTAATTATCAATATAAACTTCCACCACAACACATAAAATTACATCAAAGCATATACAAATAGTCATTAAAAAATCAAGGAATTGCTACAAGAAATGATAGACAAACAGTTATGATCTTCCCTCGATGTTTAGCCCACAGTCCCGTTAGGAGAAAGATGATAGCCCAACGAGTCACAGATACATATGATTTGGGTGTAATATTTTCCCTGTTAAAAAGTATGAACAGACTTGGATATGAGTATAATTTATCGTAAGGAAAATATAGTTTAGCAACAACTCTTGCATAAGGAAAGTTACAAAGTGGGTGAATCAAACAAGAACATCGTTCAGTCTACTTTCACTCGGTTCTTTCATCAGGGCCCTGACTCACACAACCTTACCTACACTCGTGCTGCTGTTCGCCGTCTGGCGCAAGCCTTAGTGTACACTTCGTTAATCTGTCTATCTGTGGATGAAGCGGATACCCAGCTCTGCAGATATTGGTTTCATTCACCGTGTCCGGAGAGCGTCTTCTTCAGGCGATCGTTCTTTCTTTACAGATTTAAGTTAATGTCACTTATTCACGAGGTAAGAGTTAGGGTTTCAGCGGGCACACAGTGTCAGAACACGAGGTTTCCCTTAATTAGGAAGATGACCGGTGGACAACATCTCCCAACAACAATTCTTGGTTCACCACACACTTTGTCAACAATGTCGGAAACGTTAATGTTTTTTTTCTGTAAATTATTCTCGCCCCCAGGCAGCATGTACATTAGAGTTTGTGAAGAAATATGAACTGGCTCAAAGGCCCAGTATAAGCATTTATTCTTTAAAAAAACCGTTAGTGGGAGTAGTATTCTGTCTATCTCTGAAGGCACACGCCCTGTCAGACAGGTGTTACTTGAAAACCCACGTGGTTAAAGATATAAAATGTTTTTGTTTCTCACAGGTATGTCTCTGTACTAAACGCCGGCAAAGTTTGCGTTACCCCAGTATTCACTGAATAAAGAAAAAACACATATAAAATATTTTACATATTAGGTACTCAATATAACTTACATTTATAACTGCAAGCGTAGAGCTTGACTTGACGTTTAAACTTTCCCGTGAAATAAGTTATATATAAAAATCAAACATCATGAATTAGGAATACCTACGTATTCCGTCAACACTCATGAGGCATCTAGCATTTATAAGTTAGTTTAGACAAATTATTCTCGTCTGATTATTTAGCAGTAAAATTAAATTCATTATAGCTACATGATTTTAAGCTAGAAATTATAATTTATTCTGCTTCCCACTGTAACTCATCAGCTAGAGAATATAACAGACTTATAAATTAATTTCTGTCTGCATAAAAATCTAACTAGTGAAATAAGCGATTTAACACTTTAAACACTTCACAAAATTACTAGATATCTAATATATATAATATTTACCTCAACACAGAACTACGGTATCACAACGAAACTAAGAGGTTCACTTATAAGTTTAAGTATCTAGAACGGAGTGACCGCGTCTACTGCAAATGGAGAATGCGTGAAATCAAGTTTAAAACTCTGGTTAATATCTTAAACCAGACACATGATCCCACTCCTTCCAAAAACCCGATCTCTCCTAACACCTACGTTAACTTTAGACGCATGCCGTAACTGCCACCAGTGCGTCTTCACACCTACGTTAACAAACTGATCGAGAGCGCGCGTGTCAGATGCGAATCTCAGACGACCCGTCTCCAATGCAGAGCGCTGCGTGAGTGTCAGATCACACTTCACGCCGAGAGACTAGCCTGAGGAAACGCTGTGACTAGTGAAAATGTAGACAACTGTCTGCATCTACGTCTGGCGAAAGCGAATTTAACACCATATTCGTCTACTGCAGCTACTGACATCTGATGCAATAGAATGCATTTTAACGCTCTCTCGTCTCGTGCAGAGATTGACACGTTATGTCATAAATGCGTTTACCAGTTTGAGAAAGAAAACGGTAAAGTTGAGAATGGGGAAGAAAATATTTTTCGCAAACGAATGGATGCGAAAAATACAGGAAAAGTGTAAGGAGTGATAATAAAATAGATTACACGGGTGAAGAAAAGAAAAGGATATAGAAAATTTATTAATCATAAAACTCTCTGTGACAGAACGTTCCCCCCTTTAAGATATGGAAGCCCTCCATGTCTACGTTATGGAAATAAATTTCCTATATCCGTAGATTCAGGGTGTCTGTCCGCTTCCCTCTCATCTTCCCCCTCCATCTCTCTCCAATTCGTACTCAAGTCTACTCCCAAAGTTTCCTTTCTCTGGA
Organism: Oreohelix idahoensis; assembly: GCA_024509875.1. Classification (NCBI taxonomy): domain Eukaryota; kingdom Metazoa; phylum Mollusca; class Gastropoda; order Stylommatophora; family Oreohelicidae; genus Oreohelix; species Oreohelix idahoensis. Next base: position 170,349 of record JAMPIV010011175.1, read on the forward strand.
ATGTCTCCCATGCTTGCTTGAAAGAGCGTCGCCGCTTTTCTGATATAGAGTAAGATTGTGATGTCTTGTGAGTTTTGTATCTTTTAAAAATAATTTATCCCCTAGACGTAACGATCTGTTTATGGGCGTGCTGACCACACAATTAATAATTGTTTTTCCACAGCATTTTGAGCATTATACATTTGAGTTTTAGGTTGATTTTGTCGGAATATATGTTAATTACTGATTTTGTAATACTAAACGCTGGTAAAGTTTGTGAGTGTATAACATTCACAGGGTTCTGAAGAAGTAGGTGTTTGAGCTAAGCTAAGGAGTGCGTTCAGACAATTACGTTTTGTAAATTGCCTCCCTTATCCTAACCGTCTTCAGGGGTAAACTTGATAGTGGATTTAAAATTAAGGGGATTTTTTTTTCTTCCTTAAACAAATTTTTGAAATAATTATTTTGTTTCCACTGTAGCAACTTATTTTTCAGTGAGTAATCTTAACTACCATTTATTTGGCGTAGTCGTCTGCATTAGGTGCTTTATTGCCGATTAATAGCAGCGATAGTTAGATACTATAGTATAGGAGGAGGTATCCCAGGTTAAAGTATATCATCTTTTGGTTTGGTATTTTCTCGCAAGTGGTAGGAACCAGGTTATCTGTTGTCTTATTTCTTTCTCAACAAGTCTCAGTCAGCTATTTACTATAGCAGAAAGGGCGAAACTTAGACAGATGCTCAGGGACGAGGCAAGAGAAGAAGGATTGGAATGCGAGGAAGCGAAAGCGTTTGTCAGGGACGAACTTGACAGATATGACGCAGACAGGAAAGCAGCTGAGGCTAAAGAGGAAAAAGAAGAACTAAGGAGGAAAGAAGAAGCAGCGGAGAGGAAAGAAGCGGAAGACCTCTATTACAGCAGAAGACGATGGATGAGGAAATGGAAATTCGCAGGATGCAGCATGAGGAAAGAGAGAAGGAGAGACAGCATGAGGAAAGAGAGAAGGAGAGACAGCATGAGCTGGCGCTTAAAGCTCTAGAGTTCCAAAGTCGTGGTGCTGCCTCTACCTCCAGCAATGGAGAGTCTTCACCTCATTCCTCTTTAACTGATCCTACTAACACACAATCTACTCATCTCACCGCTATGTCTTTCACTCTCGAATCTTTCCCTTGTCCTAATGAGAAGATTGACACGTATCTAGAAAAATTTGAGAAAATTGCAACTCTGTACGGGTTAGATAGGTCGCGTTGGAATATGAAGCTTTCTCAGTCTTTGAAAAGTAGTGCGTATGATGTTTACGCCAAACTGGAAAGCAGCCAACAAGACTATTACGACATGTTGAAGAAAGCTTTGCTTGAGCGTTTTGAAATGAATGCTCGCAAATTTTTGCAACTGTTTCGCAACAGCAGGAAGGAGAGCTCTGAAACTTTTCAGCAGTTCTCATCTCGTTTAAAGGGATACTTGACAAAGTGCCTTGAGCTTTCACAGCTCCCTTCTACCTATGAAGGTCTGGAGGAATTTGTTTTAACAGAACAATTAAAGAACACTTTGTTTGCAGATACCCGGAGATTTCTAGCTGAGCAAGGTGCAGAAAAGCTTGAAGACATTTTGGAAAAGTCTGAGCGATATCACAATGCGCTGGCTGAACTACCGGCCACAAAACGTAAACCGACAGAAGAGCATTTTCGGAAAAATAATCTAGACCAATCTTCTCATGCTTCTCATGCTTCTAATCAGAATAACCACAGAGAAACTGGACCTCAAAACCCCCCTCCTGAAAAATCCAAGTTCTACAAAAACAAGTACCCCAACCACAGTAAACAGTCTGATCAACCCGACCGCCCTTCATGGCAGCGCAGCCAGAAAGGACAAGGTGGCAAAGGAAGAACTCCTGAGCACGGGACTAATGATCAGAGTGAGCACACCGAGCCTAAACGCATCGGATGCTTACTAACAGTCTCGCAAGGCGGAATTATTGACAGTGATTCCCAACCTGTTGGGGATACACCCTCAACGCGAGGTACTGTTACTTTGAACGGTTCTCCAACTTTTTGTTTATTTGACACGGGGTTTCTTATGATTGCATTGTTGCCACACACCTGGTTAAACCCGGTCAAGAGACAGGAGAGACCGTCGAATTTTGTGGAGTTTCTAAGAGTGAGGCACCTACAGCGCTTCCCATCGCATTGGTGGAGATCCACTCTGATTTTGTCAGAGGTGTAATCAAAGCGGCTGTTATGGATGACCCCATCTACCCAGTCATACTTGGCGGTAGATACGTGTCTATTGGGATCCCGGACGAGCCCCCATTCTGTCGTAGATTTTTTATAGGGAATTAAGACTTGGGTTGGTCCCTTCTGAATAGATTAGAATGAGTGATAGTCACAGTGAGAGATGATAATAGAAATAGATTTTTCCACGAGTGAGATGGTAGAATGTGATAGAGGCTGTCTCTGAGATCGAGAAATCTTATCTCTCTCTGCCTATCTTCTACGACAGATTTAGAGGAGTCAGACAGTCTAAACACACACACACACACACACATATATATATATATATATATATATATATATATATATATATATATATATATATATATATATATATTAATATATCTCTATCCACACTCATGCACGCATATTCAGTGACGACAGTTAGACACACAGACGTTGGAAAACTATAACAATGATTATATGGATATTCTAGAACGAGCTGAACAACACGCTGATTAAGTTTAAGGGCAGTTTAATTATCAATATAAACTTCCACCACAACACATAAAATTACATCAAAGCATATACAAATAGTCATTAAAAAATCAAGGAATTGCTACAAGAAATGATAGACCCACAGTTATGATCTTCCCTCGATGTTTAGCCCACAGTCCCGTTAGGAGAAAGATGATAGCCCAACGAGTGAGTCACAGATACATATGATTTGGGTGTAATATTTTCCCTGTTAAAAAGTATGAACAGACTTGGATATGAGTATAATTTATCCTAAGGAAAATATAGTTTAGCAACAACTCTTGCATAAGGAAAGTTACAAAGTAGGTGAATCAAACAAGAACATCCTTCAGTCTACTTTCACTCGGTTCTTTCATCAGGGCCCTGACTCACACAACCTTACCTACACTCGTGCTGCTGTTCGCCGTCTGGCGCAAGCCTTAGTGTACACTTCGTTAATCTGTCTATCTGTGGATGAAGCGGATATCCAGCTCTGCAGATATTGGTTATATTCACCGTGTCCGGGGAGCGTCTTCTTCAGGCGATCGTTCTTTCTTTACAGATTTAAGTTAATGTCACTTATTCACGAGGTAAGAGTTAGGGTTTCAGCGGGCACACAGTGTCAGAACACGAGGTTTCCCTTAATTAGGAAGATGACCGGTGGACAACTTCTCCCAACAACAAGTCTTGGTTCACCACACACTTTGTCAACAATGTCGGAAACGTTAATGTTTTTTTACTGTAAATTATTCTCGCCCCCAGGCAGCATGTACATTAGAGTTTGTGAAGAAATATGAACTGGCTCAAAGGCCCAGTATGAGCGTTTATTCTTTAAAAAAAACCGTTAGTGGGAGTAGTATTCTGTCTGTCTCTGAAGGCACACGCCCTGTCAGACAGGTGTTACTTGAAAACCCACGTGGTTAAAGATATAAAATGTTTATGTTTCTCACAGGTATGTCTCTGTACTAAACGCCGGCAAAGTTTGGGTTACCCCAGTATTCACTGAATAAAGAAAAAACACATATGAAATATTTTACATATTAGGTACTCAATATAACTTACATTTATAACTGCAAGCGTAGAGCTTGACTTGACGTTTAAACTTTCCCGTGAAATAAGTTATATATAAAAATCAAACATCATGAATTAGGAATACCTACGTATTCCGTCAACACTCATGAGGCATCTAGCATTTATAAGTTAGTTTAGACAAATTATTCTCGTCTGATTATTTAGCAGTAAAATTAAATTCATTATAGCTACATGATTTTAAGCTAGAAATTATAATTTATTCTGCTTCCCACTGTAACTCATCAGCTAGAGAATATAACAGACTTATAAATTAATTTCTCTCTGCACAAAAATCTAATTAGTGAAATAAGCGATTTAACACTTTAAACACTTCACAAACTTATTAGATATCTAATATATATAATATTTACCTCAACACAGAACTACGGTATCACAACGAAACTAAGAGGTTCACTTATAAGTTTAAGTATCTAGAACAGAGTGACCGCGTCTACTGCAAATGGAGAATGAGTGAAATCAAGTTTAAAACTCTGGTTAATATCTTAAACCAGACACATGATCCCACTCCTTCCAAAAACCCGATCTCTCCTAACACCTACGTTAACTTTAGACGCATGCCGTAACTGCCACCAATGCGTCTTCACACATACGTTAACAAACTGACCGAGAGCACGCGTGTCAGATGCGAATCTCAGACGACCCGTCTCCAATGCAGAGCGCTGCGTGAGTGTCAGATCACACTTCACGCCGAGAGACTAGCCTGAAGAAACGCTGTGACTAGTGAAAATGTAGACAACTGTCTGCATCTACGTCTGGCGAAAGCGAATTTAACACCATATTCGTCTACTGCAGCTACTGACATCTGATGCAATAGAATGCATTTTAACGCTCTCTCGTCTCGTGCAGAGATTGACACGGTATGTCATAAATGCGTTTACCAGTATGAGAAAGAAAACGGTAAAGTTGAGAATGGGGAAGAAAATATTTTTCGCAAACGAATGGATGCGAAAAATACAGGAAAAGGGTAAAGTGTGATAATAAAATAGAGGACACGGGTGAAGAAGAGAAAAGCATATAGAAAATGTATAGATCATAAAACTGTCTGTGACAGGAGCCTTATTTTGCTCTATAGATTTCTTTCTAGCGCCAGCTACCTCTGCCTGGGCCGCCTGATACCTCTCAGTGACATTAAGTAACTCACCCAGCCTCTCTGCACCCTGTTCCATGAGAAACTTTCTCAAGTCTGGAGCCATGGACTCTCTCAATTGCTCAATAAGGATCATTTCTTTAAGATCTTGGGTTTTCCCCAGAGCAGTCAATTTCTCCAACTTCTTCTTCTTCTTCCGTCCTTAGCCACCAACCGTCAAAGCAGTCAGTGGCCATTACGCCTAGTGGCGTCTTAGGGCAACAGCAGATAGGTTTTCTTTGCCATTGTTTCCCATCACGCCTAGTGGCGTCTTTAGGGCAATGGCAAATCAACCCATTTGCTGTTGTTTCCGTAATCGAAGTGACTGGCAAACGGGTGATCAGCCCGTCGCACCAATTTCTCCAAGTACGTCTTGTTAAACTCATACTGGCCAGTAGTTGTTAAATCACGCTTTATTTGTTAAATGACGTGAATGTCCACCAGTTGATAAATGTAGATGTTGGGACTGGTGTAGTAAAGTGTAACGATTGTCAACTCATTAAACCCAGCACAGTTTTGGTCATACAGGTCATCTTGTCCTGGAACGTGATGGGGCTCCGACAAGAATGTGAGTGTAGACAATGAGTGTGTATATGAATGTCAGAACGCGAATGGTAGAATGATTCGATAGAGTTGACAGGTTGGTAGTACATCACTCATACTCACACTGTTCGAATTCAAGAAGTACTGGAACTACGGTGGTCTTTTTATAACATTTAATGGGACGCACACTTGGACAGTACGTGTATGGTTACAGGAACAAATGTCGACATAGACAGCATAATGTTGATCACAGGAATATCATCTTAAGTTAGCATTCATGCTTGGCAAATATCATAATGGAGCATTCGTAAATAAGCATTCAGAGTTCCATCATGTAAATCATCTGGCTTTACTGACTGGGCACGTCAGACCATAACCAATATATAGGAAGGCTCCTAGACCTAACCTCGTCTAGCGAATATCCCTTCACGTAAAGTTCAATATATATATTTTCCATAAAGATATAGGAATCCCAGACATGGGTTCTCACATGTAGCAGTGATCTCTTGGTTCATCGAGCGATAGTACAGGCATCCCTTTTTCTCACTCGATAAATACAAAGTATATGAATTTCAACATGGCTGTTCTTCTCTCGTGAGCTTCACTCACTATTGGATACAGACCAAAATTGGTCATTCGTTAAATGTCCTCATTTCTTCATAGCTTCTATCATAGAGGTAATTGAATAATATCATATAATCTAGTGCTGATACATAGGAATGTCATCTTCCTTTGAATAAATATTCTTTTCAAAAGTACCACTGTGCATCTGCTTATCGACAACGATGGCGAAGCCCAAGTTCATAATAAATTGTGGTTTTACCTTTCTATGCGAAATATAACTTTGCCATTCCTTGGCAAAAGAGAATAAACACTGGGGTAAAGTACATACAACATGTCTAAATGACTATCACTTTTCCCCATCTACTTATAGATCACTTTTTCGGCGATAGGCCGGCTACAACAAAATTCGACATCCCGACAGGATGACAGCCATGAATCACACCCCTTGCTAGCGATACTTCCGCTGCATAGCCTTTGACCTTTTCTAGCGACAACCAACATAGTTCGACTTAGAAATGTAAAGATATCCATATATAAGACAGACTCGTCCTACTCATACAAACACTACGTATAAATTCAGGCCATAGATATACTGAAGCAAGAACAATCTATTCCTACCCAGCCAAAGAATAAATCGCAGTAGGCCTAGATTCGTCCGCGGAGTCCGATCGAAGATGACGGAACTACTTTCAAGGGAAGTAACTCAAAAATGACTTCTCCTTAAGCACTTAAAAAGGAAATACTTTGTTTACAAAATATTTGCAAACATAATAAGTATATAAATGTATTATATTGCAAGATAGTAAAAATTGCCCTTTACAGTCTTACCACACCTCCCGGGAAAAAAAAAATAAAATTTTTTTTTTAAATACATCTAGGAGCAACGTAGAATAGGCTCACAACGCAAGAATACTGCGCAGATGAAAATATCAGGAATAACTATAATTCCTAATATGACCGGTGAGAATATATCTCAAAATCTGAGAGAAATTGTTTCTCTACGAATAAATGTTTCCAGGAAGGTGTGATGTACGTATAATACAATTCTGGTAATTATACAATGCATACCAAAAATTCACACTATAATCTTAAATTTATGATTTATGAAGAAACAATCATCAAAGAACAGCGGTGAATAAACATCAATAAACCGCTAAGTAGCGATACCATCATTCTATTATTAAATTACAAATGTGTATCTTAGTAAAGAAACAAAAAATAACTGTTGTAAAGTTATACATATTAAAAGGATCCAATATTTAACAGTTAAGTGGCATCATGTGGGCATCTGGACAGAATGTCCGCCATCACATTTTCTGAACCACGGATAGCTCGTACCGAAAAATGAAAAGGTTGAAGAGCGATTGCGTATCGAGTTGATCTCGAGCTCTTCAAGTTCTTACTTTGGATAGCCGTAAGAGCTTTTTGGTCAGTTTCCACTACGAAATGCGCGCCCAGAAGGAATCTTTGGAGTTTGAGAATTGACCAAACCATTGCCAATAATTCACGGTCTAAAACCGAGTAATTCCTTTCTGCAGCATTAAGTTTTCTGGATATATACATTACAGGATGCAGAGTTCCAGAGTACTCTTGCATTAGTGCCGCTCCAATCCCAGTGGATGAAGCGTCACTACGAAGAACAAATGTCTTATCTGTTGTAGGTAACACTAAAATAGGTGGTGATGAAAACATAGTTTTGATCTTCTCTAGTGAAGATTGGCATTCATGAGACCAGTGAACCATGTTAGGCGACCCTTTCTTTAATAGTGTAGAGAGAGGTGCCATGATAGAGGACAGATTCGGAATGAAACGTCCATAAAATTGTATGAGACCTAAAAGACTTCGCACTTGCTTTTTAGTCCTAGGGATAGAGATGTTAAGTATCTTAGTGATATTATGGTCTTCTGTCTTCAAGAAACCGTGACCTACTCGATGGCCTAAGAAAGCAATTTCGCTAAAGCCAATACAAGCTTTAGATGGTTTTGCTGTCAGGTTATACTCACGCAGAGTTGATAATAATTCAACTAACCCTGAATAGTGATCTTCCCAAGTATCGCTGAAAAGACAGATGTCGTCTAGATAAGCAATGACATCTGACCGATACGATAGGATTCGACGCATCATGCGTACAAATGTAGCTGGTGCGTTCATAAGGCCGAAAGGCATAAAATTCCATTGGAAAAGGCCTCTGGGAGTAGAGAAAGCGGTAAGAGGTTTGGCGCGTTCGGATAATGGAACTTGCCAATATCCTTTAGACAAATCAAGTTTAGTGAAAAAATGCGATTTAGAAAGACGAGTAAGTAGCTCTTCTAGTAAAGGCATAGGTTCAGCATCGAACTTCGTAACTTGATTCAATTTGCGATAGTCAACGCAAAGACGTATGTTATTGTCTTTTTTTCGAACAATAACCATCGGCGAAGAATATGCAGAAGTGGATGGTTCGATTATTTGTAAATCTATCATTTCATCCAACTCCTTTTCAACCTGTGTTTGGAAATGTATAGGGATAGGATAAGGTCTAACCCTAATTGGAGTATGTTCAGTTAGAACAATGTCATGCTCAATGACATGAGTTTGTCCAGGGATGTCAGTGAGGACATCCTGAAATGTTTGTAACATAGACGAAACTTGTCGCCGTTCTCCTAGAGACAAATCAGGAGAAACAGTAACGTCTTTCCATGATTCACTAGAATGAAGTGGGATCATTGGAAGCGGAAGATTAACATCCGAAAAACTTGTTTCCTCATCCTGTATTACAGACAGTGATGAGTAATGACCATGTTTGACATGAGAATCGTCCGTTGCCTGGAAAATAGGCTGTAGATAGTCAGGACGTTCATGGAACTCCGTAAGCATATTGATGTGGAAGGTTTTATGCTTCCCGTTAATATCGACGATGTAGTCAACATCTGAAATTTTCGATATTATATCGTACGGACCTTTCCAACTAATAAGGAGTCTATTTTCACGACAAGGTAGCAAAACAAATGCTTTGTCACCAGGACAAAGTTGTCGTAAAGTTCTCTTCTTATTAGCAAATTGTCTTGCCTTCTGCTTAGCAAATTCAGAAGAGGACGTTGCCAATTTGCATGCTTCGATAATCTTTTGTCTCAGCGCGATGACATACTCGTAAGAAGATTTTGTGTCATCGTCAATATTGTCAGCTGTTATAAGATCATGCAGCAAAGACATTGGGCCGCGCGGTCGCGCGCCAAAGACAAGTTCAAAGGGAGAAAACCCTGTATGTTCATTGGGGACCTCTCTGTACGCGAAGAGGGCCGCGGGTAAAACCCTATCCCAATCTTGAGGATGATCCTCAGTTATCTTCCCTAATAAGTTCTTAAGTGTTCTATTTAGTCGCTCGACCATCCCATTGGACATAGGATGATAGATGCTACTCAAAGATCTCTCTATCTGTAGAGTAGACATTACTTGAGACATGGTATCCGATATCAGTTGGGTGCCATGATCTGATAATATTTCTCCGGGGAATCCCAGCCGAGAAAATATAAGCCAAAGAGCATCTGCAATGTCAGCGGTAGTAATGCTCTTTAGAGGGATAGCCTCTGGCCAACGTGTGCACATGTCTACACACGTTAAGATAAACTGATGTCCTCTAGCAGATTTGATCTTGAATGGACCAATGATGTCTATCGCCATTTTCTGGAATGGACGAATAGGAATATCTGCAGCCTGAATAGGCGCAGCATGACGAGGACCTTTGGATTTGACTTCTTGACATACTTTACAGGATCGACAATAGATCCGTATGTCCTTGTTCACAAAAGGCCAAAAGAAAGCCGCAAGAACTCTTGACTTTGTACGGGAAAAACCCATGTGACCAGCACACTGAGAGTCGTGTGCATGTTGTAAGATCTTAACTCTCAAATTCTTGGGTACAAGAATCTGAGAATGACTTGACTTAGTGGAGTCTTGCACCATACGTACAAGTACGCCATTCTTCATTGTAATCCAAGATTTACAATTTGAATCTTTATTCGGATCACCTTTCGTTACAAGAGTGAAGAATTTCTTAAGAGTCGGATCTTCTTCTTGTTGTTTTATAAACGAGTCACGAGAAATTACCAAGGGATCATCTTGGTTATGCACTTCATTATCTTCAACAGATGAAGTTTCAGGCATATTGAGAGCTTGAGCTCTAGTGACTACCGCATTAGCAGATTGCATATTTTGATTTTCCCAAACGGAAATTTGCTCCGGAGTGCATTCTTTGACTCCGTGAATGCGACCGATGATAAGATCAGCGATCGGATTCGGCAAAAGACATGCGTGTACATCTCCTGTGAAGAAAGGAGTAGCAATCCTAATGATAGCGGTAGAGTATTTCTCTATGGTGCCGCCAAATGTTACGCATTTGACTACTTTGCCTGTAGAATGAGAAGGATCTATGAGTGACTGCCTAACCCCAATAGTTGTGCATCCAGAATCAAAAAGTACTGAGACTGGATTGTCATTTACTAAACCTTTGTGTAAGACAAGAGAACCTCTCCCATCATGCGCGATTGACGCAGGAAGAGCGGGAAGAGGATGGCCACAGCTTAAAGTAGACACTGTGGTTGGCTCAAATAATGTTTTGCATTGGGGGCACTGAGATGCTCTCCCAAAATCAAAAGCGGCACATGCCATATTATTAGAGTCATCATTATCTTTATTTTGTTTATAGGCTTCGTGGGACTCTTGCTGTGCAGAGTTCGCCTGGTAATGAGCTTTATGTTTTTTGAATTGTGCTCTACCTCTGTTATTATTGCCTCTGTACTTATCATTGTTTCCACTATTATAACCCCTACTCGGGTTTGAATCATAGCTCCTTTGGTTACTATCATCATATTCATTATAATGAGTATCTCGGTAATTATGATCCTGTTGTCTCCATGAAGGAAAACTTGGATAGTTTCTAGAATGACTTCCTTTGCGAAAGTTCCTGTAATTATGACCACCCCTGAATCGAGGGCTGTCAGCTCTTCTCCAGGTATTCGAAGAAGAACCCTGAAATGATTGGTTACCTTGGTTCTGATAACTGTAATAGTTACCTTTTTTATTAAACCTATTTTGAGGTCCTTGGAATTTGTGAGAGTGATTAGGGTTGTATGGTGTTGCAGAAGCAACTGGCATACCTTCTTTAACCTTACTGTTGCTAATAGCTACGTCCGGATGTGCAGTGACGTATTGGGTACAATACTGTTCCATTTCTTTTAGAGACTTAGGTTTACGCTCATGTAAGAATTCGAGGAAAGGTTTATTTATACTTGACATAATCTTGTCTCTGAGTATCAAGTCCATAAGGGCTTCATAAGTCTTTTCTGTTTTGGATAGCTCAATCCAACGATCAAATGTAAGACGTGTCCTTGCAATGAATTCTGAGAATTCTACACCTGCCTCAGGCACCATTGTCTTAAACAACTTCCGATAACCCTCTTCAGACAACTGATACTTCTTTAATAAGGCTGCCCTAATAACATCATAGTTATCTTTGTCAGCCTCTTCAACCAAACTTAAACTAGTCAGAGAATCACCTTTCAGATTTTCTGATAACTGGTTAGCATATTGTGATTTGTCCACATTATGGGCTCGACACGAGCGTTCAAATCTATTTAGCCAGAATGTTATGTCATCACTGGAAGGGTTGAACGCTGGTACCTTGACCTTGTAAGTAAAGGGTTTACCATTACCACCAGATGCTTGATTACCATTACTTATGTTTGTTAACTTTAACTTTTCTAACTCAAATGCTAAAAGTTCTTTTTGGTGTTCATGTTCTCTTATTGCTTTTTTCTCTTGAGCTTCAGCTTGTAATTTTCTCTCTTCTGCAGCAGCTTGTAATTTTTTCTCTTCAGCAGCAGCCTCATCTTTTCTTTTCTCTTTTTCCATTTCCATCTGGAATCTTTTTTCATCAGTCTGTATCTGCAATTTCTTTTGTTCATCCTCTCTTTGTAATTTTTTTTCCTCAGCTTCTAATTTTTTCTCCTCAATCAATGCTTTTCTTTCTTCAGCAGCTAATGCTTTGTCATATTGAGCAACTGCCCATTCTTCTAATTGCTGACCAGTCTTATCAAGAGCCTTGCCTTGTGTGATAAAATAATCTAATGTAGACATCTTGTCTAATAAGATCAGTAATTTGCAAAAGTAAATAAATTCACTTTCTTAGTCTTAATCAAAGACCTTGTATGATAACTTTGTAACCTGTGGAAAATAGTACTTAACTATCCCAATCACTGTGGGAAACAAGCCTTACAAAGGTCTTGTATAAATCCTTATATAATAACAGCTATAAGTTGCTGGTTCACTCTATAATATAAGTGCAGTGCACCAGAAATAGTGTTTTATATCATCAACTGTGTACCTTTAGTAATAGCAATTAACTATCAGTTGATTCTTGTACATCAATTTATATGATCAACTATATTTTAAATAGTGTATGTCGATCAGGCACAAAACAAAACAGTTATACAGAAGAACATGAAAACATTTGCGGAAATGAAATAAATCAAATGGGAAAAACAATAAAAGATAAACCGCAAGAGGATAACAAATACAAATAACGCCACAGTATATAAATATAAATTGAGAATAGAACTGAAAGATAGAATAGGGTAGACCAACAAATTACAAACAAATCAAAACAAACTAAAGAACAGAGGAATATTACAAAAACAACAATGAGTACAGTCTTCACAGCTAACACTAATAGCAACAGCTGTCGCAGCAAATTTTCAATCAAGAAAATTGCACCTATAGAAACGCACACATCAGACCCTCTATTACGTGGGATACTCTGTTGTGTGACACCGCCCAACCAAAACAACAACCCGCTGGATACAAACAAATATCACATATAAATATTTAAACATAAATACATAAATGCATAAATAGTATGGCAATATGATGTAAATAGAGTGTTGCAGAAAGAATGTGTTGTAAAGAAGGCTCAGTTACACTGCCTAATAGTACAGTACTGTGGTACTTTATTAAACAAATACTTCTGGTCTAATTATTTTAAATTCAACACAGAAATAGAAGCTCCATCGTTGATGTGAATGATAACAATCGATGTAGGACTTCTCAGTTCAATAACATTTCCTTTCGCAAACACTGTCAAATATTCTCCAGTCCTGATGTGTAATGTTCTATGTTTCAACCAAGCTTGCTGTGTAACACTGTCAGTTGTATGGCAAATGTCCAACGAACCAAATGTCAACAAACGCTGACCTAGTTACTGCATACTCTCGACAGGACAGGTCACGCTGACATCACTGTAGAGTTGTACTGTTGATGTATTTGTGTGTCGTAACAGACCCCAAGGAACGTCTGGTCTCAGTAGTTTACTTCTCAATATGGTCACTGTGCAGGTTGACCCAGGAAGCTGGCACACCAGTTGTTAAACTCATACTGGCCACTAGTTGTTAAATCACGCTTTATTTGTTAAATGACGTGAATGTCCACCAGTTGATAAATGTAGATGTTGGGACTGGTGTAGTAAAGTGTAACGATTGTCAACTCATTAAACCCAGCACAGTTTTGGTCATACAGGTCATCTTGTCCTGGAACGTGATGAGGCTCCGACAAGAATGTGAGTGTAGACAATGAGTGTGTATATGAATGTCAGAACGCGAATGGTAGAATGATTCGATAGAGTTGACAGGTTGGTAGTACATCACTCATACTCACACTGTTCGAATTCAAGAAGTACTGGAACTACGGTGGTCTTTTTATAACATTTAATGGGACGCACACTTGGACAGTACGTGTATGGTTACAGGAACAAATGTCGACATAGACAGCATAATGTTGATCACAGGAATATCATCTTAAGTTAGCATTCATGCTTGGCAAATATCATAATGGAGCATTCGTAAATAAGCATTCAGAGTTCCATCATGTAAATCATCTGGCTTTACTGACTGGGCACGTCAGACCATAACCAATATATAGGAAGGCTCCTAGACCTAACCTCGTCTAGCGAATATCCCTTCACGTAAAGTTCAATATATATATTTTCCATAAAGATATAGGAATCCCAGACATGGGTTCTCACATGTAGCAGTGATCTCTTGGTTCATCGAGCGATAGTACAGGCATCCCTTTTTCTCACTCGATAAATACAAAGTATATGAATTTCAACATGGCTGTTCTTCTCTCGTGAGCTTCACTCACTATTGGATACAGACCAAAATTGGTCATTCGTTAAATGTCCTCATTTCTTCATAGCTTCTATCATAGAGGTAATTGAATAATATCATATAATCTAGTGCTGATACATAGGAATGTCATCTTCCTTTGAATAAATATTCTTTTCAAAAGTACCACTGTGCATCTGCTTATCGACAACGATGGCGAAGCCCAAGTTCATAATAAATTGTGGTTTTACCTTTCTATGCGAAATATAACTTTGCCATTCCTTGGCAAAAGAGAATAAACACTGGGGTAAAGTACATACAACATGTCTAAATGACTATCACTTTTCCCCATTTACTTATAGATCACTTTTTCGGCGATAGGCCGACTACAACAAAATTCGACATCCCGACAGGATGACAGCCATGAATCACACCCCCTTGCTAGCGATACTTCCGCTGCATAGCCTTTGACCTTTTCTAGCGACAACCAACATAGTTCGACTTAGAAATGTAAAGATATCCATATATAAGACAGACTCGTCCTACTCATACAAACACTACGTATAAATTCAGGCCATAGATATACTGAAGCAAGAACAATCTATTCCTACCCAGGCAAAGAATAAATCGCAGTAGGCCTAAATTCGTCCGCGGAATCCGATCGAAGATGACGGAACTCCTTTCAAGGGAAGTAACTCAAAAATGACTTCTCCTTAAGCACTTAAAAAAGGAAATACTTTGTTTACAAAATATTTGCGAACATAATAAGTATATAAATGTATTATATTGCAAGATAGTAAAGATTGCACTTTACACGTCTCTAAACGGGCAGAGAACTGGTGATAGGTCTCACCCGACAGTAGCTTGGCATTTCTAAACTTTTTCCTGTAAAATTCTCCATTCTTTTCATATCTTAACAAAAGAGCCTGCTTTAACATGTCATAATTGTCTTGGTCATCCCTGCTCATTTTTGAGAAAACTTCATAAGCTGTTCCCCTAAGACCTTGGGATAACTTCATGCTCCATCTTTTCTTTTCTAGCCCATAAGTTGTAGCTAATACCTCATACCTACTTAAATATGATTCAATATCATCATCTCTCTCAACAAAATAATCTAGGTGGAACCCCATAGCTGAGTTAGAGGCCCTCTGACTAGCAGTAGCATCAGAGGTAGAGGGGCTGTGACCATTCTCATGAGCATGGTCTTGCAACTCTAACTCCCTTAGTCGCAACTCGTGCTCCATCTGTAATCTTTTATCTTCTGCTTCCCTCTCGGCAGCCTATCTCTTTTTTTCTGCTTCCCTCTCGGCAGCCAATCTCTTTTCTTCTGCTTCCCTTTGCAGTAGCTTTTCTTCAGCATCCATTTTATTTTCTTCAAATTGGAGCCTCTTAATTTCAGCCTCTCTATCAGCCTCTAAGGCCCTAGCCTCCTTGTCAGCCTCAATTTGTAAACGTTTAATTTCTTTCCCTGATTCTAATTTTCTTTTTTCAGCTACTCTATCTAACTCTAATTTCCTTTCTGCAGCTAACTTCCTATCTTCTCTATCAATATACTTGTCACATTCTGAGGTGACATAGTCAATCAAGACTTGAACCTCCATGTTCATATCTCTGGCAGTCTGCACAGCAGCAGATCTGAACTTAGCCAAGTCAGCCATATTATATCAAGCAACGTTAACAATATACTAAGGTAACTTATTAACTCTGACTAAACAACAACTATAAGCACTAACAGTTCATCCACTATTTAAATTCCAAAAAAGAGTACTTTTAATTTTATTATATGAAATTCCTATACATGTATTACCAGAAATTTAAAATCCCGGAAGCAATCTACCCAATTATAGCTGGTGCTATGAGAAATTCCAATCCCGGGAGCGAGACCCCAATATATGTGGTGGATTTGGTGTTATGGATGTTATTATGTAAGATTATTTGTCTACCAAGTGAGGTCAGCTGTGTAGGTCCCTGAGTTTGGTAGTTGAAGGTTAAGTATTTACAGGGCACCTATCTGCTACCACCCTATGATCTCACTTGGCTCTAAATTTTTACTTATTAGTTATGTGACTACGTCTAGGTGTCTAGGGTAATGAAAGTATATGATGTAGTGTAAGTCAAATTAAAACAAATACATTTAAAATTCTAACACATATATAGGACTGGGTCAATACAACAATCACAAACAGACTACACTCTAAAATATATCTTATAGAAGTCTGTGGCTGAATATTTAGTAATAGGCTATGTTACAATTTTATTTACCCTGAGTCAGCATTTTCGGAGTCTGGGCCAACAACAAAATGAAATTTATGGTTTTATTTACAAAATTTAAATACCACAATGGATCTTCTGTCAATACAAATGTTATTACAATATAATTATATTTTGATATTTCTATAACTAATTGAACACTGGTAACTAATGGTGGGGTTGAGATGTTGTCATCATCCCCTTTCTTTCTTTTATTCTCTTGTGGAATGTTTATGTATAGTTTATTAATTTATGTTGTCGTTAGTAAAATACATGGATGAACTCTTGAGTGCCAACACAAGGGCACTTATCTTTATATGATAATAGTACGATGCTTCCACTCTCCTGCATTTCAAGGGTTGATTCGTGGTAGACAGCGTTTACCAGCAAAATTCACTTTAATGACCAATCTAACACAGTCCCTGATGTATTGTGATAGACAGCGTGTATCAGCAAAAATTCTCACTTGCTCTCATGAAGATACATTCATCAGGGGTTCTGGCACTAACTTTAGTACCAGAACAAAAAACCCTGAAACAATGTTATGATTCTTTATAACACATATACAATCTCATTCCATAAGTAACACATGATATAATTCAATAAAAGAAAAGGTCAGATCTCTCTGACCACCCCATTTCAACCATTTCCATCTGAGATCACAACTCATACCAGTGCTCCTAGTCTTCTCCCTAATGGCTACAACGCCTCTGACACTGCAACAATGATTCTCTCCCATAGAATAATGTGGGTTAGCCTTCCCATTGGTAACTGTTGAAATCATTTTAAGTTATACAATTCATGTCAGTTTTACTGCGTGTAAGCAACACCACAGGCCCTGCATAAGTCTGCTGGGGACCTCTGTATTTAGTCGTAACCTTCCCAATAAAGCAGTATCTCATACACCAATTTTTTTTGTAATATCAATATTAATAAATTCGTTCTTACCACAATACAATGAAATATCACAAATATACGTTGACTGGCATCAGCATTAATATATCTTTAAGTTTAGCTTTGCCTTTGTCCAGACTGCCAAGGTTTTTTCCTTCTTAGCACTACTTTTCTCAACACAGCTTTCCGTCTAATATTTTGTGTCAAATGGCAACAAGCTCTGAAAGCTTTTTGCCAATATCCCTAGTGAGATGAATTTGCCAAGATACAACGTTAAAATATCTCCAAGTTTAACAATAAAATGTAGGAATAAAAATAATGCGTAAGATACTAGGAGACATGCTCGCCCATGCCAGCCTTTCCCACCGCCATTTAAAACTAACAAGTTAGACGTGCAGACGAAACGTTTACCCTTTGTAGACGGGAGAGAAACGGAGGACACCAAAAAGAAAAATATGACTGAACACGTGTTTGAAGATCGCAAGGCTAAAAGACGCAATTGGTAGTAAAAGAAAAAAATTCACGTCACTAGTTGACAGAGGGTAAGGAAATGGACAAAAAAACGACTTTAGCTCGTGCCAGAAACAGTCATTTCTTGGACTTTTACGATACTTGATTGTTATTTGAATTCAGCGGCAAAAGCCGTGGAGAAGGTTCTCGAACATATTTCAAAAAAACAACTAACCTTGAAAAAGTAACTTTTTCTTAATAATAATGTTAGGAATATAAAACCTAGCTAGTTTGATAGCCCGTCTTGAGCAGAGAAATAATATACTTTAAATTATACAGACGGATAGATAATAAGGAAGATATTGACAAAAGACTGTGTTGTTCATATCAGACGAGCGACTGCACTGTTAAAAAATGTCACTATAGTTTCAAAATTTGCGGCCTTGAGACGCTCAAGTGCTAAAATCGAGCTGTAATTAAAGAGAGGAGAAATGGTGGAGAATTGTGGCTAAAAATAACTTCGAAGGCAGAAGTGTGTAGGGTACTGCATGGAGGGGTCCAAGAACCAAGCGTGTTTTTTGTATGAAAAACAAGTAGAGACAGACGGACCAACAGACAGTAATACATACTTGACTGAGAGCTGACTGAAATTTGACTTTTGGTTGTAGATTTGAAAGTTAGGGGGGGGGGAGTCGGTGATTGGATGAATGAAATCATATTGGCAGGACAGAGATGCGCATTTTTGCCATTCGTTACAAGACTGTCCAGAGACACAGTGGTGTAGTACCTGTGGTGTTGTTTCCAGAAGATAATACATAATTTTAGTGGGACGCCATCAGATAGACAGCAGCTCAGCTGAGTTTAGCTAGCATTTAACTGTGTTCTCAAATTCTGAATTCTGGTAAGAATGAAAGCAATTCTTTTGTACATTTTAATATTTCGAGTGATTGATACTGCCATATCATATAAAATGATTACGACAAGTAAGTGCTCGCTCTAGATCCCCAGCCCAAGTTCAGGGTCTAGAGACAAACAAAATATATGGACGCCTACTAAAACTATGGAGGCGGATCTATTGTTGAGATCAGTGGAACATATCACCTATCCTATTGAATAGAAGGAAACTATTGAACATATCTCAGATGCAAAGTAGTCTTGGGGAACTAGTACTATGTGAAAACAACTGGGTAAGATGTACTGTGTGGTCAGAGAGATCTGACCCAGTCTGTGTGGTGTTGTTGTGTAGTGTTGTGTGCAGAAGTGGCTCAGTAGGTAGAGTTCTGACACATGCCACAAAACTTTTATTTCAGAATTGTGAGTTTCTGTTTGGCACCGAAGAGGTGCCACATGCTGTTGTGATATACACAAGCGTGGACCAGTGCAGTCTAACATTGTGTCAGAGCAGCCGTATTGTCCCCCAGCACGGAGAGGAGGGGCCACCAGACTCTTGTACAAGATCGACGCAGTCGAGATAAGTGAGATCTGGCCTGCTGGAAGTTCACCAACTGATTTATCAACTGATTTACCAACGAATTTATCAACTAATTTATCAACTAATTCACCATCAAATAAAGACATACCATTGTGGGAAAATAAACCATGTATTCATCCCATAAGTCAATGGACAATGTTTGGTAGTCACAAACTGGGCGTGATGATACCACCCCAACAGTACATCCAGTAATAGTTCTCCTGGGACAATCTAATATAGTTAATATTAACCAGACTTATAACATACCTCTGTAATCACATTCCATTTTATTATGTCATATAATTATGCATTCCATTTATAACTCCGTAATATTTCATATGTTCTGACCAACAAACATTTGGTTCAGAACAAATAAATTTAACAAAAGATTTAATAGTTAAAACGAAAACAGCCTGAGTTAGTTCAGTGTGTTATAAATTTTATTATTAGTATTAGACTTATTAAATATCTGTGTGTGTGTGGGTAATCTACTACAACACATTACAATTCAGTACCCTAGACTTTTAACGTAGCTACATTCATTAGAAAAAAAGATATGTTTGAGGTCGTAAGTGGTAGTAAGAAGGGCCTTCTGTAATTCGCATCAACATTTATCTCAGGAGCCTTCACAGCTGACCTCATTCATTACACTAGGTAACATCTCAACCATACAATACCATCAAAACCACTACACCTAGACCGGCCCAATCACAGCGAGGGTCTAGCTATTCAATTCAAATTTGAAAAAAAAAACAACCTCCAAACATATTAGGAGTAAGTCTGCCAAATATATTTATCTTTTTGCCTAACCAATACCCTCCCTCCTATACTCGTATACCAACCAATAGGATTTGAATCACTCCCATACCTCTTTTTTACACTTGCGTCCCCAACTAACGTTATGGATAAACGAGCAAGAACAACAGTCCGTCTTACCGTTCGTAGACATATAGTATTATTTCAATATCTAGGTTAATAATTGGACTATGATGTTTATTAAGACATATTATTTCTCTGGAGACACTAAGCTATCTTTACATATGATTTTTATGGCCATATTCATTGTCGTTTGGATTTTCAATTTTGTCACTGTTACACGTCAATTTTAACTTTTTCCATAAGTCGGCCATCTTCCCCCCTCCTTCTCTATCATTTTATTCAAAATAAAGCAACTTGTTTGGGTTACGTCAGAAATACACTACTAGGCGGGAATTGAGAGCTGACTGTGTGTGTGTGTATACCATCTGGCGGGTCCAACAGCGTGGATATATGCATGGAACGGCGTGTCGAGCGAAGAGGGGTTATGCAAGGCGGCGTTAATCTTTGCGTTAATACTTGCCGCAGTTTCGTACCGCAGATCGGGAAATTGTCCGGATTGCTACAATTAGTGGCGTTAAAGTTAAAATATTACGTTAATGCTTGCCGCAGTTTTCATGTCGCAGATCGGCAAAATGTTAATTGTAAGTCTCAAGGACGAAACTAGGAAAGCGTGTTAGATTTTACGGCGCGATCATTTTCTAAGCATTACCACGGCACAAAATTCAGCGCTCTTCTGGCGTAGAAGACGACGAGAGGCAAACACAACCGGGCGGGTTTATTTATTATTATAGGACTAAAATCTTACTGAATTTAGCGATTATTTCACAGATTTCACTACAAAGGACAAACTCAATAACAGATAACCAACTTCAACAACTCAACAACAACCACGCAGCTTAGCTGGATTGTTAGCGTGGTTGTATGCTGTCCTCGCAAGATGGCAGCCACGTGTTTATAGGCCTAGTGATGTATTTAGTTATAGTCATTAATATGCCTTGTAATTATAATTCCCCTACTTTTGGTAACTGGAGCACATTTGAGGCATAAACGTTCCTGTTTGCTCCTTGTGGAGCAGGGCGACACCAGTACGGCTGAATCCAATAGAAGCCTGCATGAAGCATTTATATGCTATGGCAGTGGTTTGTTTCTGTAACAATGTGTTTTATATGATGAGTTCCCAATCTCATCAGTCGGCATATACGACATGCTTCAGAGTGCAGATACGGATATTGATATGGATCAGTTGCGAGGTGGTGGTTTATGCTCATTAATGAGAGTATTCGTTGTACATATCGTTTAATATTATTTTATGCATATTTCATTATTATTTTTATTTAAAATACTTCTATGGCACGCGCCTCAAACAGCCTCTGACAACCAAGTCCAGCTCCCGGCCTTCACGTGTGGCTTAATTTGAGCCCGGCGGAACTGTTTCCACTGACGGGAGAAGGGGCAAAGGCGAGCGACTGGCGCCTTAAAACCAGCAGCTTCGGGCAGATAGGGCTCGTGATCCTTGGTTGGTAGCTTATCTAAGAGAAGGAACTCTGAATTCAAACCACCGCTGCCTTGCGGGAATATCCATTTATGGAATTGGCTTCGGGAGTAAACCCTGAGGATAAATCCGGAGTCGGAGTCCCTAAGGCAGTCTAATGTCGATTCGACATTATTCTGGCAACTCCTGCGACATGGCTGGTACCAAACTGTATCGGCTACTGCCGTTCCTTTGGATCTACCGGCTGTGTGGAGAGGGGGAACATGCTGCATGGGCAACAGCTTGATCTCCATATAACTGTGCCCAAGCTCGCGCCCTGGAGAGGACACTCCAGCTTCACCCTATAGGTGTCGGCAAAACACGGGAAGTAGCAGTTACCGGTTATAAGCATTTTGCCCAATTGGCGAAGGGCATGGCGCCAGGGGCTACTTCCGACAGTGGGAGAGGTTCTAGGATCTCACTGGACAGCTACCGCCCGCTTCAAGCTGGGCAGCCCCCAGTCAATAAGGTGTTGTCCCGCCACTGTCTGCTTTCCCCATTGGGTGCATGGGGATTAGGGTCAAACCCGAACTGTGGACAGAAAATTTTGCACCAAGCAATTATCGAAAAAAACAGAAACAAGCAAACTCTCAGATTGGGATGCTGGAACGTCCGGACTATGTTGACTGGACTATCCGAAAACCTACAGGATGTAAACGATGTAAGGAAGACAGCCATAATTAATGATGAGCTTAAACGACTTCAGGTGGATATAGCTGCACTTCAGGAAACGCGCCTCGCGGGCTCTGGAACGGTGAGCGAGAAGGACTACACATTTTATTGGCAAGGGAAAGATCTTAATAAAGCTAGAGAACACGGAGTAGGTTTTGCGGTCAAAAAATCGCTAACTAAAATGGTTGAACCAGGCGAGAATGGATCAGAACGCCTGTTAACGCTCCGCCTGCAAACTAGCACAGGTCCCATCACCCTTGTCAGTGTGTATGCTCCTACTCTGTACTCTGCCTCAGAAGCTAAAGATGAGTTCTACGAGAATCTAACAGCAATTATCAAAAGCATACCTAGGCAAGAACAGCTTGTTCTCCTTGGTGACTTTAACGCTAGAGTGGGTGCCGATAATGTTTCATGGCCTTCATGTCTGGGCAGGTTTGGTATTGGCAAGATGAATGAAAATGGACAACGGCTCTTAGAGTTGTGCGTCCACCATGACCTCTGCGTGACCAACACCTACTTTCAGACAAAACCCCAGCATAAGGTGTCATGGAGACACCTACGATCCAAGCACTGGCACCAACTTGACCTGATTCTCGACAGAAGTCCACTCCTCAGGTCTGTGCTCTCCACGCGCTCGTACCATAGTGCAGACTGTGATACAGATCACTCCTTGGTTTGCTGCAAAATCAGAGCACAACCAAGAAAACTCTATCGTGTCAGACATGAAGGGAAACCACGCATTGATACCAGCAAGATGTCAGACCCTTTCATGATCGCTCAATTCACTGCGACCTTCGAGAAAGTGCTCAGTAGCCCTCAGCATGGTGATACTATTACAGAGAACTGGGAGCATCTACGGAACACCATTCAAAGTACTGCACTTGCCACCTTTGGTAAGAAAACAGCAAAGTCAAATGACTGGTTTGATGCTTCATCAGATGTGATGGCACCTGTCATTGAAGCTAAGCGCAGTGCTATGAATGAATACAAACGTTCACCGAGTGCCAGAACCCTACAGATCCTGAGGGCTACGAGAAGCAAAGTTCAACAAACTGCTCGACGCTGTGCAAATGACTACTGGCTCCAGCTCAGTGAGAGCATCCAGATCGCAGCGCAAACAGGCAACATTAGACAAATGTATGATGGTATAAAGAAAGCACTTGGCCCCCATAAAAGTAAGACGGCACCGCTAAAAACCATCAGCGGAGAGAAGCTAACCGATAAGAGTAAGCAGATGGAGAGGTGGGTCGAGCACTACTCTGAGCTTTACGCTAGAGACAATACCGTTACGCCTGCAGCCCTTGATGGTGTCAACAGTCTGCCAACTATGGAGGAGCTGGATGCCGAACCAACATTAGAGGAACTCAGCAAGGCCATTGATAGCTTGGCCTCTGGCAAAGCACCAGGCAGTGATGGGATTCCTCCTGATTTAATCAAATGCTGTAAGAGCACGCTATTACATCCCCTGCATAGGATGCTGTGCCAGTGCTGGGAAGAGACAACTATTCCTCAAGACATGCGAGATGCCAAGATTGTAACACTGTATAAAAATAAAGGAGACAGAAGTGATTGCAATAACTACAGAGGCATCTCTCTTCTTAGTATTGTTGGTAAGGTTTTTGCCAAAGTCATCTTAATGCGACTACACAAGTTAGCTGAGCGCATATATCCAGAGTCACAGTGTGGATTCCGAGCTGGCAGATCAACAACAGACATGATCTTCTCTCTCCGCCAGCTTCAGGAAAAATCAAGAGAGCAGAAAAGACCATTATATATCGCCTTTATAGACCTCACAAAAGCATTCGACCTGGTTAGTAGGGATGGACTCTTTAAAATCCTCCTGAAAATAGGCTGCCCTTCTAAAATGCTGGAAATGATAAAGTCATTCCATGACGGCATGAAGGGAACAGTCCAATATGCTGGAAGCACGTCACAGCCCTTTGATATACGAAGTGGCGTTAAACAAGGCTGTGTTCTGGCTCCGACCCTCTTCGGAATCTTCTTTGCCTTCCTCTTGAAACATGCATTCAGAGATGCAACTGA
The DNA here is from genome assembly GCA_024509875.1 of Oreohelix idahoensis. Classification (NCBI taxonomy): domain Eukaryota; kingdom Metazoa; phylum Mollusca; class Gastropoda; order Stylommatophora; family Oreohelicidae; genus Oreohelix; species Oreohelix idahoensis. The sequence goes on from JAMPIV010011175.1 coordinate 194,645, forward strand.
AGGAATATGCCTTCACACTAGGTCAGATGGCCGTCTGTTTAATCTTTCAAGGCTGAAGGCAAAAACAAAAATCAGAAGGGTCACTATAAGAGACTTGTTGTTCGCTGATGATGCTGCAGTCGTCACTCAAAGCCAACAGGAGCTTCAGAGCTTGATGAATCGCTTCACTAAAGCATGCAAGGACTTTGGCCTCACAATAAGTCTAAAGAAAACGAATGTGCTGAGTCAGGATGTGGGTGCTGCACCAGTTATCACTATCGATAACTATGAATTGGCAGTGGTGCACCACTTCACATACCTAGGGTCTACCATCAATGACAAACTCTCACTGGATACAGAAATCGACAGCCGCATTGGCAAAGCTGCAGCTACCTTTGCCCGCCTCACATCGCGTGTTTGGGGAAACTCTAAACTCACAATGAAGACCAAAGCTGCGGTATATAATGCCTGCGTCACCAGCACACTCCTATATGGCAGCGAGACCTGGACGACCTATGCTAAGCAAGAAAGAAGGCTCAATACCTTCCATTTGCGGTGTCTACGCCGCATCCTCGGCATCTCGTGGAAAGATAAAGTGACAAATGTCGAGGTGTTGTCACGTGCTGGCCTTCAAAGTATGTATACGCTTCTTAGACAGCGCAGACTTCGCTGGCTTGGCCATGTTCGCCGCATGGAAGATGGTCGCATCCCAAAAGATATCTTCTACGGACAATTAGCAGATGGCAAGAGAACAGTTGGGCGACCACAGCTGAGGTTCAAAGATGTGTGCAAGAGAGATATGAGGGCACTGGACATGGATCCAGCAACATGGGAGGATGAAGCTGCCGATCGCACTAAGGGGCGATGCTATTTACGGCGCCACCTCAGATTGGGCGAAGAGAGGCTCACACAAGAAGCAGAGGTGAGGAGAAAACGTCGAAAGGAGCACCAGGAAAATAAGCAGCTGAGGGCTGTCACCTCAGGGGCGCATTCCCATAGTCAGTTATGACTGAAGGGGCTATTATTATCATTATTATTTAGTTATTTTTATGTGTCGGGTAGTTTATGAGAGCACGTGGGTCCACTTGGGAACAAATTATGTCTCTTCTCGCTCCTTATGGAGCATATGGCCACCAATGTGGCTGGCCTCCGCATGAAGCATTCATATGCTCTTGCAGTAGTTGTTTCGGTAGCAATCTGTGTTACATGGTGAGATTGCCAGCCTCATGCACAACATCACACTAGTCTCATTGGAAGATATGAATGAGAGTGGATGTGTGTGTAATAATGGGATGTTTCAGGTGGCGTGGAAAGACAGTTTGCCAGGTGAGAGCATGGTTTTTCTCCTTAGTTAACTATTATGATTTTAACTAGTCAGTACTTTGTTTGCGTTTCAGATTAGCAATTGAGCACTGGCTGGGTGTTTTGTTTGCTTTGTTTTATGTTTGCTTTATGAGCTTGTTGTCACTGACTGGGTTGTATGAATAAATACAACCCCTGCCTTAGAATCAGCGTTTTATTGTTGTTCGGGTCGGTGCGAGTGTGCAAGACAGTGATCACATATCACAAGAGTATCATCATCATCTCGCCCACCCTACCACATTTACGTCAATCTTTGTTGATTCAAATTATAATCTATATAAAGTGTTGACTTAAACAAATTATAATCTACATAAAGTTTTGACAACAATTATAATCTATATATAAAAGGTAAAAGTAAAGGATCCCGTTACACGCCCATTGAGGCATATTGGGAATATGGTGTTAGGCCCATATTTTCTTGACCATCGGCACACTAGGCGTGATGTGGTCAGCATCACGCCGGCCGCCTTAACCTTCCCAGAAGTTGCTCTGGTACCCGATTTGGGCTGGGTCGACCCAGGAGCCGTTTACGGCCTAAAATAATCCCACATTATCTGGGGATCGAACCATAGACCACTGAGCTAGGAAGCTAGTGCACTAACCACTATGCTACCGCGGTTCCCTATATATAAAGTGTTGACAAAAAAACTTATAATAATCTTCATAAAGTATTGATAAACAGATTATAATCCACATAAAGCGTTGATAAAAATTATTATCCAGATAAAATGTTGACAAGAAATTATAATCTAAAAAAAGTGTTGACCAAAAATTAACTATTAATCTGTATAAAATGAAAAAAATATAATCTATATAAAGTTTCGAAGTAAAATTATAAAGTATGTTAAATGCTGACAATAAATTATAATCTACATAAATTGTTGATAAAAAAATATATAATCTACCTATAGTGTTGATAACGAAACAATTAAGATCTACATTCATTCATTCATTCATTTGTCGGCTGAACTAATTAATTGTTGGACGTGTGTTCTTTGTCATCTAAATAAGTCACCCACGGTCGTTAGGGTTTAGGGATACGCTTACGATTCCTGCGTCTCTGAAATCTTCTCTAAAGTCCGTATCGAACACACGTCCCACCATTTTGTTCATTTCAACCTATTTTCCGTTTCACTACCACCATTGCTGGTCACCTTGTAGGAAGCCGGCATCAAGCATTCACATACTCTCGTAGCAGCGGTTTCTGTAGGAATTTGTTTCACACGATGAGGTTGGCCAATCTAATGCACGACCTTATAATAGTCACATGGTACGACATGCATGTGGGTGTGGTAGTCCTATACTGTCTTTGTCTCATCAGAGATCCACGGAAACTATATGGGGCAATAATCGTTCTGTCTTTGTCTCATCAGAGATCCAGATAAACTACAATGTGCAATAATCGTTCTGTCTTTGTCTCATCAGAGATCCACGGAAATTATACGGGGCAATAATCGTTCTGTCTTTGTTTCATCAGAGATCCACGGAAACTATACGGGGCAATAATTGTTCTGTCTTTGTCTCATCAGAGATCCACGGAAACTATACGGGGCAATAGTCGTTCTGTCTTTGTCTCATCAGAGATCCACGGAAACTACACAGGGCAATAATCGACGTAAAGTTTTCATTTAAAAAAATTTAAAACCGGCATAAAGTGTTGATCTTCTTCTTCAGGTGCCTGGTCTGGAAAAGACATTGGCGATCATGACCCTCCAATCTTCTCTGTCTTTTGATAGTCTAATGAGGTTGTTTGTTGCCCAGTTGTTTAAGCTTTCCACATACATCTTTCTCTGCCTTTCCTTTCCTACCTGGTATTTTCCCACATAAGACTAATTCCTCCACTCCTCCTGTTCTGTTAATATGTTCCATAAAATTCATTTGTCTTTTCCTGATTGTTTTGATGAGCGATCTATTAACACTCGCAGCTGTCAAGACCTCGGCATTTGTTTTCTTCTCTGTCCATGATTGTAGCAAAGTTAGATTTTGCTGGGGAGGTTATGATGGTATCCTAAAAGAATGAAATCAGTGTATGTATTAACCGTGTGAGGTCAAGCACATGTAGGACCCTGACTCTATAAATGATGATGATGAATTATGTGCAGGGAACCTAACGCTACCTCCCTAGATCTCACACGGTCACTATTTCGGCTCTAGTGTCTGGTGTATGATGTACGTAGTGTCTAGGGGAGAAATGAAATGATGGTACACAACACAAAAACACTTTAAGTTTCTATGAGGAAGTGAATAAAACCTGTGGTTAAGTTTTTCTTTAAATTAAATTTTTTGTACAATTTATTTTGCCTGTCCAGTCATATCGTTTGGACAGGTCTTTGAAAATGAGGACAAGATAGTTTACATAAAAGATTAACTAAAATTGTGTGGACAATCTGCCCAATTAACTACAATGTTAATATATGTCTTTCCTGTTGGAATGTTCACTGTTTACACTATATTCTTCTAAGAGGGAGAGTCACTGTGTATGAGGGGCTGTAATGTCATCATACCCCACAAAAGTCCTGAGTATGACTTGAATTACCAAGGTTTATTTAAACCGAAACTGTCAGATGTACCCAGGTCCTTAACATATCACCTGGGGTTTCTTGTTGAAAGATAAGATATTGTGTAGTTGCAGAAATATCGATATCACGTCACACGCCCAGGCTCCTGCTGTTATCTCTTGACAGCATACGTAAAGTGTAGGAGACTTCTTGGCGTTATCGTCACTTCTCAGGTTTCCTGTCACCAGCTGGCAACAGGAAACGAAACCTCTGCAACAAAAGGACACCCTGGCCTTTTATATCTGATCACTTATTCTTTTATTTAATTTCATACGTGGGTATGGGGTCAGCCTCGCGTGCATTTCAGGTGCACTCATCCCCTAATTTTTCATGACTCCCACCTTGCTGTGACCACCCCTCAGGTCCCTATGGCAGATACGCCACTGTACGTTTACATAGTTTTCCTCAATAATATAATGTGGGGTAACCACATTTCCTTTTATATATTTTTCTCATCTTTTTTCTTTTTAAATATAAATGCTTCAGGCATGTTGAACAGTGTTCATGGAACACGGAGGCTTACTAATATACTCTAATACAATAATATTCAAACATAATCATGACAACATACATTAGTTAGATACATTTCAACGTGAGGACTCAACAATGTCTGCTCCCGGCACGTCCTTCACTTTTTCCAAATAGAGTATCTAACTTTGGTAATGGGATTAAACATATTAAATTCATAAAGCATTCTTACCACAAATCAAGAAATTTAAACAAATGACGCTGACTTTGCAAAGAAATGGCCTCAGTTTCTTCTGCTCCGTCCAGACTGTGAAATACTCATATAGTTATTTAATTTACTTTTTAAATTTATCACAGCTGTACTCAGCGTATCTGAATAAAAAATACAGTTCAACTGGCAATGAATAGTGAAAGCTTTTTGCTAATATTTAGTAGCACTGGCCAATCGAAAGCTTGCGACTACCAGAATTTAAATGCAGTTTTTGAAAATCAAAAATAATTCCAAACATACTCTGCGTCTGGTAGTCGATTGGCCAGTCCGCTTTAGTTATGCCAATGCAAACGATGTTAGTTTTTGGTAACAATTTTCCTACCGCCCCCCTCTCCTCCTATACTCTTGTTACCCAAGCTAATTTGAATTTACCTCAATGCCTCTCTTCTAAGACGGTGTCCCCACTAACGTTATGAAAAAAACAAGCAGGAACAACAGTCTGTCTGGTCGTGCGTTCGTAGACATTTAGTATTTTCTCAACAATTTGGGTAATACTGGGACTATCATATTATTTAAAACACATTCTTGCTCAGTGGATTCTAAGCTATACTACCATATCTTTTTATGTTCAGTTTCATTATGGTTTTAGATTTTCAATTTTGTCACCGGTCATCGTCAAATAAATATTTTACACAAGACGGCCATCTTCCCCTCTCGCCATCTCGCTAGCATGTATTTTTCAAATAACTAACTTGTTTTTGTGACGTCAGAAACATTACCGCGAGGAGGCAATAAAATTGTCTGCGTGTTTTGCTTCTGTTGGCTTTGTCGCCAAGTGTATATATGCATGGCGGACTATCAAGCGAAGCGGGGTGTTGGCGGGGCGGGTTAAGAATTGGCGTTAATAATTTGTATTATATCGTGTAACACTACCAAAAAATGTAAGGATTACTACTTATTACCAGCGTTAAAGTTGACAGAATACGTTAATTCAGATAGTAGTTTTGCGGCACACTTCTGCAAAATCGTTAATTATAAGTCTTGGCTGCCAAATGTATGCAGCAGATCTGGCAAAATGTTAAATGTTGGTAGTACGTTTTCGAAACCGAAACTAAAACGCGTGTTAGATTTTTACCGTGGAATCGTTCTATAGGCTTTAGCACTGCACAAAAGGCAGCGTTGCTGGCGTGTGAGAGCATCACCATCAGACACAATAGGGCGGATTTATTTATTATCATTTTATGACTAAAATCTTACTGAAATGAGCGATTATTCTCGCAGATTTTACTACAATGATATTCTCAGTATCCTTTTCAAAAACCACATTTCCGCTGCCTCCAGTTTTTTCCCCATTTGGTTACTCATTGTCCAACATTCGCATCCATATAAAAGAACGGACCACATGTAGCCCCTTAGTAAGCGAATTGTTGTGCTTATGGTGATGTTTCTGTTTTTCATTACGTTACTCATCCTATAGTCCGTTCACCAATTGATGTTCAACTTTGAAATTTGTTTTCAAACAAACTACCTGATTTAATGAATTTATATTTTGCGTGTAGTATTATATTGTTAATGACGCTATGAAAACATTTTTTGCCTCCAGAAAATGTATCTAGATTGAGATATCTATTCATCAGGTTATATTAAAATCACACTCCCCTACCGGTATTAAAATGTAGCATGTCAGCAGTATAGTTATTTTGCACGGGAAATAAATGGTTTTTTAATAGAAAAAAATATATTTTAAGACGAAATCATGACATTTCGTGCACCGCAGTTGTCTGCTATTGAAAGCTGAAATAGTGCGCTGTAAAGTCAGTGGCGTATTGTGAAATTACTGTAAGTTATAGCTGCGTTGTATTATATTGAAATGTCAGGCAAGGAAGGAAAAATAATTGAATCATATTGTCAGTCACACCTCTCTTCGACTACCACCTTATCATTCGCATCTTAACCCAATAGAGTTACTGTAATCTAAAATCAAAAGACAGTTTGCAGCACAGAACACCACATGATAACATAAAATGTATATCATGTGCTCCGTGAAGAAGAAGAAGAATACTGGCAACGTGATGGATTACAGTTTATCCAGCCATTAACAGTTGTTAATCTAATGGAATCGTCAGATACGGACTGAGATAAATGTAACTTAATTGAGATATCAAAAACATAAAACAATGTAATTATGCTCCTTCAAAACACGAAGAAATAGTGCAGGTATACATGTAAAATTTAGCGTGTCGTATACAATATAGTTTTGAATACATTTTTTTCCCCCACGTTTCAGATTTAAATGTATCACTACTTATAGCTGTTTCCTATGCGGTGAGCAGATATGGATACGCTTCTGATCATACTTTTGACATTTATGACGTAGTATACTGTAAAATTTAATTTTTAAGCCGTGCTTCTTGTAAGATTCGGTAAAGATCAAAGGATTTTACGGTTTTGAAGAATGCAGAATTGATATTGACTTCACAACAACATATTTGTAACGTCATGGATAATATAAGACTACATGCAAAATATGAACCCATTACATCAGGTAGTTTTTTAGAAAACAAAATTTAAAGTTGAACATCAATTGTTGAACGGACTATAGTAAAGGCTTCTTTGGACAAAGTGTTATAAAGAACTATAATCTACATAATGCATTCATTAAAAAAAAAAATTTAAAAAAATATTTAGATCAGAGGTCCCCAAACGTGTGGAGTCCCGACCCCTCCATGGAATCCTTGATCTTTAATCGTCCCCAGGTAAAAAAAAAAATATAAATGAAATAAGGAAGTGATAATAGAGGCCCAATAATTTAATATTACCTTTATATTGATCTTGTTAAATTTAATAATGGGAAGGATGTGGCTGATGAGTATTAACAAGGGTACTGATGTTTTGGTAAGAGATGGGAAGGCTTAGTTGTAAGTCACCATGCTCTTCAGGTTCAGTCTGTTCCTTTCTTTTGATAATTCTGCATTTGTGTGGCTAAACCAAACGTCAGCCATGTACGAACTTGGGAATGTTCGTAGAAACAGCTGAAGTGCTGCACAAAGTTTGGAGTATTTTGTAGCAGTATTTCCAAATGTAAAACTTAGTCACAGTAGGCATGTTTATTTTGTAGAATTTTGTAAACTTTCAACCCCAAAAGTTTAATTGGTCCTGTGGGGGGTTACTGACCTCGTGAATGACGCTATCGATCCCTGGGAAAGGGGGGGGGGGGGGGCGATATCAACCACTCTGTGGATCAACATAAGACATTGATAACAAACTATAATCTCCATAAAACGTTGATAACAAACTGGGATTTTCACACGGTATTGATAATAAACTACAATCTGTGTAAAACATTGATAACAAACAATAATTTACAAAAAGCATGGATTACAAACTATAATCTACATAAAGCATGGATTAAAAACTATAATCTACATAAAGCTTGGATTACAAACTATAATTTACATAAAGCATTGACAAAGAATTATAATTTACATAATTTGTTGTTGTTGTTGTTTAACTAGGGCTGCTGAGTTTTCGCTCTTTTTTCAATGAAGATTTCTTGGTATTATCTACACTGTAGATCTTGGCTTTTCTGCCATGCCGAAACGTGCTGAGTTTAAGTCATGAGCTCCAATTTCTCCAGTTTGGCTTCCATTTAAAGGATCGTCACATCTGGTCCCGAGCTAGAAGTAAGAAGCGTGTGGCATACTGTGCGTTCCCTGCCATCCAAGGGGGATCTCTGTCGTAGATTTTTATAAGATAGGTAATAGATGTTTATAGTCCTGTCTGAGCAGAGGCGATAGTGATAACTATGTGAGAGTAAGGTGTAAGAAATAGTTTTTCTCACAAGGTGGTAGTGTAAGAGGAAGGACAGTCTCTGGATTGAGTAATTTCTCTAATCCAGCCTATCTGTACGACTATATTTAAATCAGACGCACTTTCTCTCCTTGTACAAAATACAAGTTACACTGCACCCAGATGCACACAATTCTGTGACAAATACGCACAAACGTGAAAACAACTATGAATAACAGATAGGGTAGGGGGTGACCAACACAATAACTTAAGGTTTATTACGTTTATTATCACTAGAACTTTACAACATAAATCATATACATCAATAGATCATGGATTACAGACAAAAAGTGAAAAATTATCAACTAGGTTCTCCCCTCTGGTAAAGGAAAAGAAAAGAAGATCCCAACAGAGGTTAATTAACCCAAAAGATCAATAGTTAACTATAAGTGTATGGAATAGTCAGTAAAGAAAACAAAGAACAAGTTCCTAATTAATCTATCCCGTAAATACTCAGGTTAATGAGAACAAAAAAAAAAAAAAAAAAGATTTGTATGATAGTGGTAACAACAGAAAATTATGTTACTCTCTTACAGTTCATTCAATCCTTCAATACTGTGGCCACATTCATATTCGCTTACCAATAGTTGTCGCAGGCATTCCGTGGAAATAAACACTAATAAGTAATAAGACTATTCAGTGTCATATTAATTTTTGCCAAATCCAGCCCCAGACTAGCCGTAGTTGCTGACTGCAAATTTCACGGTAGTCGCTGGAGTTGGTGATTTAATTGTTTTCCTGGATAAATACTGTATCTCTGATTTAAGTTGGTTGGAGTAAGGTTCATACGTGGTGATCGCCGACATAGGAGGAATAATACATATATATATATATTTCCTGGGTCGTCTAGCCTCTGGTTGCTGAGACACTATGTTAAATTACCCAAAAGTTGCTAACAATATATTTTGCCACAGCTGGCTGATGAGATTTATATAGGTAAAATCTGGTATAGTTCTGGTCCCGTTAACATTTACAATTATTGTTCTAGTTTGGTCTCTCTCATAAAAATGAAGAAAATGGACCGCACAGGTCATAGCCCGAAGACTCAACAATATTATAAAGTTTCTGGTTGCTTATACACTTATAAGACCAATGGACCATACAACCATAGTTCATAAGACATAAGTTCATATGACCATAATTTCATATAACCCTAAGACCGCTGGTTCGCTGGGTTTTTAAAAAAATCAGCCTAGATTTTAGGAAAGACATACAAACATTTAACCAAAATATCAATATTATATTTAACACGTGTTAAGGTAAGACCTCTTTAATCACTCCGTTATTAAATTAGATTATAAACCACAAATGTCTAGCTTATCCTATCGCTTTTAACGCGTGATATGAACACTAGTCATTCATAAAATTACACAAATTGATGTAAGTAAATAATATATACCGTCAGTAGCTAGTTATTTAATGTATGTACTAGTCAATTATAGCATCTCTTTCTGGAGAATAGCGAGTAATTAAATTTACTTTACAGCTGGAGAAATTTAGCTATATGTTATTTAATACGCTATTCAATTTAACACAGAAAATTCCAATGAAATATAATGAAAAACTTTTAACACACTAAATCACTTAACGGCTAGTATATAAATTACCGCAAACAGAGAAAGATGGAAACAACTCCACGAATCTAAGCATTCACTTTGTACGAAAAACTCTTAGGATATCGAGCTAGTTATTTCAGAACATTCTCTGAACAACTAATAATGACTTGTGGGGAGACGGGGTATATATCCATAGATGCCGTTCTTTCGCTCCTTAATGCGAAAGTCGCACCTACAGCCAGGGCTGGGCACATCTACGGTTCGATTCCTGAATGAAAGGCTTTTTCTTCACCTCTGCCGACTGACAACCTCTGGCTTGTCTTTCATTCTCCCCGCCTGCCGCATATCAGCTACGTAGGTTAATTCTCTTGAAAATGTAACAATCCAATGTACGTCTAAGACTTATCGCCCTTGATTCTTCAAAGAAACTGTTAACGCCTGGCCTCTGCCCTCGTGTTTCCCTGATCGAAAAACGATTACGCCGTGCTGTGCACTTCGCTCTGTTCCACCGTGCTTAATTGCCAGACGGCTCGCGTGTTAATTGCGATAGTGAATCCGGCGTTAATGAAGCAAAAAATATAACCCTAGATGGGGGAGAAGTGGACGTTCACTGCTGCACTATTTCCATATGTGACATTTCGTCCGGGTTTGAAGACGTGAAACCCTTTTATGTCTCCTCCATGAAAATAGCGCTGCTGTTATCCGTATCTTGCGAGTGATTGCTATCTTCAATTTCCCTTTCTTCCTCACTGCTCCAATTTCGACTCATAAAATCTGCTCCCACATTTTGGTTTCCTGGTATGTATTCTACTTTGAAATCATACACACTTAGGAGCAACGCCCAACGCATTATCCTCGCGTTGAATTCCTTATTTGCTCCAAGAAACGCCAGTGGAGCATGGTCCGTCTGCACTGTAAATGAAACGCCGTAAAGATATTCATGATGTTTCCTGATACCACGCACGAGTGCCAGACATTCTCTCTCCACTGCGGAAAAGTTCCGTTCTGCTGTATTCAATTTTCGGCTGCCATAAGCAACTGGGAATAACAGGTTAGGATCATTGTCATCTGCTTGGAGTAGTGTTGACCTGATGCCTTGACCCAATGCGTCGACTCGCAATAGAAAAGGTTTCTTCAGGTCAGGTAACCTCAGAATAGGGTATTCAGACAGCTGTCCTTTGAGGGTGACGTAGCGTGTTCGCACTTAGCATCCCAAATAACTGTTTCCGGTCGCCCCTTTTTGGTAAGGTCAGTAAGGGGTGCCGTTAGCTCGTTGAAATTGTTAATGAGTTTCTGGTAGTATGCACACAGTGATAGAAATGAACGTGTGTCTTTCTTCGTTCGGGGCCTTTTTGCTGCAACTATTTTCTCAATGTTCTTGGCAACTGGCCACATGCAGCCTTGAGAAATGGTATGCCCCAGGAAATCAAGCTTTTCAAATCCGATTAGACATTTGCTAGGTCTGGCTGTGAGACCAGTTTCCTGTAGTCTCCCGAGGAGCATAGCAACCGTAGCAATATGTTCGTCGTAGTTTTCCGTTGCAATTAATATGTCATCCATGAAATTATGGATATGAGGACTTTGCAAGGGTTCTACAAGCTTTCTCATCATTCTGGTGAAGACTCCCGGTGCGTTGTGCAATCCGAACGGCATCACGTTGAAGGTATAATGTCCCTCACTGGTGCTGAAAGCTAACAGGGGCTTAATTTCCTCCTCGACTGGGATTTTGTAATAACCTTTACTCAGGTCAATCTTTGAGAAAATTCTTGCCCTGCTAAGCTTGGTGAACAGCTCAGAAGCGCTCTGGAGAGGTTCGGGCTGGAATTCCGTTACAGTATTAAGTAAGCGGTAATCTATGCACAGCCGAACTTTCTCATTGGACTTCTGTAACAGTACTACACTCGAACTTTAAGGAGAGGTAGACTCACTGATAATTCCTGCTTGACGTATCTTGTCTATTTCTCCGCGTAGCGTATCAGCTTTAGCATACGGTATAGGGTAAACTCTGGTACGAACAGGTGTCTTGTTCGTCAGTTTCATATCGAACTTTATGAGATGTGTTCGACCAGGTACATCCGATAAAACTGCTGTGTACTGTTTCAGTAGTGCCCTCGTTTCTGTCTGTTGTGTTTCAGAGATTGTCACCGAATTTTACATCTTCGAAAGATTCAGTTTGTTGCAATGGATATTCCATGCAACTATCGTCATCCTCCTCATCTTCGGTTGCTATGGCCATCGCCAGGAGATGTTAGGAGAACGGCATCGGTCTTTCCAAGTATTTCTTTAGCAGATTTACGTGGTAGACCTTCTCCTTTCCTTTAATAGAGATCTTGTAGTTTGTTCTTGAGATCTTTTTAAGGACGGTAAACGGCCCTTGCCATCCGATGCGTAGTTTGTTGCTTCCGGTTGGCAGTAACAACAAAACTTTCTCTCCTGGTTGTAGTTCTCTCTCTCTTTCGCCGCTTTATTATATCGTTTAGCGTGCTTTGCGCGTGCTTTCTTAAGTTTGGTTCATGTTATATCCCATCCTAGTTGTAACCTTTCCTTAAGTTCCGATACATATTTGCTGGCTGAGACGACTGTCTCGTCGGCCTTCTGGTCTATCAGTGACCGGAGTAAGGCTTCAAGCGGCCCCTTAATAGGTCTGCCGAATAAAAGGGTAGCTGGTGGTAAGCCTGTAGAGGCCTGGTGGACTTCCCTATAGGCGAATAAGGCTGCAGGAATGAAAAGGTCCCAATCTTCAGGTTTCTCTTGTCCCAGCTTACGTAACATCATGGTGAGGCTGCCGTTGAAGCGTTCCACGAGCCCATTTCTGGCCGGATGGTACGGGCTGGTGTCGATGTGTTTGGCCCTCAAGATCTTAAAGATCTCCATTAACAGGCCACGGAATTGGGATCCGTTATCCGTCAAAACTTGTTGAGGGAATCCCAACCGTGTAAATATCTGCACTAGGGCCTCTGCGACATGCTTGGAATCCGTGCATGTTAGCGGTATACCTTCGGCCCACATAATGCATGTGTCGACTAAGGTCAGGATAAACCTGTTCCTTCTTTTAGTCTTTTCAAGGGGTCATATAATGTCGACTGCAACCCTTTCAAATGGTGTCCCCACTATTGGCATTTCACCAATGGGAACTGGGGGTGTCCAATGCTTGTGTGCCACCCGTTGGCACTTGGCGCAGGATTTCACGTGCCTGATAATATGAGAGTTCATTCCTGGCCACCAATAGTGAGTCGATATTCGCTGATTAGTGGCATTTTGTCCCATATGTCCGCTGAAGGGAAGAGAGTGCCCCATTTATAAGATTTGGGCTCTGTACTGCGTCGGTACTAGGAGCTGATTATGCCCTTGATCAGGGTTGCCCGTTCTACGATATAGTACGCCATCCTTAGAAAAAAATTTCCCCGTTGTGTCTGGGATCCTTGGCCATGGGCAGTTTCCTAAAGCAGAGCTCCAAGGTAGGGTCCTTTTGTTGCGCCTCTTTTAGTTCCTTAGGTAACAAATTAGGCACATGCTCCCGTTCCTTCTTGGTTTGCCCTCTTGTGGTTATTGCTGCCACAATTGGATCTTTCGGTCTCCCAATAAACACATATCTACAGCCAAGTATGACTTGGTAGATGGGGTCATCCATAATAGCCGCTTTGATCACACCTCTGACAAAATCAGAGTGTATCTCCACCAATGCGATGGGAAGCGTCATGGGTGCATCTCCTTTGAAAACTCCACAAAGTTTGACGGTTTCTTCTGTTTCTTGACCGGGTTTGACCAAGTGTCTTGCTACAATGCAATCAAAGAACAACCCTGTATCAAACAAACAATATGTTGAAGTCCAGTTCAAAATAACAGTTCCTCGCTTTGAGGGCCTCTCCACCTCATGTTGAGAATCACTGACATTAATTCTTCCTTGCGAGGCAGTTTGCAAGCATCCGGTGCGATTAGGCCCGGTGTGCTTGCTCTGATCAGATGTCCCGTGCGCAGGGGTTTTCCCTTTGTCACCCTGTCTTTTCTGGCCGCGCTGCCATGTTGGATGATTAGGCTGATCAGAATGCTGGGTGGGGTACTTGTTTTTAAAGAATTTCGATTTTTCCTGAGGAGGATTAAGGGGTACAGTGTCTCGTTGGTTATGGTGGTGAGAAGAATGGGAAGACTGCTCTGGATTATTTTTCCGAGAAGGCTCTTCTATCGGTTTGCGTTTTGCGCCTGGCAGTTCGGCCTTCGCATTGTTATATCGCTCAGACTTGCTCAAAATGTTTTCCAGCTTTACTACGCCTTGTTCCGCCAGAAATCTACGGGTGTCACTTGACAAAGTGTTCTTTATTTGTTCGGTTACTACGAACTCCTCAAGACCTTCATAGGTGGAAGGAAGCTCGGAAAGCTCCAGGCACTTTTTGATGTATCCCGTTATACGACAAGAGAACTGCTGAAAAGTCTCAGCGCTGTCCTTTCTGCTGTTACGAAACAGTTGCAAAAATTTGAGAGCGTTCATATCGAAACGCTCAAGTAAAGCCTTCTTTAGCATGTCGTAATCGTCTTGGTGGATGCTGCCCAGTTTTGCGTATGTATCATACGCAGTGCTTTTTAAAGCCTGAGAAAGCTTCAAACACTAACGCAACCTTTCTAAACCGTACAGATTTGCCATTCCCTCAAATTGTTCTAGATAGCAGTCAGTTTTCTCATTGGGGCTTGGAAAGGATTCCAGGGCAAAAGACATAGCTGCTAGTTGAGGAGATTGAGTGTTAGAAAGATCAGTTATCTGTGACTGAGGTAGAGAGTCTCCGTTGTAGGAGGTAGAGGCAGCCCCACGGCTTTGGACCTCTAGAGCCTTAAGTGCTAGTTCATGCTGTCTCTCCTTCTCTTTTTCATCATGCTGTCTCTCCTTCTCTCTTTCCTCGTGCTGTCTCTCCTTCTCTCTTTCGTTTGCCCTGCGAGCTTCCATCTCTGCCTCAATTTTCTTCTGTTCCAATTGACGCTCTTTTTCCTCCTTCTCTCTAGCTTCTGCTTCCTTCTTCTCCGCATCATATCTGTCTTCGTTGACAAACGCTTTCGCTTCTTCTCCTTGTAATCCCTCTTCCCTTGACTCTCTTTTCCCATTTTTATGGCGTGCGGACGTGTTTTTGTGGAGTCATACATTTGGATTTTTACACTGCATATCTAGCAATATTTCTGAAGGATTTTTATATCACTGTGTACATAATGTTAGTTGCTTTATCGTGAAATACATATTATTGTGTTCATATGAATAGGAAATGTGATTTTTAGGAAAAATGAAGACTAGCATATCTTCTGTTATAAGTATAGTAAGTCGCTTTTGTATTGGAATTACTAAACGTTCCACATGGTCGGCACTGATAATTGGGGTAGCCGACAGAAATGGATGTTTTATTACACCCTATGGAATGTCAGAGAACCGTGGCTTTAGAAATTGGTCACCGGTAAATATGTGTCGACGAGTCAAGCTGTCAATTAGAGCGGAGAGAACGACTATAATTGACCTCTTTCCACGCCCATTAAATACTCCTGGTCATTTACGTTCTCATTCACAATGCTACAAGTAAATTCGGTCGCCACGACCCGACCGAACACAAAAGGTACCAAACAGAAGGACTACATTTTGAATGTAACTAAAGCGGTTAAAAAGAAAACTCGAAGTTTGAAGACCAACACGCTATACACGCCATGCGTAACATTATCTTATAAGAACAATAATCAGTGTGCGATTCTTACGTTTTCTACCTTAATCGAATATGAAGCATTACGTAGCCTGTCTAAGGCATACTATGAATCTAGTGCAACTGTTTAAGCAAGGACTGACGCTAATGGTTCATATGTAGAAGATGTTATTTCCACAGGAGAGGTTGTCCTACATTTCTATAACACAACAAATAAAGTAATGGTACAGAGTGCGCTATTAAAAACTGGATTAGTACGGACCTGAATAATTTATGGAAATTAGCAACTACTGCTGGAGTCAGTCGAGAGGCCATCATATCAAATGTGCCGGTTCAAAGTATTCCTGCAAAAACTTCTAAATCTAAGAAGTTAGCAATCACACATTCCACTGTTCCCGATGATATCACAACAAACACAACTCCCAATAAAGAGTGCAAAAAGATGTCACAGACAAAACCAAAGTCACCAGCGTTAGCTGATACAAGTGACAGCACAGAGACAGAGCACCTATCAAGCACTTCTGACAGTAGTCCAACAACATCCCCTCTTACATTGCCTATGCACTCGTCACAAGATCAATTTTCAATAATATTTTCTGAGATGGAGATACTAAAAGCAGAGCTGAGCAGCCTCAAAAAAGCTTACGAACAGCTCCATGCTGACCACATGTCCCTCAAAAATAGCTGTGAGAGAAACGAGTCTGAACAACAGAAAGAAAGCACACAGCAGAAGAATAATTACAGACAGTGTAACACAAACACAAGCTCAGAGGGAAATTCCGACGGTAGTGAAGTACAACATACGACACAAGCTGAACTGAGCCATAAAGAAGACCATGACCTGTGCATTCTGGAATTCCCTGCAGACGTGAGCAGAATCCCTGTCCAGATTTCTACTCGGCAGCCCCCACTGCCGACAGCCAGTTCACATCACAGCAAGAAACCTACACACAATCCCAGCATAGTTGAAACACAAGAAACAGCACGCACTGCCACCGGCACACATACACGTCTTTCAAATAGAAGGAAACACTTCATCTTTGGTGACCAAAATGTGAAGGACCTTCAAAAATGTAAATTAATAACAGCAGATACAGACACGGTCACCGTTCGCTACAAAAATTTGGCATCTGCGCAGGACCTACTGACTCTCCTTAAAAGATATGAAACTGATCTTAATGTAGCCAGGGTCACAGTGCACATTGGTCTGCCGGACGCGCTAAAACATAACGAAATTGCACAAACAGAGCTGAATCACATTACGTCTAACTTCCAGTTCCTGTTCCCAAATGCACAGGTATGTTTTTCAGCTATTATACCTCCAGTTTGCTCACATTATAGGAAATCTGTTGAGATGAACAACACAAAATTGAAAAAGCATTGCGTCAGACACCACCACACATTTATAGAACACTCTTCGTTCCTTGCCACATCCGGAGCTCCTAGGAAGCATCTATATAGCGACGACATTTCCTTATCCGATCAAGGAACCAGTATGTTGGCGAGAAACATCAAATTTCCAGAAAACACCCTCAGAGGCACAGCCAGCACATCAGCATCCAAGTATCTTTCAAAACGACACACGAATGTAACCAGCTACTCCTCTAATGCAATTTACGACCTTGAGTTTCCGTCAATACCCACAACTTCAAGCACCAGCCAGACAACAATGTCACACAATCAGGCGTATCAAGACAGACCCCTTATTAGAACTACAGATGTGCAGGAAACAGCCAATAAAATCGGCCTTCAGCAACATTCTATGACCGACGACCCACCTCAACAACAACAACCTGAGACACTCCATCCTCAAAGATCTGTAAAAGATTCAATTCAACCAACTCAGGGTCCACCTACTGAAATCTCACCACGTCCGCTGTCGCACCAGACACCAATGAGAGATCACCCATCATCGTTGTCATCGCAGGTTTTCCCATATCAACCCGCACACCCAACCTTTCATACCTTTCTACATCAGCAAAGCCTCTTGAACTACGCACCTTACACTTGGAGGTCCTACTGGCCGGAATATCCCATTCATCCAACAACAGTACCTCCACATCCCGCGAACACCTACTACCAAACGAATCATCTTTTACGGCCAAATCCATCTCGCTTTTATTTTCAACAACCCTCTCCTCAACATTATCAGTGACTGTTCCCTTCACAAGTTGACGTCTCTGTAACACCAGTAACTGTCGGATAATGCTTTATTTATTTATTCTCAGTATCTATTTGTTTGTCTGCCCGTCTATTCTCTTGGTGCAGCTTAACTTTGTTGTTAACCTTCACAGTGTGAATGGGTGTGCTTGTTGTGTGACAGTTTTCTTACAATTTTTACCTAGTACAGTTATCTGAGTTGTTTGTAATTTGTTGTATTAAGGTGTGCATTTATGTACTATTAATCTCACTTCTATTGCAAGTTCGTGATGTTTAATTAGTTATTTATTTTCTATTTGAGCGTAAAACGTCTTTCACATAAAAATGTCAGATAATTATGAACAATTACTAAGTACAATTGGTTTACGGCTTGGCCACTTGAACGTGAACCATCTTTTAGGTAAAATTCCAGAACTCACACAAATTCTTAACCAAAATATCCAGGTTTTTTGGTTTTTCCAAAAGTCGTCTGAATGAGAAAATAACCGACGATGACATTGCACTCAGAGGTTTTAAAACAATTCGGCGAGATTCAAGTAGACAATTAGAGACGGGTCTAGCAGTTTATATTTCTACTTCTCTCAGTTATCGCCGCAGAAACGATCTTGAGACTATAGATATAGAATGCATATGGTTAGAGGTAAAGCCACAAAAGCAAAGATCTATTGTAATCGGATATCTTTATCGCAATCCCAGTGTAGGAACAACATGGTTTGAAGATTTCACGAACATGATGGATAAAGTTATTACTACAGTTAATGAAATTATTCTTCTTGGTGATTTTAATATCGATATGCATAAGCCAAACCAAATATGGACCAACATCATAGCATCGTACAACATGAAACAAATAGTCAACAAACCTACCAGAGTAACAAAAACATCATCCACACTGATCGATCACATCTATGTAACCTGTCCAGAAAACATTATGGAATGCTCCATCCCTACTATTGCTATGAGTGACCACTATCCCATATGTTGCAATTGGGCAAAAAATGGGTACAAATCTCCAAAAAATAAACACATTAGTTTTCAATATAGAAGTCTTAAAAATTTCAACCGTGAATTATTTTTGAATGATTTGCGAACTGCGCCTCTCGCCAACGTTTTTCAAATTCTTGATCCTGATGACGCCATCGCATATTGGACAATGATATTTTATAGTATTTTTAATAAGCATGCGCCTACTAAAGAAATTCGCGTGAAAAGGCAAATTAAATCTCCATGGATCACACAAGAAGTTCTTGACGCTATGAGGCAAAGAGATCGAGTGCATAAAAATAAGGATATCACTACATATCGGACAGTAAGAAATAAAGTACAATACTTAATTCGCAGAGAAAAGAAAAACTACTTTAGAAATTTAGTTCAGAGTAAAACAAACAGTAAAGAGATATGGAAGGCAATCAACACTTTAGTGAACAAACGAAATTCTCCAGATCCACATACTCCCAATACGCCACTTACTTGTACAGACTACAGCAATCATTTTCAGGCAGACATCAATAATATAAAATCCACCATTCCGTCCCCCCCCCCCCCTACCTTGTGACTTAAGCAAATTATCAACGTTCTGCGAGAACAAATGTACTAACACAATTCCACCCGACATCCCTTTTATAACAGTTAACGAAGTTTATTACTATATTACTGGCCTTAAAGATAATAACTCATCGGGACTTGATGGAATCAGTAATCGAATACTGCGCTTTGCCGCACCTGCCATTAGTGATTCACTGACATACATATATAATCAATGTATCGCAAGGAGTTACTTTCCATCTGCTAAAGTATATCCACTTCTCAAACCAGGTTCATCTGATAGTTGTAATCTTAGTAACTATAGGCCCATCTCTCTTATATCGTCGCTGTCCAAACCACTGGAAAAGCACATCCACGGAACAACACTACAACACCTAGTCAATAATGACCTGCTAATCGGCAGTCAGTCGGGGTTTAGACCAAAGCATTCATGCCACACAGCCTTAACAAAGATGATAGACAATTGGCACCTAAACATCAATAACGATAATATATGTGGAGCAATATTTGTAAACTTCAAAAAAGCATTTGATATGATAGATCACTTTATTTTAATCAGAAAATTAGAAACAATGAAAGTAAATATTAAGCTGGTAAAGTTAATTAAATCGTTCCTGTCAGACAGACAACAAATAGTCTCTTCTTCTTTGATCCTTAGCCGCCGACCGTCAAAGCAGTCAGTGGCCATTACGCCTGGTCGCGTCTTGTAGGGCAACAACAAATTGATTCCACTTTGCTCGATCGGCGGCCATCCTTCGTACAGTGCCCCAACCCCGGCCCACTCCCTGCATCCTAGCCTCCACAGCCCCCCGCCAAGCTGCCCCTGGTCGGCCTCTCCCTCGCCCTCCCCCAGGGGTCCACAGCACAGCTGTTCCCGTGACGGCATCGGTGTCCACTCTGAGGACACGGCCAACAAATAGTCTCTTACAATAATTCCTTGTCGAACCCAACCGTTGTCAATACAGGTGTTCCCCAGGGCTCTATTCTCGGCCGTCTTCTCTTTACCGTATACATTAATGATCTTCCTCTATACTTTAAACACTCATCATGTGACCTGTTTGCCGATGACTGTACTGTCTATACTAGTGATAAAAGTTGCACCACACTAGAACAATCTTTACAAAACGATACATATAATCTTATTAAGTGGAGCAACGAGAATCGCATGCAAATAAATATTAGTAAAACAAAATGTATGTTAATATCAACCAGACAAAAACTACAAAACTTGCAGAAAACAACACTTCAGCTCTTCATTGGAACATCACTAATTGAAAACGTAAATGAACACATAACTCTAGGTATCACTGTTGACCAACAGCTAAGTTGTAACTCACATGTACATGCACTCACAAAGCAAACAGCACAAAAAGTTTACCAATTAGCCAAAATTAAACATTTCCTGGATGAGGAGGCAAGGAAAATGTTCTACATATCTCATATACAAACGCATCTAGACTATTGTTCCACAATCTGGGATGGTTGTTCAGACTCCAACACAAAAAGGCTCCACTCGCTTCAGCAATGCGCCTTGTTGCTGATAAACACCAATCAAATTGTATAGATTCATATAATTATCTTCAAATATTACCCCTCAGGAAGTGCTTCCTATTTAACAAAGGGAAATTTATTCACAAAATCCTGTCATCGAATGCTCCAAAGTATCTTTGGCCGCTTTTAAAATATAATGAAAGACGTAGTCAATTACAGGTACCCAAGCCCAGGCTAGACCTATTTAAGACTAGTTTGGCTTACTCAGCTGCTCATCTTTGGAACAATCTTCCCAATGACCTGAAAAACACGCACAGTCCTTACTCATACAATCGTATACTGTTCAAATACGTTATGAGTGCTGATTATATGCCACCCTAACTGATTGTGTTGTACTTTTATCTAATATACTGTATGGAGGCGCTGATGATCTAGTTTTCATTACAATATACAATTCTTAATATTATATTCTTAATAACTTATATTCTTAATTTTATGATCAGGTAGGGTTAATGTATGCTGTTATACTTCCTTGTAATGTTGCACTGCCCTTACATTAATACTTTCAATACGCTGGAGAATGTTTGAGTAAAGTAATAAAAGATGAGCAAGAGGAAGGAAGAATGCAAGAGGGGACTGTGCCCGATTTTCAACCCTTCGCAAACTAATTGCTTTCGTATATGTCTATCTAGCTATCTACCTAGTCTGATTCTGGTCTTGAGTTTGGGACGCAAAGACAACGAGGAAAGTAACTGTTTACCCCACCTCATCTTGATGAACCTAAAAAAAAAAAAGTCCCTTAGTCATTCAGTTGCACACCGTTTGAAAATTTCACGAGTTCTTATAACATACTTCTGAATGTCTCAAATCACTAATTTACTGTACGAAGAATTCGATTTTTATGTCTTGTTGTTGTTGTTTTTTTTTATGTTTATGTTTATTTACTTTATTTTTAAATTCATTATTATTATTTTTTTTTTAAATTTAATTTAATTTAATTTATTTTTAAATTTTATTTTAAAAACGTACTTTAATTAGAATGATTATTGCAAATGTAATATTACTGTTATAATGATAAATGCCTTAATTATGCTTATAGTAAATGTGAGGATGAAAGGATATAGTATACATGACGAGAGAGAGAGAGGAAGGGCAGAATGTCAGACGGGCCTGCGTGCCCAATTCTTAACCTTTTGAAAATAAAGTTCGTTCGTTCGTTCGTTCGTTCTTCTCTAAGCATTGCTCTTAGTTTCGCACGCTCAGCCATGGCAAATAACTGACTGTGACTTACCCGAGAAAGAAAGAAGAAAAGGTTACACCGGTTCCCTACCAATTACGAGAAAAATACACACACACAAATATTCTGTTATTTAACTGAGATACCTCCTTCTTGTTGTCAGTTATCTAATCTATCGCTTTTATTATCTGGCAACTAGGCTCCTTATACAGACGACTAAGCCAAATAAATGGTAGATCAGCTAACAACTGAAAAAACTACTTTTACTAACTGTGGAAACCAAAAAAAAATTATTATTTCAAAAATTTTAAGGAGAAAAAAAAATTTCCCTTAATTTAAGTCCACCCACAAGTCCACACCTGAAGTCAGTTAGGGTAAGGAAGGCTATTAACTTGACGTGTTGATCAGAATGCACTCCTTAGCTTCGCTCAAACACCGCTGCTTAAAAAAAAAACCTGGTGATTGTCAGACAATCACACGCTACCAGCGGCCTTGTATTACAAAATCATTACATAACATCTCTCCGACAAAGATCACCCTCTAAATCTAATTGTATATACTCTACAATGCTGTGGAAAAAAACAATTGATATATTTGTGTGGTCAGCAAGCCAAAAAAAAGAACGTTTGTCTAGGGCAGGGGTCGGCAAAGTACGGCACGCGTGCCAAGCGTGGCACGTGGAACGATTTTCAATGGCACGCTGAGTGAATTAAAATATTGTACAGTATATGATCTCATTTTTTTTTTTAAATTGAATTTTTAATTAAATAGAAGCGTATAATTCTTTTAAAGCTATACCTGTTTTTACAACCCTTCAAAACGAAAGTTTTTAGACATTGGAGGTAAGAATGTGCGATCTGATGCAAACTAAAGGCCTGATCATACTATACTGCACGTAAGTCTTCGTTTTTACGGACCGTTTCCGAGAACAAACATTCTTCAACGAATTTCAAGGGGAGTGGTTATACTTTGCGGCGCCCGCTAGTCTGGCGTCTACCTGCTACCGTAGTTTGCAGGATGTTAGTTAGTTGCTTATCCTTTACAGGACGTGGCAATCAACCCCAGCTTTTATTGGCTTTTTGTGATTTTTCTAGGCAAGTTTTTCATTCAGTAGTTTGCCATTGCTTTCTGAACGGTACGGCGCTTATACCATTGCTAAAAATCCACACAAAGCGATTTGCTACCAAACCGCCTGCAGCAGGTTTGAAGGATGAGATTCTTGAAAAGAATCCCAAGCGAATTTTGACGGGCAAGTGGAGACGTAATATCATAATTACGCAATAGTGTCTGGCTAGTGCCTGGGCGAGCGTATTTATTTCGTTTTCGCTCGCAGTTTTTGACTCCCAGTGGGAGTTTGGAGCAACAATGACTGACCTCGACGAAGTTATATTTCCGTCCTATCCTTCCCCTCTCTCCCGACCACCACCCTCTCTACAGTTCTCCCGGCTGTCGCATACTCATGCCCGTACAGTCCGTTGACCGCAGCACAAAAGTTGGTGTTGTTATTAAGTAATACGGTGCCGTTAAAATGACTCAAAAAAGACAAAAAACTTGATATACGCTCGTTTCAAGACTTTTGGACAAACGAATATGGATTCATACAACAAAAGGATCGTGCTGTTTGTGCTTTATGTTATGAAATTGTCATGTGCCGTACGTCAAGTGTACAAAGACACTATCAAACCAAACATCAGTCCATGTTTAAAAACTCTGAGGAGAAAAGTGAAGCCATAAAAATGGCTGTTTCTGGCTACAAAAAAAAAAAAACAAAGTAGTATGGCTGTTTCTGGCTACAAAAAACAAAGTAGTATTTTTAGTCAATGATAAATGGTTTTTTCTTGCACCAGATTGATATGGACTGTTTTTTTGTGATATAGCTCGTCCAGTCACAACGTTCTGTAAATGGGTCAGGTTACCGACTGTTGGGGCCCTGACAAGGTGTACTGTTAAATGCGTATATTCTGATGCAATGAGTGAGTATGAACATCAATAATGACAAACGCGAATGGATGACAGTTCGACAGGTTCACAGGACACTTACTCCAATCACAGGTGGAAATCAAGGATGGCTGGACTACTGTGGTCGTTTCATACTGTTTAATAGGACGCACACACTTAGACAGTACGTGTATAGTTACAGCAACACAGGTCGACATAAATAGCATATTGTTGATCAATGGTCTACCATCTTAAGTTAGCATTCATGTTGAATAACATCACAATGGAACATCTGTAGACTAGCACGTAGATTTCCACTGTTTATCAATATAATCATCAGGCCTTACTGACCGAGCGTGTCAGTTAATAAATACTGTTCAAGCCTGACTCCTAGACAGAACCTCTTTTCTAGCGAAGATTCCTTTAGGTAAAGTTCAGCAAATCTATCTGAAGATAATGTTAACCCACCAGTATTGGGTTTTCTTTATAACTGTGATCTCTTAATCATCACCTGATAATAAGGGGCATCCCCGTTCTCTGATTGATGATCGACAAAAAGTTAGGGTCCAAAATGGCTTCTGGTTCCCTTTTGAGCATCGCTCACTATACAGATGTATAGCAAATCTTCAATAGAAGCTTTGTTCATAAACACAAATGTTTCTACAAGGATCAGCATATTCTTTTATCTTAATTGCTGCATA
This sequence comes from Oreohelix idahoensis, assembly GCA_024509875.1. Lineage (NCBI taxonomy): Eukaryota > Metazoa > Mollusca > Gastropoda > Stylommatophora > Oreohelicidae > Oreohelix > Oreohelix idahoensis. The sequence continues at coordinate 219,369 of JAMPIV010011175.1, forward strand.
CAATCGTCTACCGTGCTGCTAGGTAATATGTCATCCCGACATATGGATATATATAATCATAATGTAGACGTCTGCCCAGTTAAGCCTAGGACGAAAAAGTTCAGTAAAATGTTCTTTTACCTGGGCATGAGAAAAACACTAGCAGAACACAAACGCCCCTCTCCTGGCGTTATAGAATAAACACAGAGGGCTAGTAGACTTAATAAACATATCAGAAATTATCTTCTTCCCCATAACAAATCATAGAGATCACAGACTGGGGACTCGTCTTCAACATGGCTTTCGCCCGGCATTCCATCATCCCGGAAGACACTCTTCTCTCTCCGCATGCGCAGAACTCCCTGACCCCAAAGTACAGTACAAGGAAAAATAGTTCCACTTAGACATACCAAGATATCACCATATAAGACCGAATCGTCTGAAATAGACACAGAGTAAACATAGACTCGGACCATAAACATTCCTGCATAAACCTAAGCAAGAACAATCTGTTTTCTGGCCCAACAAGGCACAGACTAACGAAATCCAGATTCATACGCCAAATTCGATCTCCAGGGGAGATACCCCATATAACAAAAGTATCAATCAATCATGGGTGATGTATCTTTGGCCAGGAAAGCATCCTGATTCTAAAAACAAATACCTTCCCTCCGACAGATAAATATTATAATAAATATATACATTGTCACCAGTAATCTGTTGGTAACAGTCAAGTAATTGGAACCAAAAATAAAGCTACCGAATGTAGTTACAAAATTGCACAGTGTGTGGCTTCGAAGAGCAAATCTTTCACAGATGGAGAATACATCAAGGAAACTTTTTTGAGCAGTGCTGAAATTTTGTTTAGGGATTTACCAAATAAAGAAACAATACTGTCTCGGAGTATGGCTGAAAATGTAACGGTAAAACAAACAACCGGGTTACAACAAGCTGTTGTATTTAGTGTCGCTCTTGACGAAAGTGTCGATGTGAATGACGTGGCGCGCCTAGCTATAGTTGCGCGATATTGTGACGACGACCGTATTTATGAAGAACTGTGCTGCTTGATACCTTTTGATGGTACAGCCAAGGGAGAGGACATTATAACTGCATTTGTAAGCTATTTCGAAAATCAGAACATTAACATGAATAAAATATTCTGTGTTACTACTGATGCCGCCCCTGCATTTGTCGGAAAGAACAAAGGATTTCTTAAACTTCTTGAGGATCGTATTGGACGTCAATTATTGAGCTTCCATTGCAATATACACCAGGAGAGTTTGTGTGCGAAGATTTCGTCACTATCCTTGAACTCTGCAATGGAAACTGTTGTCAAGATAGTTAACTTCATAGTTTCTCGCTCTTCATTGACCCACAGGCAATTCAAGTCTCTTCTACAAGAAATGGAGAGCGCATATGCGGACCTCCCGCTGTACAGCGATGTTCGTTGGCTTAGTCGAGGTAATATTGTGAACAGATTTGTATCATGTCTAGAAGCAATCAAGGTGTTTCTTGATGAAAAAGAACTACATTTCCCGGAATTGAAGGACGAGGACTGGCTGTGCAAGCTGATGTTTCTGGCTGACATAACTACAAATCTGAATGAATTAAACTTGCGTTTACAAGGGCAGGGTCAAACAGTACTTGATCTTTTTGAGCACTGGAAAGGATTTGCGTCAAAATTAGACACATTTTGCAGAGATATTACCACTAACACATACGCGTACTTTCCAAACGTAAAGGCTCATTCAAATCGATTTACTGTCAACAGAGATGAGTTTCAGAAGTACGTTGAAGCGCTCAAAGGAGAGTTTGCTAAACGAGGTCAAGACTTCAAAATTCACGGGCCCATGTTTTCTTACCTCATCAAGCCCGACTTAATTGATCATACTAACATCCCATTTGACCTTTCTCTTTTCGAGTGGATGGATGTTGACAATTTTGAAATGCAACACATCGAATTCAAGGCATCAGAGTTATGGACGATAAAATTTGTAGAATTGCGAAAAACTCTTGAAGGAAGCTGCTTGGAAAAGTCAGCTGCCATCCTCAACTGCTGGACATCCCTGCCTGAAGCGTTCACCTGTTTGAAGAAAGTTGCATTTGCTCTACTTTCGGCTTTTGGGTCAACTTATACATGTGAACAAATTTTCTCACACACGAAAGCTGTTTTAAGTTCACAGAGAAGTCGCCTAACACCTGTGCATTCAGAAGCCTGCGTGAAGCTGAAACTGACAAAATACACACCTGATATTGAACAATTAACCAAGGAGAAGCAAGGACACGGGTCCCATTAATTGATTAATGACTCAGATCAATAATAATCAATGATTACTCATATTAAAATTTTAAAAACGTGTTTTATGTTTGGTTTATTTAATTGTTTTGTTCTTCAAACTATTGGACTTTCAGTCTTAACAAAATATACATATAGCAATTTTATTATAAAATTTCAAACTAATGTGTTCAGAACTTAGACTAAATTTTGCAAAACATAATATTTGTATTGATATTTGTTCCTATTTATATTAAAATATTGAATAATCTACAAAGAATAGAATAGTTATTTAATGTATCGGAAACATGTTAATACAAGATCATTTTTAAATTGTTTCAATAATTGTTGTATATAAAAATATGGTGGACTTAGGTTGGCACGCTGAGTGACTTTGCAACATTACTTCGGCACGACACTACTAAAAGTTTGCCGACCCCTGGTCTAGGGGATAATTATTATTAGTGTTACTTAACTCACGAGACAACCACACTCTGCTCTATCTAGACTATAAAAAAGATTTAAATATTAGACTTTAGTCAATTATCTAGATACAGACTCGATCCAAATTTGGAAACAACTCAATCTGACGTACTAGAAAAACACAAGTCTAAGGATTTCGCACCCTTTCTGTGGTACTAGTTCCAGATCTAGCTCAAATTCCCGGAAAACGAGCGACCCATTCTGTCGTAGATTTTTGATAGGTAATTAAGATAGATTCTGGTCCCGTCTGAATAGAACTGGAAAAGGTGGTAACTCAGTGAGAGATAAGGTAAAGAAATAGATTTCACGAGGAAAATGGTGAAAAGGTAGAGTCTGTCCCTGGATTGAGAAGATACTCTAGTCCAGCCTATCGCTACGACTGAAATTTGTTTATCAGACAGTTTACCTTTCTGTATATATTAACATATATGCTATAACCACTCACATACACGCACACAGATAAGTGACGACACTTGACGCACTAACGGGAAACTATAGTAATGGAGTAGGGATATTGGGCCGAGCTGACTAACACAGGTAATTAAGTTTTATGTTACGTTTATTTATCATAAAGATAAAAAAAACTTCACAACATCCAGTATCAAATAGAAAATATAAAATCATATGTTACAGAAATAATAAAGACATAGACCCATAAGTGCAATTCCCTCTGTTGAGACAAGATCCCGTTAGAAGAAGTTATTAACCCCCAAAAGGTCAAAAGATTAGCACTATGGTATAGAATTTGACTATACTGTAAAGAACATTGTTTCTAATTAATCTATCCTGAAATGAACAGTATTATCAAACATAAGGGAGAAAAAAAAAAACAAAGTGAGTACAATGATTATACAATAGAAGAATTATTCACTCCTTCTTTCTCTCGCTTCAGACACCCTGTGGCCACATTTCAGTCTCGCTTACCTAATCGTTGATTACAACATCTGGAACATATCTCCGTGGTACACACAACAAATCCAGGGTTAGGTTGTGGCAAAATAAGCCCCAGTTCCTCCAAGACTGATTAATCCTCTTATTTGGGGAACGCTTACTTTGTTACTGTTAATAGGAATCTGTTTATGTCACATCAATTAGTCCAGGTAGGAAAATACTTAAGAGATCTAATGTTCACAGTGTACAGTAGCTTGTAACTCCGATAGTTAACGAGAATGTCAGGTATGTAAATCTATCTGGATAAATCTTCGCCACAACACAGTGGTCAGTAGTCGGGTAATGTTAAATTTGATAACTTCGCCACATCGAGCTGAATGTAAATGAAAAAAAATGGAAAAGAAAAGCAGGGTAGCTATATGACCATTTAAATTAATTCTTATAGTCTTTTGTTGGTACTCTCTCTCTTTCTCTCTCTCTCTCTCTCTCTCTCTCTCTCTCTCTCTCTCTCTTTCTGGGTGAAACAAGAGGGCCAAACAGGTCAACCTCGAAGACCCGATATTTACATAAGAATGTTTTTTTTTTTTTGGTACTGTTGGACTTAGACCCGTTTTCTCAGGTTCAGGCCGCTGGTAGGTTTTGGTTTGTGACCCGTACTGGATTTTAGGAAGAAAATACAAAACATTTAACCACAATATAGTATTCTATCCAAACCCGCGTAACGGTATATTGTATTATCCACCCGGTTATTAGATTTGATTAGAAAACTCAAGTGTATAGCTTATCTTATCGTTCTTATTAACCCGTGAAATAAATTCTAGTCATTTACGAAAATTACACGTAATGGATTAGAGATAAATATATATTTCGTCGGTACTACATTGCCTAGTGCATTTACTAGTCAATTAAAATATCTCTTTTTCTGGGTGGTATCGAGTAATTAAATTAACGTTACAGCCGGAAAAATTAGCTACAAATTATTTTAATTCGCCAGTCAATTAACATCAAAAAATTCTAGTGAAATATAATGATGAACCATAACAATTAAATCACTCAAAAATGCTAGTAAATATATTTACCTCAACACAGAAATTAAAACTATTTCCAACGATATACTAAGTAATTCCACTTTAACAATAGTCTAGGATTAAAAGCTAGATGTTCCGAAAATTCTGAGGCGACTAGATAATTGATTTTAAAGGATGAGGTATATATATATATATATATATATATAAAGATATCTTCTACGGACAATTAGCAGATGGCAAGAGAACAGTTGGGCGACCACAGCTGAGGTTCAAAGATGTGTGCAAGAGAGATATGAGGGCACTGGACATGGATACAGCAACATGGGAGGATGAAGCTGCCGATCGCACTAAGTGGCGATGCTATTTACGGCACCACCTCAGATTGGGCGAAGAGAGGCTCACACAAGAAGCAGAGGTGAGGAGAAAACGTCGAAAGGAGCACCAGGAAAATAAGCAGCTGAGGGCTGCCACCTCAGGGGCGCATTCCCATAGTCAGTTATGACTGAAGGGGCTATTATTATTATTATATATATATATATATATATATATATATATATATATATATATATATATATATATATATATATATATATATATATATATATATATATATATATATAAAATAGAAAACCCAATAGAAAATGGCGATTGAAGAAAACGGGATGAAATATAAAGGAAAATAACACTGCGGCCTTACTTGCGGATTCGTTATCTCGTCCTGGATTCTAGGTGAGTCTGAAGCATGGCTCACAATTTACACACCATACCACTAGGGCTGTTATATTCGGACATACGCCTATTATAACCGACGGACCTTGTGTCTAGGTTGAACAGGACGCGCTTCGCCAAAACGAAACAAAGCTCCTATTTTTTTAAAAGCACCGTTGTTCGATAGACTCTATCTATCTATCTATCTATCTATCTATCTATCTATCTATCTATCTATCTATCTATCTATCTATCTATCTATCTATCTATCTATCTATCTATCTATCTATCTATCTATCTATCTATCTATCTATCTATCTATCTATCTATCTGCCTGCCTGCCTGCCTGCCTGCCTGCCTGCCTGCCTGCCTGCCTGCCTGTCGACCGCCCTGTTCATCCTGATTAAGGAAACTGAGAGTCGATTTCTCGTTAACATGGGGTATAAAGTTTCATGCCAAATACAACTTGGCTTTTATTTAAATATCTACTTTTTTTTTTTTTAATCTGTAAGGATGAAAGAGGGCGTCATGAAATGGGTACGGCATCGTAGGTGCATTTGAGTTGATTGTGTTCAGAATATGATGACAACTGGATATATAAACAAACATAACATTCGTGGTTCATTAAACTGAAATTTATATCAGAAGGAAAAACCATGCCTACGATGAACTCACTCTATTTTAAGTAAAGTCCAATCTTTTGTTCATATGTCACTATCCTTTTTATGGTTTTTTTTTTTTTGGTTTGTTTGCGGGTTTGGACTTCTTGTGGCAAGGCACGTTACTTTCAACCTAGACTTAAAGTCTGTTGGTTATATCGGGGCGCAATTTTCCATTAAAAAATAAGTTGAACTCTGTTAACTGAAGCGCAATGTTGATAAACTCTAAGCCCTGAAAAGGACTATTAGCACCTATCAGCTAGCATGTAGCACTAAAATGGACTACCAGCATCTATCAGCTAGCATGAAGTAGCCCTGAAAAGGACTGCTAGCGCGACCAGCGTTGATGGATACTAATTCTTGAACAGGACTAATATACTATTGGACAAAAGTTAAGGGCCGCCATTCAGTTTAGACAAGGTTTATATAATTCTTCCTGAGCAGGGTCGATTTTCCAAATGTCCGATAGCTTGAAATCTCTCAAGAAGTCTCTGAATGGTAGAGTGGGACACTGCTAAACGTCTTGCACCATGACGAACAGATTGGCCATCCTGAATCCATGCCATGGCTCGACCACGGTCTACAGTGCTGAGACTTCTCCTTGGTGGCATGGCTAATGCAGTGATCATTTCAACCACTTGTCATTCTGATTTATTGCATACCAACGATGAACACTCTTTACCGATGATCATTTTCCCACGTGCATTCAAATTCAACTCACTCTTTCACCTTTTGAACTAGTGGGGCGTGTTGCAAAAACCACGAGTTTTTGCAGCAACAATGGCAATTTTCACGTGCGGGTTAAAGTGACCCAGTTTTTGGACATTTAAAAAAAAATAACCTAGTGCACACAGAAATGTATACTCATTTCTCTGAGCTCAGTTTTAATGACATTTTCACTTGTCTTTACAGTTTGCCAATCAATTATATAAACCTTGTCTAAACTGAATGGTGGCCCTTAACTTTTGTTCAGTAGTATATTATCCACCAACTAGCATAAAGCCCTGAAAATGAATTGCCCTAAAAAGGACTCGCCGGCGACGCAACGCTGCCCGTATCTCCTCAGTGTTCAACGAACACCGGTGTAGATTCTTTTAAAATATTTTTTTAAACTGCTTTTATATACGGCCCGATTCCCTCTAGGGTAGAGGTCCATCCATTTCGTTCCATTGCACCACCCGTAAGTCTGGTATGTTTGACAAACTCTACCAATGTTGAGCCGGAGGAGTTGTGGAAACCCTCTGGGTTTGCGAGAAAGCTCTGGAACTCACCGGCCAAATACACAAGAGTAAAGAGTAAAGACTCGATTCCCTGGGGACCGAAAGCAGAAGATGATGTACAGACCAGTCTAATATCACCAGATAATTATTAATGAATGGGTGAAATAGAGGAAAAGAACCAAATACCAGTGGAACATAAGGCGAGATACAGAAGCTGGCGTTAGATCGGACACAGACGGGCCAAGCAAGTTGATAGCTTTACAAAGTAGTCATTATTCCGGACTCCCAAGGGTAAGACAAATAGATGGAGACATAGAAACACAGGCAGGAAAGGAACTGGAGACAAGGCATGAGTGATATCTATTACTCATCTTCTTTGCTCGCCCTCAGACTTCTATATTAATGACTCTAATAATGGTAGTAGTCAGCTCAAGGTCCCTGACATCTCCAAACAGTTTCTTGTGGAGAGAAGTGGGTTGTTGGCTTATGCCACTCCGTTCACTTCTGTAAGTTGGGCAGAACTGGGGCAGATGTCCGGATGACATGGGGCTGGTGTTACAAAAGACATGGAAATACTTTAAACGAATGGGACAGGGCAGTAAGACTTTGGTGTGAGATTGTTGAAGACCTGTGCTCCCCAGGGCAGCTGTTGGTTAATGAATGAATAAAACACTACAACTTCAAACATTTCAAGAACAAGAACTGTCATGTAATGCTAACAACTGGTTTCATCAACGTGTCTCCCATTCAACAACAGTGTCTTTGTCCTCACCACTTTGTTACTCCGTGATTTGTCTGGTTCTTTTCATAATTTCCTCACCACTTTGTTACACCGTGATTTGTCTGGTTCTTTTCATCATTTCCTCACCACTTTGTTACACCGTGATTTGTTTGGTTCTTTTCATCATTTCCACACTTGAGATGTTATCATACCACGTCAGTCCTACTATTGCCTACAAATCTCTATTTATAAAAGTAAGTAGCAACTAGGCTGTCGTATTTTGTTGTTGTTTGTTGTTGTTGTTGTGGTCGTCATGTGTCAGTCATAAAATAGGACTGAGTTGACATTTGAGTTGAAGATTTTTATTTGTTATGTTTGGCTCGATTTCTTTCAATATCCATATTTTCCCCCCCAGTTCAGTGAAAACCCTTCTTGCTTTTCTGTTTTATTTTTAAATCCTTATTTTCCACTCTGTTTAAGAAATTCTTCTCCATTTCTGTTCCTTTTTTTGTTATTTCAAGTTAACGCTTGATAGGTTACTCAAGATGTTTGTTTTCTCCCGTGTGTTACCGGTGACCGAAGGAGAGCAAAGAGTAGTAACATCTTCTTCTTTTTCGTTCGCCCTGAAAAGGACGGTGGTTGCGTTGTGTCTGTTTACAACGTAGCTGTGATATCTGCACCTTTCGGTCGACACATCCGACTTCTGCACGGCATTTTTTAGGACCGGGTTTGCCTTCCCATTGCGATCCATGCTCGCTCAGCCAGCCTGCATTGCTGCATACTGTTTCCAGGACCACCACGTGGAGGTGGAGCACGGTCTTGACCAGCTCTGGTTCGCTGGTCCTGACGCAGGCAGTCAAGCTATGAGTCGCTGACTGCGGTCTCTATTGCTGCGTCTTGAGGTCCCAGAGTAGTAACTACATGCATGTCGTGAAAGACGACTAAGTAGGGTTGGGCATGGGGCCGATCACCCCATCCCGTGTTTCTATCACAATACTAGTAATTTTCAGTCCTACTAGTTGGTTATACTCATTAAAAATAACAATCTATAATTATATTGCATACATGTAAAAGAATGTAGTCAATAAATATATATATTTATTTCACTCACCCATTCGGTTGCACTTTTGCAAAAAAAAGCTACGCTTTTGTCAAAGGTCTGACGCGCTAGGCTGCTTTAATTCTAGTTGGTTCTTTCGTGACCAAAGTTTTTGATGGCAGTGTCGGAGAATGGTTAGTGAAATCTTAAGTACTGAGAAGCAGTGAAATCTCATTTTACTGGAAACAGATTTATGGGATGCCGTGGGGTGGTTTTGAGGAGAAGGACAGCTTCGATGGAATGGAAGAATAAAGATAATAATGACTTATAGATAGTTTACGAGTTCGTAATGGAACTGCCTCTCCTCGGGAAATAGTGTACAGTACTAGAAATTGAGAATTCTGGCAACTAAACAGGATATTTTCTGGACGATAAATTCTCTCTCAGGAATCCTACTAAAGGACTGTGTAAAGCACATAAGGTTGAGAAAGAGATTTGGTGTCCAGCCACATTTAAAATATCCCGACCCAACAGAAGTTAATTTAATTATGGCTGAGCCCCCAGGGTGTAGATTTGTATTTAAAACAAAATACAGCCCAAATAAAGTTAACAAGAAAAATAACAACAGACGCTGTTAAGTTAAATTGAATAAAATGGTATAGATTCTCACATATCTGAATATACATATAAATATGAAAAAGAAGTTTAGCTCTACTGTTTAGAAAAAAAAACAACTAGTATGTCATCATATGGACCAGAAGATCTTTTCTATGGTAGTTTTGCTGGTAGGTGTTAATGTCATCTCTCCGAAGGCCTGTAGTAGCTGCGGAGATGATTTTGTTTCGGACTCTCTTGGTTTGGTCTGCCCCAGCACTTTGGTACAGTGTTACAGTTCTATCGTATCAGCGGGTGGCAGAGTTTACTTCCCTGGACCCATTGCACATCTCAAATAAGGATGGGGTAAGTCAGCCCAGCTAAATACTTCTGCTTACTGGTTGATAGGGGTAACTGGGTTTTGGAATTAACCAGGTCATATTGGAGGGGTTGAAAATAAACTTTTAATATGAGCTAAGGCTGCTTGGCACTCTTGCGACCAGTGCACATGATTGGGAGAGCCCTTTCTTAATAAAGCAGACAGATCAGCAGTGAGATTGGATAGATTCGAAATGAATCGACTGTAAAATTGAATAAAGCCGAGAATACTGCGCACTTGTTTCTTAGTTGTGGGCACAGATATGTTCATAATCTTGGACACATTAGATATTTCAGTTTTAAGCAAACCATGACCAACTCTATGACCAAGGAATGATATTTCTCCAAAACCGACAAAAATTTTAGAAGGTTTGGCAGTTAGATGGTGTGAACGTAAAGTGTCCAGCAGTGAAGTGAGACCTAAGAAATGATTTTCCCAAGAAGTAGTAAAGAGACATATGTCAACTGTATATGTAATAATATCAGACCTGTTAGAAAAAATCTTACGCATCATCCTGACAAATGTGGCAGGAGCATTCATCAGTCCAAAGGACATAAAATTCCATTGAAATAACCCCTTAGGTGTTGTAAAAGCACTGAGGGGCTTAGCAGTTTCCGATAAAGGAACCTGCCAGTATCCTTTTGTGAGATCAAACGTAGTGAAAAAAACAGCTGTAGCAAGTCTAGGTAAAAGGTCTTCTATTAAGGGTAAAGGTTCAGCATCAAAGACAGTTATATTATTGAGTTTGCGATAGTCAATACATAGTCTTATATTGTCATCTTTCTTTCTAACAATGACCATCGGGAAAGCAAATGCAGAATTTGATGGTTCGATAATACCCAAACGAAGCATATCGTCAAGTTCTTTATTAACCTTATCCTGAAAATGGATAGGAATGGGGTATGGTCGAACTCGAATAGGTCGATCATCCGTGAGAAGGATATCATGAGTGATAACCGATGTATGACCAGGGATGTCTGTCAGAACATCTGGGAAAGATTGAAGAAGATCAGACACCTGCTGACGTTAGTCGGATGATAAATCCGTACAGATAGAAACATCCTTCCACTCTCAGTAGCAGTTAAAGGCATGACAGGAAGATCCATAGGTAAGTCAGGAAACGCAGATTCTTCCTCCTGAATCCCAGACAGGGAAGAAAAATGAGTAGTATGCCTTGTGGGCTCATTTACTGCATGAAAGACAGCCTGAAGATATTCAGGTCGAGTATGGAATTCTTTGAGTATGTTTATATGGAAAGTTTTGTTTTTTCCCTTAACGTCAAGTATGTAGTCAACGTCAGAAATGCGTGAAAGAACTCTGTAAGGACCACTCCAAGCAATGAGTAGTCTGTTGTCCTTTCTAGGAAGAAGCACAAAGGCTTCATCCCCAGGCACCAGGTGTCTTAGTCGTCTGTTACGATTCTGAAACTGACGAGCTTTTTCTTTAGCAGTTTCAGAAGATGATGTTGCCAACTGACAAGCATCAATTATCTTACGTCGGAGGTTTACGACATACTCGTAAGATGACTTGGTGTCTTGAGTCATTTCTGAGTCAGTGAGAAAATCTTTAATAAGAGACATAGGACCTCTAGGTTGAGCTCCGAAGACAAGCTCGAATGGCGAGAAACCGGTCTGTTCATTTTGTACCTCACGGTACGCAAACAGCAGGGCGGGTAAAACCCTGTCCCAGTCTTGTGGATAGCTGACTGTAACTTTGCCTAATAATTGTTTAAGCGTCCTATTTAGCCGTTCTACCATACCATTGCTCATTGGATGGTACACGGAGCTAAGCGATCTGTCAGTGTTTAGTTGTTGCATAACACCAGTCATGGCCTCGGAGACAAACTGAGTACCTCTGTCTGATAGAAGTTTTCTAGGGAAACCTAGCCTGGAAAAGATTAAGAAAAGAGCATCAGCCACGTCTGAGGTGGTGATATTCTTCAGAGGTAGAGCCTCTGGCCAGCGCGTGCACATGTCAATACATGTGAGGACATACCTGTGTCCTCTAGCTGACATAACGGGAAGTGGGCCAATAATGTCTATGGCCATCTTCTCAAAGGGCCGTACAGGTATATCTGAAGCCTGTATCGGTGCCATGTGATAGGCTCCCTTTGCTTTGACCTCCTGGCAAGTAACACAGGAGCGACAATACGTAGCAACATCCCTAGATACACCAGGCCAAAAGAAGGAAGAGAGCACTCTGGACCTTGTCCTAGAGTAGCCCATGTGGCCAGCACAATGAGAATCATGGGCGTGTTGCAGGATATAAGTTCTAAACTGTTTAGGAACCATGACCTGTTGTTTAAGAGCAGAAGAATCTTTAAACATTCTGATCAGGTTACCATTCTTAAGGATGTACCATTGACGAGGGGCATTATTTACAAGCATCTCCTCACCACTTACCAAACGAAAAAATTTCTGCAAAGAATCATCATCTCTTTGCAGCGTTGCAAAAGATTCTTTGTTAATAGTAGCATGAAAATCATAACCCTGATTTTCAGGCACAATGTTATCAATCGCTTGGGCTTGTGTTTGAGCCCTTGTTGTTACTGCATTCGCAGTTAAAATGTTTTGCTGTTCCCACTCAATAATTTCACCAGGTGTGCAGTCTTTGCCACCGTGGATACGGCCAACAATAAGGTCAGTGATTGGGTTTTTTAAAAGACACACTTTAATTCTCCCTGTGAAAAATGGAGTCGCTATGTGAACGATAGCTGTGGGATAGAACTCTACTGTTCCCCCAAATGTGACACATTTAACAAAATCTCCAGTGGAGCATGATGGGTGCACTAGAGATTGGCGAACTCCCACCGTTGTGCAGCCAGTATCTCTAAGCACAGATACCTGCGTATCGTTTAGTAGGCCTTTATGAAAATGTAAGGTGCCTGTGCCATCATGAGCAGCAAGTGCTGTCATTGTAGGAAGTGGATGACCGCATCTTAATGTAGATACCACATTAGGCTGAAATAAAGTTCGGCAATCAGGACACTGCGAAGCAGCATCAAAGTCAAAAAAGAACAAGCAGCAGCCTGATTTACCGAAGGATTACTTTGAGTAGCACCAGATGTATCAGCAGATTGTGCTGAGTTAGCATGATAGTTTGTACGTTCAACGCTCCGAGAGCAGAAAGGATGGTTATCATTCTGATTATTATAAGAATAATTCCGGTTTCTATTGTCCTGTGAATAATTAGACCTTCTAGGAGTTGCATATTGGTTACTGTATCTATTACCATTCCGATTTCCTCTACTCCTGAAAAAATTATCATTTCGTTTCCATCCTCTTTGTGGTTGGAATTGGTTCTGTTCTGGTCCCCGAAATTGTCTAAAATTTCCTCTAGACGGGGGAGATTGATTATCGTAAGAGTTACCACCTTGAAAGTACCCATAGTTATTACCTCTACCACGACCAAAATTCCTGTCGAGACTCTGAGACCTTGGTCTTATGTTTTTGTTTTTCCAAGATGACGCTAATGTCACAGGTAGAGCCTCTTTGATGTGATAGTTACTCACACATGTGCCTGGGTGAGCGGTAATAAACTGTCTTCCCAATTCCTCCACCACTGTCGAATCCGTAGGTTTCCGTTCATGAAGGTATGATAGGAACTGCTGGTTAACAGAAGACAACACTTTGTCTCTGAGCATTAAGTCCATTAGTGCCTCATATGTTTGTGGAATTTTCGCTAATTCAACCCATCTGTTGAATGTTAATTTAATGGCAGCAATAAATTCCGAGAAGTCCTTCCCTGTTTCTGGCAACATGGTCTTAAAACGCATGCGATAGCCATTTTCATCCAATTGGTAAAGTTTAAGCAATAAAGCTCTGGCAGCTTCATAGTTATTCCTACTGGGACCGTCCATGGTACAAACCGAAGTTAGTGCATCCCCTGTGAGGAATTCCATAAATCTACTACACCATTCAGATTTATCAATTTCATGTGCCTCACACACAGTCTGAAAGCGATTAAGGAAGCAAGAAATATCGTCTACGTTGGGTTTGAAAGTAGGCAAACGAAATCTACCAGATCCTGAAACATGTTTGTTTTTTGAGGAACTTTGACACTCAGAATTGTTTTGTTTAATATTTAGCATCTTGAGTTTTTCAAGTCCTAAAGATAACATCTTTTCATCATGTAATCTTTTTTTTTCTTCTGCTTCCATCGCAAGTATTTTAAGTTTCTCTTGGCTGGCTAAATCTTCAGCTCTTCTCTTCTCAGCTAATTCTTCATTTCTTTTTTCTCTGGCCAATTCTTCATTTCTATTTTCTCTGGCCAATTCTTCATTTCTATTTTCTCTGGCCAATTCTTCAGCCCTATGTTTCTGATATTCAGTAATAGCAAATTCTTTTAGGGCTTCTCCTTCCATGGCAAAGGCTTTGCCTTGTTTAACAAAATAGTCCAAGGTAGCCATTTTGTATCAATGTTCATAAAGTATTAAGTAATTGCCAGATTTGTATAATCAATAATACTAATGGCAATTAACAATGCAATCAATGAATGGTAAGAAGAAAAAAATAATGAAAAAGACAACAAATATAAATATAGATAAGAGAAAAAAATATTTTGGAGCAAGATAAAGCACTAAGCGACAAAAGACATTACCAGTAAGCAACAAAAGAGAATATAAATGTCAAACTAAAGAGGAAAAATACAGCAAATTGGAACACGCTTACTGCTAAGTCAGAACAACACAGGACCAGAGACACGGTGTATAAACATAAAATTTGTATGTAACTGAGAGACAGCAAGGAGAGACCAACAGATACGAACAAAATTAGTGCAACTAAAGCAGAAATACTATACAATGACAACGCACAGAACACAAGACGTCACACCTATACAGACAGTGGTCGAAGAAAACCAGTCAGAGGACCTAAGTCGCACGGCGAATATTAGCCGGATATTCCACTGTTGGAAATCTACAAGCAAACCTAACGAAACATCCGGTGTGAGCCCATTGAATCAATGAGATGAACCTCTTGCACCGAATCACCTCCCAACCAAACCCACAGGGACAAACAAGCGAACAGAAAGGTACAGATATAACATGCAAGAAATAAGAACGAGCTCAGACCAATTTAGCACAGTTCACAAAAAGTGCACATAAAGCCACTTAGCTTGGGGCCAAGGATGGTGAATCTGTCGCACAGTATCTCATGGACAGGTTGTCAACGTAGCAAGGGCACATCACAGGTCGAGCAGCAATAATGTAGTTATTAGATATCCAAATAGAGCAGGAAGCACGACATCATTGCAGTTTTTCTTACAGAAAGTTCAACTTGATAATGTTGGGCCTTGAAAACTTGACAAAACAGGCGTGTAGCAGCAGCCTGATTAATAACATGTACATCAGAACTTGATTTGAACTAGGAGTATTCACTGGGACTCTGCTGTAACGTCTTTCTTCAAAAACACAATAATTTGACCAGTTGTACAATGAGCAGAAAAATTTCGTCACAGTCATGTATTTCCACCCGCATCAATTTCATGCCATGCGCAGAGGAAAGTATGCAAAACAGTTCCAGAAATAGTTCATAATGCATAAACAATAGACAACATGGTGTGGTTTCACTTTGTCCGATGTTGTTGAACAGTCCAAAAAAAAAAATCGTCCCCATATCGGCCACCAGAAATCTGTTGTGTAATGGCTATCAAAGAATGTTATATGCGGGGCAGTTAGGTTCTGGCTTGGTGAGTATGTCTTCAATCGTTGCTGATGTTTACGCGAATGCTAGAATGCTAGGTTGAGTAGACGAAGGGTTAGCATCATACTTTTCACCTGAACACAGCCAAACAGTATCGTTCTTAGCTCGTACAACAGTGTTAATGATTAATCAATGAGTTGATGAAGACTGGTCCACATCCAAATTTATTCACAGTAGCTCCAACAATAATTCAGCATAAATAACATTAAGTAGATTGCATTCATTAAGGTCCAGTGTCAGTCCATCGTGGTAAACAATGTAAGAGGCATACAATTCATAAATCTCAATTCTGGCCGCACGAGACTAGCGTTCCGGTTAAAGCAAGCCGCAAACGAAGTATGGCGGCAAATGTAAATATATGCTGACGATCGAAAATGTTTACCTCAAAATACAGTCACAATGCTTCCCATGGAAGCTGTAACCCTTGACGGCCCATAAACACATCTTATACAATCGTGGCGACCAAATCTCATTACAAGCCACTGAGAAAATATATCGAATAACACATTCACCACGGGAACACAACCATGGCACGTCTCGTCAGGGCTGTTTACATTTTATCAATAGCACGGGAAACTGACCGCTCGGCTGCGCATGGGCAGACGATACACACGTCACGTTATATATTTATAGCTAATGCAGACAGCTGTATTTCAGCAAAGGATTGACATACGCCTGTGCGCAAAAGCCGTACACAACAGTACCTCAATTGTTTCCAGTCAACCCAGGTTGCAGTTACAAGGTACTAACCCAGGTTGCGGTTACAAGGTAATAACCCAGGTTACGGGTCCAGGGTACAAACCAGGGTACGAGTCCACTGTATCAAAGATTACTGCTTTATTAAGAAAGGGCTCTCCCAATCATGTGCACTGGTCGCAATAGTGCCAAGCAGCCTTAGCTCATATTAAAAGTTTATTTTCAACCCCTCCAATATGACCTGGTTAATTCCAAAACCCAGTTACCCCTATCAACCAGTAAGCAGAAGTATTTAGCTGGGCTGACTTACCCCATCCTTATTTGAGATGTGCAATGGGTCCAGGGAAGTAAACTCTGCCACCCGCTGATACGATAGAACTGTAACACTGTACCAAAGTGCTGGGGCAGACCAAACCAAGAGAGTCCGAAACAAAATCATCTCCGCAGCTACTACAGGCCTTCGGAGAGATGACATTAACACCTACCAGCAAAACTACCATAGAAAAGATCTTCTGGTCCATATGATGACATACTAGTTGTTTTTTTTCTAAACAGTAGAGCTAAACTTCTTTTTCATATTTATATGTATATTCAGATATGTGAGAATCTATACCATTTTATTCAATTTAACTTAACAGCGTCTGTTGTTATTTTTCTTGTTAACTTTATTTGGGCTGTATTTTGTTTTTGAGGTTACCAAATAAAAATTTGACATTCTATCTTCGCACAGATGCGTCTTCCAAAGGTGTTGGTGCTTTATTGATGCAGAATTTTGACGGTACACTTCATCCTAACTTGTACATATCACGGAAGCTGACGGACGCAGAAAGAAGACATCCAGCAATCGAGCGCGAATTGCTCGCCATCGTCTGGGCTGTTTTGAAACTGGAGAGGTACCTTCTTGGATCAAGATTTATTATACAATCAGACCAGCGCTCTCTGTCATTCCTCATGAAATCGAACCACAAGAATCCTAGGGTTGCGCGCTATTCTATTTTGATGCAATCGTTCGCATTTGATGTCCAAGCTATTCCGGGCACTGAAAATGTGTTAGCTGATTTACTCTCCCGCTGCCCTCAACAAGACTTTAACGATACTAATTAACATTATTATGTGATCCAAATATAAGCGCATGGTTGACATTCAGTACTGCTGCGTGACTTTCAAATGTATTTACGTGATCCACTCATTTACATTGGATGATTGACTTTCGATACCTTCATACTATGAGGACCTGAACATTTTGTAGCTTAGTAACAATCTACTTTCGTGTCAAATGGATAACTCTACTTCAGTGCTATAAGCACATGTGAAAGACATATTGTTGCCAATTGGAAACAATGCAGTACCATATTTACCAATAGATCAGTATGAAAACTACATGATGTATAAATTCTTGTAACTTTTTTTTTTTCCTTCTTAATGTTCCCTAAAAGACATAACCCTACTTATATTTCGCATGTTTATTAGTTTGATTCTCTTTATGTAACAATTCTCTTATGCTATAGTGATATCATTACTTTAACATATACATTACAAGATGATCTTTTCTTTATTGCATTATTCATTCATTCATAACCCTCCACTCCCAAAGGAGCATAGGCCTTCAACAAACACATGCCAAGTCCTCCTGTCCCGTGCCATCATCTCAAGTTCTTTCCATGTTCTCCTCATCATTTTCACCTCTGTTTCCAACTCTCTTCTCCATGTACTTCTTGGTCTTCCTCTGCCTCTCTTGCCCTGGGGGTTCCAGAACAAGGACTGCATTATTAGTTTACATTTATTTGTTTCTGCCCCTCATATTCTTATGATAATTTATTGACTGATGACAGTCTTTTTCATGCACTTTCATTAATATTTACAGTAGATTTGACTTCGACTGGACTTTGAGAATTTATTGTTCTACTGTTGACGATTTTTTATTATGATGTACTTAATTTTGGCCGTTCTTTCATTCGGGGAATGTTTGAAAAAAAAAATTTGTTTTTTTTCCCCCGAGAGGACGGGGTGGTTGTTGTGTACGACTTTTGCGCACAGGCGGATGTCAATCCTTTGCTGAAATACAGCTGTCTGCATTAGCTATAAATATATAACGTGACGTATGTATCGTCTGCCCATGCGTTTCCCGTGCTATTGATAAAATGTAAACAGCCCTGACGAGAAGTGCCATGGTTGTGTTAACGTGGTGAATGTGTTATTCGATATATTTTCTCAGTGGCTTGTAATGAGATTTGGTCGCCACGATTGTATAAGATGTGTTTATGGGCCGTCAAGGGTTATAGCTTCCATGGGAAGCATTGTGACTGTATTTTGAGGTAAACATTTTCGATCGTCAGCATATATTTACATTTGCCGCCATACTTCGTTTGCGGCTTGCTTTAACCGGAACGCTAGTCTCGTGCGGCCAGAATTGAGATTTATGAATTGTATGCCTCTTACATTGTTTACCACGATGGACTGACACTGGACCTTAATGAATGCAATCTACTTAATGTTATTTATGCTGAATTATTGTTGGAGCTACTGTGAATAAATTTGGATGTGGACCAGTCTTCATCAACTCATTGATTAATCATTAACACTGTTGTACGAGCTAAGAACGATACTGTGTGGCTGTGTTCAGGTGAAAAGTATGATGCTAACCCTTCGTCTACTCAACCTAGCATTCGCGTAAACATCAGCAACGATTGAAGACATACTCACCAAGCCAGAACCTAACTGCCCCGCATATAACATTCCTTGATAGCTGTTGCTGTCATTTTCGACGGAGTCATCTGTCAAGTTATTTGCTTATGTTTGTATCATAAGAATAATTGTGTCTTTACCTGCGATGTCAGGTTGATTAGGGGTTGTCTTCCCTTGTTTATTCATTCATTGTGTTTGACCTTTAGGGTCAGAGGTTGACAGTTCGGCGTAGGCCTATGGGAAGGTTTTTTAAGCGGGAGTGAGATATACTTCCGGGAAGCCGGGAGGTCCTGTTTTTCTGAAGGGACCAAGAGTCCATTGTTTTTCGGGGAGAATCTTCGAAGTAACTGCTATGGCAGTTTTCCCCAGTGAATCTCTGTGCGTCGGGATGACGACAGAATTCCTTGTGATGTTCTGAGGATTCATTTGCCAGGTAATACCGACCTTTATGCATTATTACGCTTTTCGGTGGCAGAACATGTAAAGGATTACCTAGGGTGAACAGCAGCTCACTGATCCGCCATTTCAGAACTTATATATTTGTGCTCGAGGTAGCCATCAAAGACTGTTAGTCTTATATTGTCCAGAAATCCAGTGACGAAGATATATTGTGGGAGCCGCAGATTGGCGGAACTTCTATCTACAATAAGTATTACTGCAGGGTTGATGATAACCTATTTAACAGAAGTACACGGCCGACGTCAGGACGAGGCCTGTGCTTTCGGCTGTTATACTACAGCCTGATATGTGCAATTGGCGGGGAGTGCCAAGTTGCACCTATGTGTCATAGTAACTAAGGCATCTGACGCGTTTAGTCAGAGACGCCAAGGGCGACGTTACGAACTGTCATTATTGAAGAACTTTGCTATTGACCATGCACGTCTATTCTGATGTTTACCTTTTTGAATGCCAAATGTATACCTATCGATGTCAGGTCAGCATGACCTTGTTACACTGACTGTTCCTGTTGATATTATGTGTGTTCCCGTCAATAAATGTCTTGAAACATGCCTGCAGTGTCAAAGCATCCTTGATTACTGCATGTGAGAGTATGGGTCGCAGGATCTACATCTATACGAGCCTAAACACATTCGCGCCTTCATTCGCACCCACACTCAATTCATCATACGCTCGCACTACACATCTAACAACATGTATACTGTCTTGGGCCAGTGATCACCTCAACAAGAAAAAAAAGACAGTTACAATAGCCATTACACAACAGGTACCATTAGTGGTTTCAAGAGCAATCATCTCCTAAGTCTGATGGCCGGTAAACGTCCATCAGAAATTAGATTAACAAAATGCTAACTACCATTCAGTAACAGTGTGTGATCTATTATCTATGAAATACTCCTTCTTAACTGACATTATAGCGTATCTTGAGTTCTTAGTCTCTATCTGGCTGTCTGCTTATTTACAGCAGTGGTTTTCCCCATGTGGGCAATGAGTTTCACAAACTGTGAGTTATGGGCTGGGGTCATCAAATGGTTGAGAACCACTGGTTCACCTAGTGCCCGTAGAGCAGTATTTTGATTTTGGGGTCACTGTCAAAAATGGTTTGAGAATCACCCGGTAATAGTTTCCTATGCTGCTTTAACATATTGGGGTGTCATTGCTGCCAAGGTCTGAGAACCAATGATTTACATTCTTGCTACTCGAGCAGTAAATCATTTGGAGGGTAGTCATGGTCTCAAGGCTTGAGAACCGCTGACTTACATTTTGTCAGTCCAAGTGGTAAATTCAGTAAATAGCTAAATAATTGTAAGCATTCTTAAAGTCCTGGTTCCTGTAGAAAATAACATTTCTATAACTGATAATAAAATAGTTCTTCAATCATACAACGTGGTATATGCAAAGGATTGCATTAAATACATGTAAAGAACATTCCATGATGAAAAACACATTAATGTCCAATATGAGACAAAGGGAGAAGAAGTGATTGAGAACACTTTTTATCAAGTTTGTAGTCTTGACAGAGAACACCGAAGCCTTGTAAGAAATAGCAAATAGAAGGACCACTAATACACTTCTGTTTTGCTTGGGTCAATATGTAAATCCCAAAGTAACAATAATATTATACATCAATTATTTAACCCTGTCTTATTTCTGCCAGGCTGTGAGATAAAGATCAGTGGTTAATTAGGTCTATGACCTCAGCAAACTCATACATTAGTTTGAGTGATCTGTAAATATGCAAATAACAATGATTGTCACTGAAAATGGAAATACATTTAAAACTTTGCTTACAAAAGGTACTGCAATAATAAGCTGTTGATACACATATGATTATTCATGTTATAAAATCAGCAGTATTAGATCTACTTACTTCGCTCAACTGAACCCTCACGGATTTTTGCAACCACAAAGTAGCCTCGATTGAGGCCCATACGCTTCTGTTTTGAGCGATGGTTACAAGTAGAATGACTTATAATTCCCACCACAATTCCAGGATGACTGTTCCCGGGCAGGGGTGGGTGACATCTTGGGTGGCATTGTTGCAAATTCTATTTTGGTCCCAGGGGGATCAAGTTATCTTCATTTTAACTGGCCCTAGTATCTACTGTGCAAGTGCCTGCGGCTGAAGGCAAGGTTCCTGCCCCTTCCCTGATTTACGTGGGTACAGTTTGTGACACAAACAAAGGGTCGACTTCCGGACTGGTCGTAGCACTGTTTTTCACCTTCCTAGTGGAATGACTTTCACTGGCTAAAGGAATAATTTATTGCCCTTGGCCGTGAGAATCCTGAGCTAGCGAATACTGTGATATAAGACTAGAGAGAGAGAGAGAGACTATCATTATAAGAATGAAAAAGATATCTGAAGGGAATTTGTTTTCAATCTAGCGATAGAGATTTTTAGAGGAGTAAAATAATAGATAGAAGAAAAAGTCGGTGAGAAGTCGTTACACGACAACATGAAGGGAAGGAATACGACCTTGAGCTGATGTCGCGGGATAAGAGGACTTGGGCATAAGTTTGTTGAAGGCTTATACTTCTTGGGGAGCTGAAGGGTATAGATCAGTGTTTCTCAACCCTGATAGTAGCAACGCCCCGTTTTGACAACTAATACTTTTAAAAGCCCCCCCCCCCCCCACTCTTTTAACACCGCCTTGCTCTTTATCGTGTATACACAAACACACACACATACATATATTCCACCATACTTTTAAAAAAGCAATGCAGTTAATGAGTTATCTTTTCTTATAGTATAAAGAAAAAGAGAAAGCACGTTTATAAAAGCCTAGTTGTATTAAATATGTGTTTAAGTACGGAATTATCTATATACCACAAGTTCATTATCGTTGAATTACAAATTGGCGGTGAAAATGATACAAAATTAGTTCTTACAACTCTATAACTATCATAATCATATCATTTTAATAGCGCCTAAATGACTGCATATATATCTTCAAATCTGAATGTGTAACCACTTACATATCTCCTTATGTAACCACTTTAAACATGAAAAAATTGGAAAAATTATTAGTTGATAATAATGATATAATTAAATAAAAATTCACTTACTAATGCAGCTTAATGAGATCCGTGCGCTTGATGTGACTCAGCCAGTTTTGTAATATTTGGTTCTAAGTTTGTTAAAAGAAGTCTTAAATCTCCTCTGTTACAAATCTGCAGTCGGTTTCGTTGCTTTTATAGTAGCAACACTACTGCACTGGACCCCTTATCCACAAAATTCGACGTTGGGGATGCTGTAATTAGCAATGTAGTTTCACGTCAAAGGACGGGATATGCAAGCTTCTGCTGGATCCAAAATTCTTCGTAATGTGTGTGACTGAATCGTGCTTTTGCCTCGAAGTCATTTTGAAGCTCAATTAATTCTTCTTGTAAATGTTGATTAACTTGTTCCACGCCTGATTCAAACGGATTAATCACCCAATCCGGTATTATTAGTTCTTGCAAGTCTTTAAATCTTACGCTCATATTATTTTAAAAGCGTCCAAATGACTGCAATAATTCTCTAATTTCAAATATTCAACTGAATATTGTCGACACTTTTTCATTACTGCTGACATATTGAAAAGTTTAGTATAATATCACTGCACATACATCTACACCTCGTCAAGCCTCAAAACTGACTGAGTTTAATTCTCTACACTCGAAACATCCAAAGATGCATTAAAACTAAGCCACAACTGCCCACAACGCCCCTGTTGCGAGAAAATATTTACGGTGCACTCTCATCAAAGCTAGTTGAACACAAAGTTCACACACAGTTCTGTGTAGTGCTGTGTCTGTAACGTCAACCTCGCTAAACAAAGAGGGGTTTTTTTTGGCAGGCACACGTAAGACACGTCATTGTGCGGGGAATGTTTTGGGAGGGAGTCATGCTGTGGAAGTGGACAGAGTAGGGAAGGGGCTGTGATGTGTTCATGGGCTAATCAATGTTTGACGGAAATGTGTTTCCAGAAGAAGATATGTGTCGAGAGTGGAGAGAGAAGGTTAGCTTGGGTGTGTAGAGAGGCTAACGAATGTTTCGAGTGTTGAAGGGACATAAATCTCCGCCTACTGTCTCCAGACAATGGTAACATCCCAGGAACAAAAATTTTGCGTTTGGAATCCTTGAAACACTCCATGAAACGCAGGGCAAATAAAAACTGTCGTGTTACAAGCTATGCGAAGGGGAATATCTTTTATAATTGTTTCATATCGATTCTTGTAAAAATGTACACAACGCACCCCTGAATGAAAGTAGCGACCCCCAATCGTTGCGACCCATCAGAACGCCCCAAGACATCTTGAAAACGCCCCCCAGGGGGCGGTACCGCTCCCGTTGAGGAACATTGGTATAGATGATACAGTTCATGTACCGTGTTGGAGTCACAGTAGTTACGCCAGTGTGTTCGTCCATCCATCAGCACCATACTGCTGACAGTCCAAATACCAAACACTAAATAACAACACATCCCTTCCACAGCTGAAACAAAACAATACAGAAAAGTGATAACCAAATAATTCACATACATGGGTATGTTGCAGACACTTATAAGAAATAAAGAAGTAGAAAATTAGACTACAGAAAAACAACAGAAGTGACAGGTTAATTGGGAACTCGAGTCCGGGACCATTCGAACGGCACTATCGCCTCTTTGCGAGAGTGAATCGTGACTAATCACACTGCCAGCTAAGCACCACAAATATAGGACTACATGGTCAGTGGTCATAAGCACGATATAAACACAACTCCTTGTAACTATTGAATAATGAACCCGAAGAACGACACATCCTATTATAGACGCAATCACTTCAATAGCCTTTGTATTCACCAATATAGGCCAGATAAAACAAGGTTAATACCGTAGTACTGTGCCTAGTATATTATGTAGGTCCCAACTACGATGGTTTGGCCATGTCTGCAAAATGGGAGAAGATCGACTACCACGACAAGTATGGGAAACTAAGAGCCAGGGATCCAGACCACCCCACGACTCAGAGTCCGCTGGGAGGACAACATTAGACAATCTTTGAAGGACCGAGGACTAGAATGGAACCAGGCCAGGAGGAAGACAGCTGATAGAATAGTATGGCGCGTTCTCTTCCAAATTTCTACACCTCACGGTAGAAGACGAACGACTAAGTAAGTAAGCAAATATATTATGTAGAAGCATAAGAACAGTACAGAATAGCTGGCTGGTTTGTATGGGAACACATGTATGCACATTGCAATAAATAATGGTGAAAACCCGAGGCTTATGAAAAGTAAAAAAAATAACATACCCAGGTAATATCGGAATGAAGTTCGCCGAACGCTCAGCAGTGAATATGTATATAATGTGTATTTTGGTACCATTTAGGGTAAGGGTTAGGATTAGGCTTGAATAAAAAATATAGCCTAAGACATAGTGTACCCAGAGAGAGCCAGTGGTGTGCCGCCAAATTTTGATAGTAAAAAATATTTTTATCCAAATTACAGCGCACTTTTGCTTATTTATCCAAGAGTGTGTCTGTCCCATATTCCACCACGAATAAAGAAGATCTGTGCCTCCAAGCAGACTCACATTTCACATTGAAAAAGAGGCATTTGCATAGTAAAATGAAATTGTCAAACGTAGCAACAGGGCCCACTTCACGGACGCTCGTTTGGATTATTTAGTATGCAGCAACGCTCTTAACCATTAACAGTTTGGTCAGTGACATGCAGTACCAAATATCGCACTAATTTAACGTTTCTTCTTCTTCTTCGTTCGTCCTGAAAAGGACGTTTGTTGCGTTGTTTCCATTTACAGCAAAGCTGCGATACTCGCGCCTTTCGGCCGATACATCCGACTTCAGCACGGTATTTTTGGGACCGGGTTAGCCTTCCCTCTTCAATCCCTACTCACTCAGCCAGACTGCAGAGATGCAGTCTGCTTCCAGGACCACCACTTGGAGGTGGAGTAGGGTCTTGGTCAGCTCTGGTTCGCTGACCCTGACGCAAGCAGTCTAGCTAACGTTTGACTGTTTTACAAATTAGCTTGTTTTTTTTTTAAATCCTGACTATTGCTTATATCATTAAATGTGTGTACTCAGCCGCCTCTAAGCTTTATATAAATATTTGTTCCGGTTTTGTTGTAAAATTGAACCTTTTTGTTTTTAAAAGGCAGTCGTGATATTTAGTTGGTTCCTTCTACCCTCTTTATAAACCTAAAATGTTCCTGCGGCGTAAAAAAGGGTGAGGACCATTGATCTACATTATAATTGTCGTTTTATTTCAGTCTTGTTAAAAATTGTTAGAACAATGTGTATGTCCCCCTCTTTATGGCACGTTTACCTATTACTTGCTTACTCATTTCTTCCTTCCACTATTACCGTGAAGCGTTGTGGGGAGCTGAAGTTCGCGTTCCCGAGCCAAGTGTGTCCTCACAGCCTTGGCATCTGTGAGCCCGTGTTGTTGTAGGACAGTGTTTCCCAAACTTTTTTCGGGTTACACCCCCTTGGCTCCCAAAGCACATTCCCAGCGCCCCCTCTATTTCCCTGCATTACGTATAAAAAAAAAACTATTAATAGCAAGCATCTTAGGTTATACACTTGGCTGTATCGAAACTTTCCCTTTTTTTTTTTAATTAACGTATCACGGATATCACATTATTACTAGTCCTCCCCCAATACTGGGACAATCAAATCTGCCACAAAGCAAAAGTGATACTTGTTTAAACACCTGCAGACATCTAATTTCGTCAGCTTCCGGCAAAAAGTAATTCGGACACACCTTGCCAGGGACACTCGCCAATATTATACTGGTAAACACTATAATTTATGATTCAGCGATAGTTACCTCAGCTCAGGATGTCTGATGCAGACGAAACTTTGCCTTGATCATAATACCTTGTACAACTACCCCGCTATCTGTCTTTCCTATCTCGTCCTCGCTTCACTGATGTTTGGAACATCTGCTATAAGGTGTGTGAGAAACGGAGACGAGCGAAGTTAGGGAGGAACGGTGTGTTCGGGTTTGTTCAGGCTACGTTCTCCTTTCAAGCGCTCACGTCAGGGCTCTGTATTATCACAATGCTTTTACATGTCAGTGCTGTACTGAGTAATACTGTTGAATTTAACCAGTCAAACCGTCAACCAATCTCTTACTACTGAACGCTCTCCTGCCGCCCAATTTTCCCTTACCCCCCCCCCCCCCCCCGATCCTCTCAATGCCGCCAGCAGGCGATACCACCCACTTTTGGCACCACTATTGTAGGATGCCAGTGATGTCTGTCCATCAGCCTCTTAGACTCAGTAAGTTATTAAATGCATATTTTTCTTTTATATCAGTATTGCTACAACGATTCTTCATTATCATCATCCATCATTTCATTTGCGCTCCCTGCGTAGCATGGAGCCATCACTGTAACTGGTCCCCTAGCAGGAAGCCTGCCCACAGCATTCACACGCTTCTGCAGGGGTGGTTGCTGTGACAGTTCTTTTTACATGATGACTTTTTTGCCAGCCCCATGCACGACTTCATATCAATGGCCTTGTACTAAATGTCTGACGGCGCAGTAAACCTTATCTTTCGTTGTCTCTAAAGAGAGTTTTAAAAATAAATATTTGCGTACTCGTGTCAAGAAAGAACACAATTTAAAAAAAAAAAATAAAGTTTTGTCGAGGCGCGTCCTGTTCAACCTAGTCGGTTATATTAGGGCGCATGTCCAAATATAAAAGACCCTTAGGTCTGAGATTATTTGATTATTAAGGTTAAAGAAAGAACACAATTGTCAGAAACTGTTTTAAACGATGGTGTCCCCAGATGTCAGGATACCATTGTTACGGTATATGATATTAACGCCGTCTGCTAAAGGTTATCAGACGTGCAATTGTAAAAGGTTAAGGCATTTAATATATTGCGATAGATGTTTCAATTACTGAACGCTTCATACACGATCGATTATGACGTGTATAGCGTTGTTTAGGACACAGTCGGTAACTAAGAAACGCTACCCTTTGTTACTTGACCGCCAAGCTGAATAGCTGCGTTGTTCTAACCTTCCAATGCGATGGCATGATATAGCCACTTATATGTGTATTTTTTTTGATGGACCAGGGTCAGTCCTAGAACTCTTTATGAGAGGGAAAATTATGGAGGTTAGTATTTTAACTAGAATTCTCAGAAGGAGAAGAATAATCGTCAAATTCGTATGAATATATTCAGACTCGCAGTCTCACTGTCGGCAGGTAGCCATGTCTAGCTGCGCGTGCATATAGCTGTGATGTTCTGACGACAATTACTGCTCTGTATCCTTAAACGGACATTGACACGTAAAACAGCAGTCTACGCCATTGATTAATTTATGCATGACTCATGTTCTGTCCTTATTTGAAATGTGTACATGTGAATTAAATGTACGGACTCAATGAAATGACTTATCAAATCAATCGTATTCCAAAGTTCAAGTATTGTTTGGAATCTTCCACCCCAGCATTCGCTTAATCTTCCATCAAAGGCACGATGCACTAAAACTAACATATCAAGGAAGAAAACAATGGCCAGAATTTTATAATTGTTTTATTCATAACACATGGAACATTGTTCAGACCAAACCACCACGCAACAGTGGTGTCCGGTGTCTGGGGACGACAAAAAAATTTCTTCATGACTTTCGAATGAAATGTTTACGATCAAGTTTCGATCACATGACCAGTACGAGGCTGACGTGACGCAGTACTCATTATAATACCTAACAACGTGACGTCACTGAAAATCGTGTAGGTGATCTGTCGAAGAAACCAGCCGTTTCTAAGTCTAACCAAAGGAAACATAAGCCATTTGAAGCCAACACATGATATGGACTATAGGAGCAGACAGTCAGGGGCTTTAGCCTAGCTGTTGACGACCGCTAGCACTGATCGAAGCAACGGTAAAGATAAATCTAGGTGTTTAACTGTTGGTATTGCAAACAGTGCTAACTAAGTCCATTGTCCTCTGCCTACATCGGCATGTTTTTATCTATGTTTAATGTAATTTTTGTTGTCTTAATGTGTTGTTAATTCGTGGGAGGTAGGGAGGATGAACCGAAATTAGATTCTGTGGCTCTCACGATGCCTGAATTGATTTCGGTCGTTTCTTAGGGCAGTTAAACGATCGCACCTTTGGAAACCCCATTGAGGTTTGACATTGGACTTGTTGTCCAAATCTGCTGTCGTTTGACGATTTTGCGTTAGCTGTACTGTCCCGTAGATAATTGGTGTATTTTATTCGTACTCAGTTAATAATTTTATTCAGTTCTGTACCATGTTCGTTACTATTCGTCCAGTCTCCTCTGACTATCATTTATTTTATGATTGTTAAATTTTCGTCCGTTATGAGTCCTGTGACGTCATCATTTTTCGCAGTCATTTTTTTTGTGTGTGTACCTTGAATATTCAGTTGACCTCCGGTCAGACCTTGCCCTTCATTTGGTCTGTGACATTTCCGCTTATTTTATTTAGTTCATAAATTCATTTTAATTGTGAAAATGTCTTGTTTGCGTCTTGACATTGTTTGTACCCTTTAGTTGCATCATTGTTTTGTTTGTCCTCATGATATATATTAATATTACATTAATAATATGATATTATATGCAATAATACACTTGTAATTTAATTTAATTAATTTTTTCTGATAATTAAGGTTAATATGGGACATTGCATAATTATGCAGTGATAGTCCAAGAAAGTAGCACTACAATTTATAAGAGATGCCTAGGGCATAATAATATAATATATATATTGACAAAATAAAATAATCTTATAGCTACCTTTGAGGTAATAGACCCATTGTATATTATTTAATATACTTTTCTGGTACTAAGAGAGTGACTTAGTACATTGAACAATATAATTACTAGGAATTATACCCAACATTATTGGATATTGAGATTAATTGTGTGATATAATTACATTATATTTAACAGATATCATAACTATTTATGATATAGTATTATTTAGATACAATATTGTTACAAAATATTGTCTATTAGTTGAACTTAGACATTAAGTTCAGTACTATTGTGATTACTTATATTGAATATTTCTAAGTTGAGTAAGTATAATAATTACTCTGAAGCTACTATTGACTATTTTAATCAGTAATTATCAATAATTACTTACAGATAAAAGTCAAAATGCTTACTATAGACCATTTCGTTAAGATTGGTCGTGAATATGGTTATAAATCTCAAGAACTTCGTCAGTTTGCTGAATCAGAACTGGAAAAATATGAAAGAAAAGAAGAAGAGAAAAAGGCTGCATTAAAGAAAGAGGAAGCAGAACTTGAGATGAAGCAAATTGACAAGGAAAATAGACTGAGAGAGATTGCTCAACGTGAAAGAGAAGAGCAAAGAACAATCGCCAGACAGGAAGAAGAGAATAAATTGAAACGAGAGGAAATTATTTTACAACAAGAAATGGAATTGGCGCGTATTAAATTGGAGACAGCAAGATTACAAGCACAAAGTGCTGATGCAAACCAGAATAATAACGCACAAAATGGATCATCATCCAGCCAACCTAAACATTTCTACAACTTTAAATTACCCATTTTCAACTTGAACGTCGACGACCTTTCATCGTTCCTGGCACGTTTTGAACAGACTTGCAAATCTAACCATTTGCCTGAAGAGTCATGGGTACTCAAATTAAATGAATTCTTGGTTGGAGAACCACTGACAGCTTCTCAAAATGCTGACCCATCAATAGCTAATAACTACGGTGCTATTAAGTCCTTGCTTTTACGAAGGTTTCACCTGGACGAGGAACACTGTAGGTTGAAATTTAAGGGAATTTTACCTGAATCTCCAAAGGATTTTGCAGGATTCATTGCGAACATACGCAATACATTTAATAGATGGGTTGAACTGGCAGAAGTCAACAAATCATACGACAAATTAGTTGATTTACTACTGCGGGATAAGGTATTATCTTCGGTTAGCCAGCCATTTTTTGCATATTTGCAGGAGCGTAAACCAGGTACTATCGGCGAGTTAGAAAAAATTTCTTTAAACTACTGTTCGGCACATCCGAATGCAACCATTTCTAACTCCTCATTAAGAGAACCTCTACCTGTGGCGTCTAATATGGCCTACAATCATAATAACAAACAAAGACATCACAGTGTAGACAGAAGCAGGTTCCAAAGAAATCACAATGTTAACTTTCAGAAGGGACATAATAATGATTTCAACAATAAAAATGAGTTCAACAGAGGTAGATCACGAGATAGAAATTATTCACCTCAAACAAACTACCACAATGGTCAACATAACACTCATTATAATCGATCACATACTCCCAATAATAATAATAACTGGAATGGTAATAATCATGGCTCGAGACATCGAGATAATAGTTACTATAGAGGACGACGAGATAATTCTAACAATTATACTCGGAATCGATCTCATTCTCGGGGATCATCTCATTACAACCATAATACAGGGGCGGCAGTTACAAATAATACTACCCCTATAGCTCAGGTCCCACTTGACAATAATACAACACAGTCTTCTGCTGCATGTTTTGCTATTAATTATAATGTGGCAAATAGTTGCCAGCAATGCAATCTTATTTTTCAGAAGGCGAAAGAAACAGTGCTTAACTGCGGACATATTATACCACAGGTAGGTCTTGCAGTCAACGATGGAACAGGCCTACTAATTTTTAACAGGGGATTAGTTAATGGATCCGTCGTCTCAGTGTTGAGGGATTCGGGATCCACAACGATTGGTGTACGACAGTCGCTGGTACATCCTAGCTGTGCAACGGGGGAATATGTCCGTTGCATGACTTTTGGTGGAACAATAGAGTTTTACCCCACAGCTATTATTCATGTTAACACTCCTTTTTTCACAGGGAACGTAAAAGTATGTATGCTAAAAAAGCCTATAGCTGATTTGATGGTTGGTCGTATACACGGCAGTAAAGATTGTACTCCAGATGAGATTATAGAATGGGAGAAACATAACCTATGCACTGGAAACGCCGTGACGACTAGAGCGCAGACTCAACTCATGGAGAAAGTTGATGATAATAAAATGGATGCAGACAACCAAGAGGAATTTGTAGTCAATTCACCTATTGACAGGGAAACATTTGCAACCAAACAAAAAGAGGATAAATCTTTAAAAAAATTTTTTAAGTTGGTTGATAAAGTTGACAATCTATCCTCAGGTAATAATAACAAACATTGTTTTGTTATTAAAAATGACATATTGATTAGATGTTTTAATGACAAATCACAAATGAAACAACAAGTTATGGTCCCATATACTTTTAGACGGTACATTCTTCAACATGCACATGACTCACATTGTGCTGGACATATGGGATATACTCGAACACGATCTCGAGTACTGTCTTCATTCTTTTGGCCAGGGGTGTCAAGAGATATTTCGCAGTATGTACGTTCCTGTACTACATGCCAAGAAGTGAAAGCACGTGGAGCTTTTCACACGGCGCCTATTCAGGCTTGCGATATCTCAGTGAGACCTTTTGACAAGATGGCAATAGACATTATTGGTCCATTGCTACCATCGGCCAGAGGACATAGATTCGTCCTTACGTGCATTGATTTGTGCACACGATGGCCAGAAGCTATCCCATTAAAGACCACCACTACCACAGATGTAGCTGATGCACTACATCTCATCTTTTCTAGAATAGGGTTTCCTAGAAAACTTTTATCAGACCATGGGTCACAGTTTATATCTGACACCATGAAGGAAGTCATGAAAACTTGGGACATTGATAGGAATTTAAGTAGTATTTATCATCCGATGAGTAATGGTGCGGTTGAAAGACTTAACCGTACACTTAAACAACTACTACATAAGGTTACTGCTAAGCACCCTCATGACTGGGACAGAGCACTCCCAGCTGTTCTATTTGCTTATCGGGAGGTACCGCATGAACAAACTGGCTTCTCTCCCTTTGAATTAGTTTTTGGTGCTCCCCCAAGAGGTCCTATGGGACTAATAAAAGACTTATTAATTGACGAGGAGATGACTCAGGACACTCAGTCATCTTACGAGTACGTGATTAATCTTCGGAAGAACATTATTGAGTCTTGCCAGTTGGCAACAGCTTCTTCTGAGGCTGCAAAAGCTAAGGCTCGATCTCTACAAAATAGGTCTCGACGATTACGCCAATTATTCCCAGGCGACGAGGCTTATGTGTTACTTCCTCACAATAACAATAAATTATTGATATCTTGGAATGGTCCTTACAAAGTCATTGATAAAATTTCCGACGTTGATTACGTCTTAGATATCAAGGGACACAAAAACATATTTCATATTAACATGCTCAAGCAATTTCATACACGTCCTGAACACTTACAGTCAATTTTTCATGAACTAGATGACAACACAGTATCCACTTGTCATTATTCTAACTTATCTGTCATCCAGGAAGAAGAATCTTCTTTTCCTGAGGTACAGTTACCGTTACCGGTACCAGTAGTTCAACCTACTGAATCTTGGCGGGATGTAACCATCTCTTCAACGGTTACACCGCAACAGCGTCTACAGATTGCTAATCTATTACAATCTTATCCAGATGTGTTGACCGACGTCCCGGGTCGCACATCGGCTATCAGTCATGACATTACTCTCAATGATGATACACCTATTCGTGTACATCCCTATTCTGTTCCTTTACATTTCCTTGCTAAAACTACTAAGGAACTTGAACAGATGTTGTCTCTGGGAATCATTGAGACTAGTAATTCGCCATTCTCTTCTCCATTAGTGATTGTCCGGAAGAAGGACAATAACATCAGACTATGTGTTGATTATAGAAAATTAAATGCTAAGACTATAGTTGACAGCGAACCACATCCACTTATCGACGACTTACTGCCACGTCTATCCAACGCAACTATATTTAGTAAGATAGACTTAACTAAAGGTTATTGGCAGATACCACTGACCGAAAAGGCTAAGTACTACACCGCATTTTCCACTCCACAAGGTCTATACCAGTGGAATGTGATGCCTTTTGGGCTTGTTAATGCGCCAGCTACCTTCATTCGCCTGATGCGACAAATTTTATCAGGTAGACCAGACGTTATTACATATATTGACGACATATGCTTGTTTAGTTCGTCGTTTGAGGAACATGTTTCGGGACTTAGATATGTTTTTGACACTCTAAGGAATTATCATCTAACTGCTAAACCTACAAAGGTGCAAATCGCGTGTAATGAGATAACCTTTTTGGGACATATCATTGGATCGGGATATATCCGAACGTTACCTAGTACAGTCTCCAAAATTCTAAACATAGCAGTTCCTCAGACGAAGAAACAGGTCAGGAGTTTGTTAGGACTTGTTCAATATTACAGTAGATTCATACCAAACTTGTCATCCATCACGGCTGTATTGTCTTCATTGTTAAAAAAAGATATGCCGGTGAAGGTGACATGGACTGGTACATGCAATGAAACTTTCAACAAAATTATAAATTTGTTCTCGCATGAACCAATTTTAAGACTTCCCGATGCTTCCAAAAGATTTTTCTTACGAACAGATGCTAGTAACTACGGCATTGGTGCATGCCTGCTCCAGAACCATGATGGCATTCTACATCCTACCTTATATATTTCAAGAAAGCTGAAGCCGGCAGAAACAAAGTATTCAACAGTCGACAAGGAACTTTTATCTGTGATCTGGGCAATAACCAAACTTGAAAAGTTCTTGCTTGGTGCTCCCTTCACCATACAGACGGACCAACGTGCTGTAGCATCCTTGCGTCGATCAAATCATACAAGCCAGAAACTTGCCAGATATTCAATCATCCTACAGCCATTCGAGTTCTCCATTGAACACATACCTGGCACTGAAAATTGTGTGGCAGATGCATTGTCACGTAATCCTATTGACGACGAATAATCAACATTGACACTCTTAAACTACATCAATCAGAACTACATTGGATTGAACGAAGTATCAACTATAAGGAACTAACCTTGCCTTCAATTTAAACTTTATAAACACTATATGCATCACAGAATTGAACTAAAGACAATCAAGGTATACATATTGACATTGAAACTTCGTCTAACGTCCATACACGATATATGAATACGTTGAACAATCATGGAATAATATCTGACGACAAGTCGAACTTATTATCCTATGGACTCTTAATTCTTGGATGCAGTGATAAATGACATTTCTTTCCGACGTCAACGTCTGCACACTTTTGCCTAAAAGAATTCATCAGGATCAAGACTACGGATGGATCATCATATCCTATACTAATTAATTAGTTAACTTAACTTCTTAATTGAATTATTATCAATAAAATGAAATGTGAGAAAAAAATGAAATGAAAAAAAAAGAGAACGAAATATAAAAAGAAGAAATTATGAAAAGAGAAAATAAATCTCACACAAGTATTAGATTAATATTTTTGTTAATGTACCTATACATTATTTAGTTAGTTAAATTAGATAGTTATTATTCACTAACACTTAACACACACAATTAAGTTAAAACTTATATTCGAATTTCTTTCTATTTCTTCTCACTTAGTTTGTCTTTTCTTCTCTCATGACATCACGTTACATTAGAACCTTAATAATTTAACTCTTAGTTTAATTAATTAATTTAATTTTAATTAGTCAAATTAATTCCTATATGACATACTAATACGACAGACCTTACTTTAATTTAATTCTATCATTCACTATTAACATTGGACATTTATTTAGTTGATATAATAATATGTATAATATTGATATATAATGTGATTTATGTTAGATGACTATGACAAATAGTTAGTTGACATGACCGCAACACGGTTCTACTCAGAACATCGTCGGCCATATGTCACAATTGTGTTAAATTTTTTTGAAAAAATTGTTAAGTCGGATAGATGTTTCAATTACTGAACGCTTCATACACGATCGATTATGACGTGTATAGCGTTGTTTAGGACACAGTCGGTAACTAAGAAACGCTACCCTTTGTTACTTGACCGCCAAGCTGAATAGCTGCGTTGTTCTAACCTTCCAATGCAATGGCATGATATAGCCATTTATATGTGTATTTTTTGATGGACCAGGGTCAGTCCTAGAACTCTTTATGAGAGGAAAATTATGGAGGTTAGTATTTTAACTAGAATTCTCAGAAGGAGAAGAATAATCGTCAAATTCGTATGAATATATTCAGACTCGCAGTCTCACTGTCGGCAGGTAGCCATGTCTAGCTGCGCGTGCATATAGCTGTGATGTTCTGACGACAATTACTGCTCTGTATCCTTAAACGGACATTGACACGTAAAACAGCAGTCTACGCCATTGATTAATTTATGCATGACTCATGTTCTGTCCCTATTTGAAATGTGTACATGTGAATTAAATGTACGGACTCAATGAAATGACTTATCAAATCAATCGTATTCCAAAGTTCAAGTATTGTTTGGAATCTTCCACCCCAGCATTCGCTTAATCTTCCATCAAAGGCACGATGCACTAAAACTAACATATCAAGGAAGAAAACAATGGCCAGAATTTTATAATTGTTTTATTCATAACACATGGAACATTGTTCAGACCAAACCACCACGCAACAACCATATAAGATATACGCTGATGATGGGGTGTGGCGTGAGTGTAGATGATGATAAACAATGGCTCGCCCAAATCAACCCAACGCCACTGGTTACAGTTCCATGACATTTATTAAACATTCACATACGTGTCCCGAATATCAATTATACTGGCAAGCATACTGATTCACCTCCAGGCTGACATTAATAATAATAATAATAAATTCTTTAAGCGCCAAACACGGCGCATAAGGCAGAAACCAGTGCTCTCCAGGTTGTTCGTTGTGACGCCACTCCTCTTAGCTCTTGCACATTATTTAGGCCCAACGTTCTTCCTTCTCTTATTATTGTTCTTCTGAGTGTTTCTTTTGGTCTTCCTTTTTTCCGCTTACCCTCAGGAACCCAAGTGAGCGCCTGTAGTGGTATTCTGTTGTTTTGCATTCGTAGGACATGACCGATATATGACCATCGTCTTTTCCTTATATAGTCGGAGACATATTTCTGCCTAGAGTCTTCTCTTATTTGTCGATTAGTCTTGAATTCTTTCCAACTGATGTTCATGAGTTTTCTAAGACATTTGTTCTCGAATGTATTCAGCTTGTTCTCCAATGATTTTGTTATTTTCCAACTCTCACAGCCGTATGTTAACACTGAGATAACATTTGAATTAAACAGACGAAGCTTGGTATGTATATTCAATGATCGTAATTTCCAAATGTTAGATAATCTATTGAAGGCGCTAGCTGCCAAAGCAATTCTAGTATGGATTTCTCTTGTTGTGTCACCATCCTGAGTCATTTTACTGCCTAAATAATTGAAACTTTCAACTTTCTGTAGTTTTTCCCCGTTCAAGATGATATCAAAGGTCTCGTTAGAAAAGTTCATAGCTTTAGTTTTAGAGGCATTTATTTGGAGACCAATTTTAACCGAGAGATGACACAAATTATTTATTGCTTCTTGGGATTGTCTTGGTGTTGAACTTAAGAATGCTACATCATCTGCGAAATCCAGGTCCCCCAGGAATTTTCCATTTGTCCATTTTATACCCAATTGTTCATTGTGGGTATAGTTTCTCATAACCCAATCAATAGCTATTCCAAAAAGTAGTGGTGACATAATACAGCCTTGTTTCACCCCTGTTTCTACTGTAAACCATTCTGTATTCCCTTTATTTGTTCTAACACAACATCTTGCATTGTCATATAGCGCTTTGATTATATTCACATATTTTGTTGGAAAACCATAGATTGTAAGTATCTTCCACAATGATGGGCGGTGTAGACTATCAAAGGCTTTTTGAAAATCGACGAAGGTGATAATAAGTGGCGATTGCCTTTCCACTGATTCTTCTATAATTGTTCTTAGTGTGAATATTTGATCAATACATGATCGTTTCGGCCTGAAACCCGCTTGTTCTTCTCTGATCTTTTCGTCAGCATGCAATTTAAGTCTT
Source organism: Oreohelix idahoensis (assembly GCA_024509875.1). Lineage (NCBI taxonomy): Eukaryota > Metazoa > Mollusca > Gastropoda > Stylommatophora > Oreohelicidae > Oreohelix > Oreohelix idahoensis. Next base: position 256,900 of record JAMPIV010011175.1, read on the forward strand.
TCTAACATCATGCAACATAATAATTTTCCAGGTACTGATAATAGAGATATACCACGCCAGTTATTACAGTCTGATAGATCACCTTTCTTCGGTAACTTTACAATAATACTGTCTTTCCATTGTTGTGGTGGTTGTTCTTCTCTCCATACTTCATTTATAATATCTAAAATTCTCAAGAGGTTGTTGTCATTAACTGCTTTAATCATTTCCCCTGAAATTTCGTCAACTCCAGCAGCTTTAAAATTTTTTAATCTTTTAACGGCTTGTTTGATCTCGTCCAGCGTGAATTCATCGCAAGTTATTGGCAAGGTGGTTGTGGATGTTTCATTATTAAAATCAGGTGTTACTGTTGGTGGTGGTCTGTTTAGCACCTCCATGAAGTGCTCAGCCCATCTCTTCATTTGTTCTTTTTCTGTTGGTATTGAATTCCCTAATTTACCTTTAACAGGTGTTTCCATAGCAGTAGGCTGGTGACATAGTTGTTTTGTAATTTGATAAAGGCACCTACTATTACCAGTTCTTGCAGCATTTTCAGCTTCTACGGCCAGTTCATTGATGAAATGTCTTTTATCTCTTCGAGTTTTTGTCTTCACTTCTTTATTTAACAAGTTATAAGTTAGTTTGCAAGATTCAACTGCATTATGTGTACTTGCCGCTAGTAGTTTAAGTTTTGCTGTTTTCCTTTCTTGTATTTTATCCCAAGTATCTTCTCTCATCCATTTTTTCTTTTTATGTACTAGGTATCCGGTGGTCGCTACAGCTGCTTCTGTCATTGCTGTTCTCAGTTGTTCCCATTTAGTATCGATTGTCTTGGTGGTGATATCGTTGTCAATTTTGCCTAAAGCATCGAAATAGTTGTTCATTTTGACATTATATTCCTTCTTTATATCATTTGATTGCAGTCTGTGTACATCTATTCTTCTATTTTTATTCGGTTGGTATAACTTCTTCAGTTTAATTCTCATTTTAGCTATGCAGAGGTTATGATCGCTTCCGATCTCTGCACCTCTGTATGCTCTGACGTCTTGAACTGATGAGCGAAATTTAGCGCTTATGCAGAAGTGATCTATCTGGTTCTTAGTTCTGCCATCAGGTGAATTCCATGTTATCTTGTGGATATTCTTATGTGGAAAGATGGTGTCTGCCACAACGAGGTTTGATATTTCACAAAGTTCTAGAAGTCTTTCGCCATTTTGATTCATACAGCCTATGCCATGAGTACCGAGATATCTTTGTACTCCATCGTTGTTGTCACCTACTTTGGCGTTAAAATCACCCATGACTGCTATTATGTCATGCTTGGGTATTGTGTTGATGGTACTTAGAAGTGCTTCATAGAAGTCATCTTTTGTGGTATCAAGAGCGTCGTTAGTTGGTGCATAACATTGTACAATTGAGAGCTTGAAAAATCGTGTCTGAAATCTAGCTAATATTAGCCTCTCATTGATAGGTACCCAGCTGATAAGCGATGCTGCTGCTTTCTGTGTCATTAGGATGGCTACTCCCTCTGTGTGACGATTATCATTACTACCAGAGTATATAATTTGCTTTTTTTCTTCTGAAATATATTTTATGCCCTTCCCCGTCCATCTACACTCGCTGACACCCAATAAGTCCAACTTATAATTATCCATTTCTTTAATTACTTCTTCCAATTTTCCGTCTTGATACATAGTTCTTACATTCCAGTATCCAATTTTAGAAATCTCCTTAGCCCCCAAGATATTAGAGTGAGTCATGTTTACTGTCGAGCCTGGTTCTGTTTCGGTAACAATAGCTTGTTTTACGATAGTGAATTGTTAACTCACTGATCAACCCTCCGATCCAACCGACCGATTCAAGGGTTTCGAGGTCAGTTATAGGAAAATATCTACACCACTAGATACTCTGGTGTATCTCTTATTCTATAATTTAACATAACATGGTGATATCCATCGAAATATACACATTCCTGATGTTTTTCTTTCGGCGTCTAAGGTGAGAAACGAATTTCACCTCCATCTTGGAAGGGTAGATAACTCTTATTGCTGACATTGCCTGTAGGAAATAACACTCACGACAATAACTAGGGACTGGCTTCACTGACGTGCACAGACAGTACACTAACAGTTACATATAAAGTCCTCGGTGCGGCATACCCTCCTCGCACAAATAAATCACCATCCAGGTGTATATCACTTACTAGTGATTGGCGGCATGCACATCGCCATCTAGATTCACCCAGAATCTCCTCTCCAGGCGGGACAAAACACTTCGCCTGTATCTAATTCAAAACCAGCTCTAAGGCGGAAAACGCGTCGCCTTTCTTCACGGTAGCTCCCGGGGCGGACACGGCAACGCCCTATACCGTTCTCTACAACAGGGATATAAATATAGTTCCTCCTGGAACACTCTTAGGCGGAAAAAACCGTCGCCTGTACGATAATGCACTTATCACATCATTAATACAATAATCCCATATAAGAATGATACAGTCACAAATACGAGCTTACAGCTCGGCTTCCAAAAACAGACTCGAGCGCTCCGCTCGGCTGTCAAACACAGAATAATCCAGGCACACCAGACTTGTATTCACTACATGCTTTCTCTCAATGCATGCACAAGTCACGCCATGTTGACATAAAGTCAGACATGAACTCAATCCCTGAGTTACACTTAACCAAGTGTTTACAACAGTTCAGTGACCCTTCACACCAAACACTATCATCATTCATACTCATGAAAATGTTCTGTGACATCCAACCCCCTCTCCAGATGGAAAACGAAGTTTTGCACCGAAAACTTGAGTACAAGCCACAGAACTCCTCATGTACCAACACATAATTGGATGGAAACATACGGTCTTACTGAAACAGTTGTCATATTACTGTGACTGGAACATTTACACAATAAACAATGGGTGAGTCACACTCTAACCCATATCACTATTCTCCATACTACCTCTCACATGGAGCACATGCTACAACATACTGTCATACCATTCCACTAAATTCAAAAAAAATTATGTAAATGCATAGAAATACATGCCAGTTCACAAAATTTCCCAAAGTCAGTTATAACTGAAGGGGCTATTATTCTACAAAATATCCTGGTGTTTTGTCTACACCTGACACTCATAATAGCATAACCTAGACGTCAGCTATGCTTTCATCAGAATTACATTACTGAGAAAAAAAAATAATTACCATTACATTGTAAGAGCAAGTGTTACAAAAAATATTACATCTCACTGATGAAAGTCTTTTACTCAGTAGTAACTGATTCTCTTTGGGTTCACAACAAAAAAAGAATGTATCAAACTAGTTTATCCATTATCATTTCACAAATGCAGTATGAACTATAAATCACTTCCAACAAAAAGAGACAAACTATACAGGTGTATGCAATTACACAAAAGTTTTGAAAAAAATCTCGCATATCATATTTTTATCAAAATTACATCCTTGCACGAAAATTATCAACAATTTCTTTCAAAAATGTAAAGCCTAATACACAGTAGTACCTCAGTTAGGTACAGTACAGAAAAATATTTAACAACAAACCAAGTTGCTTTACTACTATGTGTCTTTATCCAATGAATGTCATGAATAAATCCCAATTTCAACATGAGATGGGTGCAATTTACTTTAACACCAAAAGCTTTCAACTCTTTCTAATCCATACTGCGAAGATCTAGTTTCCTCCACTCTGATCGGTAGGATCCACAAAGATAAATTCCTCTCATATTCCTTCAATTCTTCTAACCAAAACTTTGCTCAATCACAATTGTATCTGTGAAGTTCTGGCAGACACTGGTAGCAGTGGCTCCACTGCTTCATAAATTTCTAAGACTATGCTCATGTCGAGCATGAGTTTCCCAGCAACTAGACTCTCTAAGGAAAATACAATTGGATATGTCCATTCCTCTATCTCACTGTAATCCTTACTGCAGAGGACTATCACAACAGTACATTCCATTTACAATAACTGCAATATAAATAGCTATCATCAAGGTCATGCAATCAGCTATGACTGCATAATTGTTGATATTTACAGCTAAATAACCTCATGAGGTAGAATCTCATTCCACAAACATAAACATGCCCGAAAATTAATCATATCAATGTGAAATGTATGAAATCAATCCATATACAATCGTTCTGTACAATGATGAAAATAAATTAAGCAGCCAACATTTCACACTTTAAAGATACAATCCTATCCAAACTAAACTAAGTCCATCAGCAACACCATAGAAAATAATGCACTCCAGCATCAGGCACTCTGTACAGATTAATTATCAAAGTATAGAATAACTTCTTAACAACATGGAGACTGTATACCATCTCAGCAACCTGACGACCGATGACCATGTCAAGACACTCTCAGTGATGGCATAAAGTGCCTCAAGTAGTGGCAATGCCAGATTTACGTACACTACTGGGTACCTAAATTCTGGAAATAAAATAATTATCCAGATTAGGAAAGCATATTTGGCAATTTCCCAAAATGCATTCTTTCCTTTCATGCCACATTATACTTCACTGTCCATACCACTCAAACATTCTTTTCCGTGGTAAACATACATAAATGATGGACTGGGGACATGATCTGAAAGATACATCTAACATCCACGTTCTCACCCAACATACTGTGTCTTGACTAACAGGGTAATACATTTCCACTTCCCTTCATGGGTCACCAATCTCACTATCTTCCCATCAGCTCTGAACTATCTTACAACATAACGTGTGACACACCATCTAACACATCTCTTGCCAGCACTCAAGCAATTTCCTCAACTATCACCACAAAGATCACAAAAGTATCTCCAGATAGCATAGTATCTTCAATAATGTGAAGAGATCATCGATGTTCCGCTTATCTGGTGGTAACGTTTTGATGGCATTAAACATCAACAACTTCAGTGGCTCTTTACTTTTTGCTGCACATTTGCCTTTGAAGTTGTAAGTCAATAATAATTCTAATTGGGCTGTAATTCCAGCACCTTCACCCTTGAGACCATCTATTACTGTCTTCCAAACCTCTTTCTTAGCAGATTCAGTAGCTTCCGTTATTGCTACTTTAGCTACAGATGCAGTATGCTCCATCTTAGCCTTTTTGTATTGAAGTTCTGCATCTTCTGGTACCTTCTCCAAATCAGACAGATCTGTATCAGACGTAGTCTCGTGTTGCTCCTGCATAGATTTAACTTGATCCTTCAGTGCCTCGGTTTGCTGCTCTAATCTTTGTTTTCCAGCCTTAAATTGCTCTTCTAGTGCTTGAAGTTTATCAAAGAAACTCTTGCCTGCAGCATTACATTTCTCCTTCCACCGAGCTGACAGGACCCTGCAATGTTCCTCTTTAATTTGAGTATTACCTTTATACTTAACTACTATCCCGTTCCTATCCACCTTGAATTCATCCTCTATTCTTTGACTACCATCTTTGTATTCCTTTACTAATAACTGCTCAACAATCTTGAATTTTCCTTCTAATATTCTACTCTTTTCCTCAAAAGTACCTTCTTCCTGAATCAATTTGTCTATCTCTAACTGATCTGTGTTAGCCAATAAAGCACTCCCTCGAGTGCACTCTCTTGCTTTGGCTTGATCTTCTAATCCTTGAATTGCAGCCTTAGATTTCTCTTCTATTGCTTTGTCTAGCTCCTTTATTGCTTGATCTAACTCATCCCGAATTTTCTTTGCAGCCTCATATTGCTCATTTATTGTTTGGATTCGAGCCCTGTATTTCTCCTCTATTGCTTTGTTTTCCTCCACCTCTAATTTGGCTATTCCCTCTTTGCTTCTCCATGCCGTCTCATAATCCCCTTGTATTCTTTGCATTTCAGCTTTGTATTTATCCTCTATTGCTTCATATGTCTCTTCTACTTTCCTTTCCAGTCTTTGCTATTTAGCTCTGTAAAACTCTATTATCCTTTTCTTTTTCCCCTCATAGGTTTCTTCCTCTAGAATCCCTTAGTCTATATCTACTTGGTCTGTATCAGATGACAAAGCACTCTCTTGAGCAGCGCCTTCTTGGGATGTGTAACATGTCTCTGCATGTATAGACACTGGAACACAATCTGGTTCCTCAGATGCTTTTATGAATAGCTCTGTAGTCTTTGTACCACTCCTTTTGTTTTCTTCCTGTGATCTTACTATTTCCTTACTCTTGACTGAATCACCATTGATTTTACCCTTGTCTGGTATCTTGACTTCAGTCACTGTCGATGACATCTCATTTGGAAATGAAGTGCTTTCTTAAGTGTAATCAGTCTGGACAGCAACATCATGCATCTCGGTTTGTACTGACACACTTCTTGTTTCAGTTTTAACCTTAGTCACCGCTGAATCAGATTTCTTCTTCACATCCAATTTAGGTCTTTCCTTATATTGACTGCATTTTGGTTGTAACTTAGTCTCAAAGGTACTCTTCATTTTCAACTGATAAACTTTCACACTATCTCTCTTTCTTACTTCTATACGAGAGTTATACACATCATATGCATTACCATTCCTTATTGCCAATGTAAACTCTCTCAGAGCTATCCTCATTATTCTGTTCTCACATGTTCTACTACACTGTTGCATTGGCTCCTCACATGATGATGAAAATGAATCATCCATGGAACCTGCAGAATTGCCTATGTCTAAATTTCTTTGAGCAATAACTATAGCCAATGAAATTGAAAGTGGGTAAGACTATTTAATGAAACTAGTCCCACTTAAGACTCTTGCTGCAACAGCAAAGCAAGAAATACTAATGAAACAATGAATGCTTAAATAACTAATTACAAATGCCTACCCTATAGCACTCACTCTCAATACTCACACATATCAAGTCATGCATAAATATATAAATGATTTCCAAGAGGACTGTTGCTGTCGTTTTTGACGGGATCATAAGACGTAAATCTATTTAATACGTTTTGATGATCTAAGTTAGAGAACTGTTTATTAACTCCCTGAGACAGGTTGATTTGGGGTTATCTTCCCTTTGTTTTATTCATTGTAGTTGATCTGTCTTAAGTCGGGTTAACTGTTCTCAGATTTGTACTGTCTACACATGCGCAAGTTTTTTTAGCGCGAACGGAGAGACTTCCGTCAGGGGAGTGATGATCTAGGTTCTGACCGGACTGGTATGTCCGTGGTACTTCTCTGCATTATCTGGGGGAAAGATAGTCTTCAGTGTGACTGTAATGTCAGTGATTCTCCCCAGAGTTATTCTGTTCGTCAAGAATGACGACATTTGTTATTTGTGTATTTCTCGGATTCTGTCAAAGGTAAAAGAAACTTAATTATTATGCCTAAGTTGCAGAACATTTTGTGGCAACCTGTGAGTGGAGCTCACGGGTCCTTTGAGATGCAGAGTCCATTATTTGTGCTCGATGTAGCCAACTAAGACTATTCGTCTAACTATTATACAGAAGCCCAGTGAAGATATATTATTAAAGAAACCGCATGTTGGCGGTATGTTTCGGCATGGATGATTATGCCTGCCTATGAAGAATACACAGTTATTTACATTATTATAGAGGCCCGACATTACGGCCGATATCTTTGTGCAGAAGAAGATGTATCTAGCGTATTAGGCTAGATGAATTACATTATTATTATTATGCAGTTGAAAATTCGCCTTTTGGTACGGCGGAGTTGTTTAAGGTGCCTGACGCGTTTAATCAGGGGCCCTGAGCTACAGTATGAAAGAACGTAGACTGTCAAGCCAGCTCTACTAGCATCTTATACATGAGCTATCCAAGATTTATGATGCTAGATGTTAATGATCATTACCACACATGAAATGTCCATGATCCTTGTTCAATTGACTGTGTTGTCTATCAGTGTATGTCCTGTAATAAACGTTTGAAGAAAAGTCATCAGTACTAACTACATTTATGACTTCTACTTGTGGTGGAGTGAGATTGGTGTGCAACTACATAAGAGCCTATACGACTTTGTGTCCATGATCTGCTGATATCTACATACACACCTACACTCTCAACCACATCCTATTACGAGCATTACACTCCTGGGAAGCTGTACATTGTTTGAGTGTCTGTTTTGTTACACCCGGTCAGCGCCTCAATATTTGGTGACCCAAATATACGACAATATTACACTGTCCAGGTACGACACGACCTTACCCACAAAACAGCGATTAACAATCAGGTAGGCCAGATTCGTGGGTCTTTCAAGATAACATTGTGGAGTGTCAGCTACGCAGCGAACAGTGCTAAGTAGGTCAACGCTTTATACTGCTTCATGGACCACAGCTGCTTATGATGTCGATTTACGCTGTGCTACAAAAGTAAACACCCCTTCAACACTTTGACAGTCGTCAATGGCCATATGTGGTTACGTTCTAGTCACGCTCAGGTGGTAAACATTTCCAGCGATTGTTTACATACTACAGTGTTCACATACCAACGTTGGATCTTCCTGTCTCAACTGGTTTGTCGAGTATGAACTGTAGCTGTAATTTGGAGACTACTAACTGTTGGCAAGTTACTTTGTCCTTCAACGGTGGATCGTCTGCCATTGTTGCTTACAGTTGTACTGCATTGAACTGCATCTTTGCGGTGGTTGAGGATTGTGCTTGAGATAAGTGGCCCGTTTATGTGTTAAACTGTGCCTTTATTTATGTTCAACTGAGCCTTCCTCTATACACATTCTTTATATTGTGTATTTACATACTACATGCATTCTTTGTTTACATGTTTTTTGTTTACATGTTGTATTAGTGTGTATATTTTGCGGGTCTGGTTGGGTCGGTGACTTCAATAGAATATCCCACTTAACCGAGGGTCTATTGTGAGCGTGTCTTTAGGAACTGTGCAAATTTCACTTTGTGGAATTTGCTAGCAACATTTGTTGCTATTTTCGTTTAGTTGTGACGAAGTGCACCTTTCGTTGTTTTTGTAATATTTTTTCTGTTCTTTAGTTTTCAGTTGTTTTGTTGGTATTTGTCCGCCTCCTTTTCCTTTCATTAAGTTTTATACACCCTTATGTTTATACATTGTGGCGTCATTTGTTTTTGTTGATTATTCGCAGTTATCATCACATGTTTTGTGATATTTTCCTTAGTTTTGCTGTAGTGTTTATTTGACTTCTGCGAACGTTTTCGGTTGGTCTATATTCTTGTCTTTGTATTGTTATCATATACATGTTTATCATACACAGTCTATATATATATACATATTCTTGGTCATGGATTATTATTATTAATATGGTGCACTTTTCAGATAGAGGTTATTTATGATGATATTATTATAGAGAAACAAGGTGATTATACAAGTTTTGATTAAAAGACTTGTCTCCCACGGAGATTGGGATAGAATAAAGTGAAGTGAGTATACAAGTCTAGTATTACAGACTTGTCTCCCATTGAGGTTGGGATAAGGTAATTTATTTAATTTTTCAGGTCTGATCTCACATTATTAGACAGAATGTCTACATTTGAATACTTTATTGAACAAGGGAAATCCCTTGGTAAAACTGATGAGAAATTGGAGGTATTCGCAATGACTGAATATGCCAAGGCATTGAAGTCAGAAGAAAAGAGACTGAAGATAGAAAGAGAAGCTGCTGCCGAAGAGTTGAGATTGCAAATGCAGGCAGATGAAAGGAAACTTGAAGCTGAACAAAAGAAGATTGAAGCTGAGAATTTAAGATTGCAAATGCAGGCAGATGAAAGGAAAGCTGCTGCTAAAGAGAGGAAACTTCAAGCTGCTGCTGAAGAGAGAGAACTTCAAGCTGAAGCTGAGAATAAAAGATTAGACAGAGAAGCTGAAAACAAAAGATTAGAAAGAGAAGCAGCTGCTGAAGAGAGGAAAGCTGCTGCTGAAGAGAGGAAACTTCAAGCTGCTGCTAAAGAGAGGAAACTTCAAGCTGCTGCTGAAGAAAGAAAAGCAAAAATGAAACATGAGGGAAAACTCTTATCTTTATAGTTAGAGAAATTAAAGTTGATGAATATGAGTGCTCCTCAAGCAACTTCGGGTAAGATAAAGGAGAGTTCTTATAAGGTCAAATTACCTCCTTTCAACCATCTAAAGGACGACATAACGTTCTACCTTGATAGATTTCAATTAACATGCGTAACGCATAAGGTAGATAAGGAACAATATGTCGGACAACTGATGGTGTTACTTGCAGGTGAACCATTAAGTACTGTAATGGCAGTAGAGGAACTTGACAGAACTAACTATGATGTTGTCAGGGCAACATTACTTAAAAGATATCAATTAAAAGAAGAAGATTATCGTCTTCGTTTTAGGACAATGCTACCAGAAACTGGAGTAGAGTTCTCTGACTTTATTACGAAGATACGTCTTACATTCACACGTTGGATTGAGCTGTCTAAAACAGACAAAACATATGAAGCCCTTATGGACTTACTACTTCGAGATAAAGTTATGTCATCTGTCAATGAGTCTTTCCTTGCTTTTCTTCATGAGCGTAAACCTAAGAATATAAAAGACATGGAAGAATTTTGTTGCCAGTACGTCACTGCGCACCCCCATGCTACTGTTAGCAATTCTAAGGTGAAAGAAGAGTTGCCAGTTGCTTCTGCAGCACCATATGGCCCTAACTTTAATCGTAAATTTCAAGGTGCTCAACAAAACTTTAATAAGAAGAGTAATCAGAATTACACTCAATATCAAAGCAATCCATCACACAAAGGTTTTTCTTCAAAGAACTGGAGACGAGCTGATAGTCCTCGTAATTATGGGGTCAACAATTATAAACACTTTTGCAAGGGTAGCCACTATAAGAACTATCTTAGCTATTCGCCACGAACACAAGATAATTATTCTCGCCAACGGGAATATGATAATGGTGACTATAATAATGGTGATTCAAACCAGAATAATGGTTACAATAGATCTTATAATGACAATTTCAGAGGAAATAATAATCGCGGTAGATCTCAATACAACAAAAAGAGATCACATCACCAGGGAAACTCTTCTCAACAAGAGCATCATGGTGCCGGTAATCAAGTAAACGATAATAAAAATTCTAATCATATCACTTGTTCTGCTTTTGATTTTGGTAGAGCATCTCAATGCCCCCAATGCAAAACATTATTCGAACCGACCACAGTAACTACTTTAAGTTGTGGTCACCCTCTTCCCGCTCTTCCTGCTGCAGTTGCGCATGACGGGAGAGGGTCTCTTATCTTGCATAAAGGTCTAGTGGATAGTAATCCAGTCTCAGTGCTTTTTGATTCTGGGTGCACTACTATTGGGGTTAGGCAATCACTCATAGATCCTAGCTGTGCCACGGGGAAGGTGGTTAAATGTGTGATATTTGGTGGCACAGTAGAAAAGTACTCGACTGCTGTCATTCACATGCTACTCCCTTCTTTACGGGAGATGTCCACGCGTGTCTTCTACCTAATCCTATTGCGGATCATATCATTGGTCGGGTTCACGGGGTTAAAGAATGCACCCCGCAGCAAATTGCTGCCTGGGAAGAACGGAATATCCAAACAGTCAATGCAGTGGTAACAAGAGCACAAGCTCTTATTCCTCAAACTTCATCTACGGAAGTTAATGAAGTACATAGCCAAGAGGATCACTTGGTGATTTCGCATGACTCGTTTGTGAAACTACAAGAAGAAGACCCGTCTTTAAATAAATTCTTTCTTCTCGCTAAAAACGGTGATCCGAATCAGAATACAAATCGCAAATCATATATCACTATGAAGAATGGTATACTAGTGCGTATGGTACAACACTCAGACACGTCTATGCATTCTCAAATTTTCGTGCCCAAGAGTATGACAGCCCTAATTCTTCAACATGCACACGACTCTCAGTGTGCTGGACACATGGGTTTTTCCCGAACTAAGTCGAGAGTTCTGGCGGCTTTCTTTTGGCCATTTGTCAATAAAGACATACGAATTTATTGCCGGTCTTGCAAAATATGTCAGGAGGTCAAATCTAGAGGTCCACGTCATGCTGCTCCTATTCAGGCTGCAGACATCCCTATTCGGCCGTTTCAGAAAATGGTCACAGATATCATTGGCCCTTTTAAGTTTAAATCGGCCAGAGGACATCAATTTATCCTTACGTGCGTTGACATGTGCACGCGTTGGCCAGAGGCTATACCTCTTAAGAGCATCTCCACTGCTGATATCGCAGACGCTCTTTGGCTTATATTCTCTCGTTTGGGTTGTCCCAGAAAAATATTGTCAGACCATGGCACACAATTGATATCAGACACAATGTCGCAGGTAATGTCTACTCTGCACATTAAAAGATCTTTGAGTAGTATTTATCACCCAATGTCTAATGGGTTAGTTGAACGTCTTAATAGAACACTCAAGAACTTACTTGGGAAGATAACTGAGGATCATCCTCAGGATTGGGACAGGGTTCTACCCGCGGCTCTCTTTGCCTATAGAGAGGTCCCCAACGAACATACAGGATTTTTTCCTTTTGAACTTGTCTTTGGCGCGCGACCGCGCGGTCCTATGTCTTTACTTCATGATCTTATAACTGCTGATAATATCGACAATGACACACAATCTTCATATGAGTATGTCATTGCTCTCAGGCAAAAGATTATTAAGGCATGCAAGCTAGCAACTTCCTCATCCGAATTTGCTAAGGAAAAGGCAAGGCGATTTGCTAATAAGAAGAGACGCCTATGTCAACTTTGTCCTGGAGACAAAGCGTTTGTCTTACTTCCTTCTAGGGAGAACAGACTACTTATTGCATGGAAAGGTCCATATACAATAATCTTGAAAATTTCCGATGTCGACTATGTTGTCGATATTGATGGAAGGCATAAAACCTTCCATATAAATATGCTTACGGCATTTCATGAACGACCAGTATATTTGCAGCCTATTTTCCAGGCGACGGACGATTCTCCAGTCCAACATGGTCATATCTCATCCCTGTCAGTTATACAGGATGAGGAAACTACTTTTTCAGATAATAATCTACCTCTTCCTGTGATTCCACTTACTTCTACGGAATCATGGGAAAACGTTACTGTTTCTTCTAATTTGTCTTCTGAGGAACAGCGACAAGTATCTTCTACGCTACAATCATTTCAGGATGTCCTTACCGACATTCCTGGACACACACATGTCATTGAACATGACATTATACTTACTGATCATAATCCTTATCCTATTCCTATTCATTTTCAAGCACAAGTCGAGAAAGAATTTGATGAAATGATACAATTGAAAATAATTTAACCATCCACTTCAGCATACTCTTCGTCCATGGTTATAGTTCGAAAGAAAGACAATAACATACGCCTTTGTGTAGATTATCGCAAACTGAACCAAGTTACGAAGTTCGATGCTGAACCTATGCCTTTACTGGAAGAGCTACTTACTCGACTCTCCAAATCTCATTTTTTCACTAAACTTGATTTGTCTAAAGGCTATTGGCAAGTTCCTTTATCTGAACGCGCCAAACCTCTCACGGCTTTTTCAACACCTAGAGGTTTGTTCCAATGGAATTTTATGCCTTTCGGTCTTATGAACGCACCAGCTACATTCGTACGCATGATGCGCCGAATCCTATCTTATCGGTCAGATGTCATTGCATATCTAGACGACATCTGTCTTTTCAGTAATATTTGGGAAGATCACTATTTGGGTTTAAATGAATAACTGTCTACTCTACGCGAGCATAATTTGACTGCAAAACCCTCTAAAGCCTATGTTGGGTTTAGTGAAATTTCTTTCCTGGGTCATCGTGTTGGTCATGGTCTATTGAAGACAGAGGACCAAAACATTTCTAAGATATTAAATATCTTGGTTCCTAAGACAAAAAATCAAGTACGTAGTCTCTTGGGATTAATACAATTCTATGGAAGATTCATTAAGAATCTATCCTCTATAATGGCACCACTCTCAACCCTATTGAAGAAAGGGTCTCCTAACATGGTGCGCTGGTCCCAAGAATGTCAATCTTCATTGGATCAGATTAAGAATTTGTTCTCATCCTCACCTATCTTAAGGCTACCTGTTGCTGATAAGATTTTTGTTCTTCGTAGTGACGCCTCATCCACGGGGATCGGAGCGGCACTAATGCAGGAGTATTCAGGAACTCTGCATCCTGTAATGTATATCTCTAGGAAACTGAATGCGGCAGAAAGGAATTACTCGGTTTTAGACCGTGAATTGTTGGCTATGGTTTGGTCAATCCTTAAGTTACAAAGATTCCTTCTTGGTGCGCATTTCATTGTAAAAACAGACCAAAAAGCTCTTACAGCTATTCAGCGTAAGAACTTGAAGAGCTCGAGATCTACTCGATATGCTATTGCTCTTCAACCTTTTCATTTCACGGTACGAGCTATCCGTGGTTTGGATAATGTGATGGCAGACATATTGTCTAGATGCCCACATGAGTCCACTTAAGTCTTGTGTCCTAGATTTTTCCTGATACACTTCTAGACTTATGTCTCTTCACTATAACAATATATATTAACACATTTGTTTTTAACTTAGAGTGGTAAATTTATTGTTTTCTTTCTCTATTACCATCTTTGGTGTAATGGAGAAGGTTGAGTTGACATAGTATAAAGGTAAAAAAAAATTAATGCGGTCACATGTTATACTTAGACATGTAGTAGTAATTATAGTACATTATAGCATGTTGCTAATTGTGTCATTTATATTGTTCTCAGTGCAAACTAGTACTAGGTACGGAGTGCTTTTGAGAATCATGATGATGCCATATGTCTCCCTTACATACTATTTGGATGCTGCTTACATTGATCTTCGGGATACAGCATTGTTTTGTACTGTGGATGCCATCTTCTATTAGTTAGATTGTACTCCTGTATTGTCATATGTATGTATAATGACTTTACAAATTTTGTTATGGCCATCCATTAGATAATAGTGATTATATAGCATGAGACTTCGATAGATTTATATGTTAATATGACTTCTCGATATATGTTGTCATTCGCATTGCTATAATATTGCATTTTTTATATGTATGTGATTTTTGTTAGCATCGCCAGCAACTGAGGTTTCTTTGATGGTACCTTCCGGATATGTTTTACTTGGAGAAAATATTTTCTCTTATCTTGTGAGGTGATTTTTTGTTCTCACTAGACGCTCTATTGTGCGTCGTTTGAGCCTGTCATTAAGACATTATTTTATGTGGTTTGTTTCATCGGCGCATCATTCATGCGTTATGAGCATGTTGTATCTTGCTCATTGATGTATTTAAAAAAATGTGTTTCATTTTTTTTATCCGGAGGGTGCGGTAATCTGTTGCTGTCGTTTTTGACGGGATCATAAGACGTAAATCTATTTAATACGTTTTGATGATCTAAGTTAGAGAACTGTTTATTAACTCCCTGGGACAGGTTGATTTGGGGTTATCTTCCCTTTGTTTTATTCATTGTAGTTGATCTGTCTTAAGTCGGGTTAACTGTTCTCAGATTTGTACTGTCTACACATGCGCAAGTTTTTTTAGCGCGAACGGAGAGACTTCCGTCAGGGGAGTGATGATCTGGGTTCTGACCGGACTGGTATGTCCGTGGTACTTCTCTGCATTATCTGGGGGAAAGATAGTCTTCAGTGTGACTGTAATGTCAGTGATTCTCCCCAGAGTTATTCTGTTCGTCAAGAATGACGACATTTGTTATTTGTGTATTTCTCGGATTCTGTCAAAGGTAAAAGAAACTTAATTATTATGCCTAAGTTGCAGAACATTTTGTGGCAACCTGTGAGTGGAGCTCACGGGTCCTTTGAGATGCAGAGTCCATTATTTGTGCTCGGTGTAGCCAACTAAGACTATTCGTCTAACTATCATACAGAAGCCCAGTGAAGATATATTATTAAAGAAACCGCATGTTGGCGGTATGTTTCGGCATGGATGATTATGCCTGCCTATGAAGAATACACAGTTATTTACATTATTATAGAGGCCCGACATTACGGCCGATATCTTTGTGCAGAAGAAGATGTATCTAGCGTATTAGGCTAGATGAATTACATTATTATTATTATGCAGTTGAAAACTCGCCTTTTGGTACCGTGGAGTTGTTTAAGGTGCCTGACGCGTTTAGTCAGGGGCCCTGAGCTACAATATGAAAGAACGTAGACTGTCAAGCCAGCTCTACTAGCATCTTATACATGAGCTATCCAAGATTTATGATGCTAGATGTTAATGATCATTACCACACATGAAATGTCCATGATCCTTGTTCAATTGACTGTGTCGTCTATCAGCGTATGTCCTGTAATAAACGTTTGAAGAAAAGTCATCAGTACTAACTACATTTATGACTTCTACTTATGGTGGAGTGAGATTGGTGTGCAACTACATAAGAGCCTATACGACTTTGTGTCCACGATCTGCTGATATCTACATACACACCTACACTCTCAACCACATCCTATTACGAGCATTACACTCCTGGGAAGCTGTACATTGTTTGAGTGTCTGTTTTGTTACACCCGGTCAGCGCCTCAATATTTGGTGACCCAAATACACGACAATATTACACTCTCCAGGCACGACACGACCTTACCTACAAAACAGCGATTTAACAAGGACAAATGGATCTGGTGATGATGAAATACACTACATGTACAAGAAAGACAAACAATTACCAAAAGGCGGGGGGATAACAGATGAAAGTAAAAGGAAAATAGGTATAGGTGTATAATACCACGCTTGCACACAAAACAACAACAAAGGAGCTATAAAATGAAGTTATTTACAATGATAGTAAGAACTGACGCAAGAAAACCATATGTAAACACCACATGAGAAATACTGTTATTTACACGACAATGGATATACAAACAAGACTTAAACAGCTAACGCACATAAATGTTCAATTAATACCAACTGGCTACACCTCCGCGTCTACACAAGACCGGCAGACCAAAATGGAATTAATTTCACAAGACCTATAGATAGATCAATACACGTTCCTTCCGGGAAAGAAAGATGTATTAATCTCACACAAAAATATAGCCAAAAATAAAAGCAACGAATACAAACACTGCACACTGGATGACCACCAGAAAAAGCTTAATTAAGTGGTATGTAAACAGAGAAGAGTATATGTTGCATGAAATATATCGACTTATCTCTGAAGTAGTTTCTTGAATGGCAGGTCCAATCAAGATGATGAAATTCCGCAGTAACAGTATAAGTAGTACTGGGATATCGCACTCCAGACACAAATTCTGAATAAAAATAAACAGAAAACTATTAACATCTAATCAGAACTATAATATAAACACTAATGTATGTACTTCAAAAATACTAATACTACACTAATTCTAATGTAAAATATGTCTTCAGTACTAAATATTAAATCAGAAGTAAATATAATGCTTATAATCTAGGTCTAACCTAGTTAAATGTAGACAAGTAGACTAACTATCTATATTACTTCAAACAAGAAAAACAAATATCTATCCTAATGTGCTACAAATTAATTACATACACCTGAAAACGTAAAGTCAAGTATTATAATGTACATCAAATAACACTTACAAACGTACAAATAACACAGCAAAGAATGCAAAAACTCACGATAACAACAGATTTACAAAAGGTAAATAAGCCTAAACAAACTGTGCAAATCAAATGAACACACACCGCACGAAGTGACTTACACAAACGATAACCAAAGAAAACGAATAAACACACAATCAATACTAATTTATTAAAATAATACGTATCTTAAGTACAGGTAAACTGGACACTCCACTAGGCTGAAGAACGATGATTGTAGTAGTTGTTCACACTCGTCTTTCCTGGTGACTACATGAAATGATGTCGACAGAACACACAGCACATCACGTGACGTAGAAACTCAAAACGACACACTTCGACAGGCCAGTGCAAATCTGCAGGACAGGTCAGCTTGTAGTTCTAACGGCCAGTACACCGTCAAACACGGCAAGGTTGACAAAGCAGTAGGCCACTTCAGAGTAATTCTACTGCGCAGACTTCGCCAGGGTATTCAAACTATTTCAAGCAGGACACAGCTTGAAAAGACTGTTGTATAAAAACTGGTCAGTAGGTTACGACTTGCTCTCCGTTGATTGGCTGAGAATATATTTTGACTTCAGGACCGTAGATCGCCAGCACAGTATAACAATAACAGTATGTTTATATTTGTAGATGCAGGGGTGAAGTGGTTGATATTTCTTTGCTTCCCCGGTTCACGATACTCCTTCTACGAGCCCCCACTATGTCAGAAACTGTTTTAAACGATGGTGTCACCAGATGTCAGGATACCATATAAGATATACGCTGATGATGGGGTGTGGCTCGCACAAATCAACCCAACGCCACTGGTTACAGTTCCATGACATTTATTAAACATTCACATACGTGTCCCGAATATCAATTATACTGGCAAGCATACTGACTCACCTCCAGGCTGACATTGCCTGTAGGAAATAACACTCACGACAATAACTAAGGACTGGCTTCCCTGACGTGCACAGACAGTACACTAACAGTTAAATATAAGTCCTCGGTGCGGCATACGCTCCTCGCACAAATAAATCACCATCCAGGTGTATATCACTTACTAGTGATTGGCGGCATGCACATCGCCATCTAGATTCTCCCACAATCTTCTCTCCAGGCGGGACAAAACACTTCGCCTGTATCTAATTCAAAACCAGCTCCAAGGGAAACGCGTCGCCTTTCTTCACGGTAGCTCCCGGGGCGGACACGGCAACGCCCTATACCGTTCTCTACAACAGGGATATAAATATAGTTCCTCCTGGAACACTCTTTGGCGGAAAAAACCGTCGCCTGTATGATAATGCACTTATGTTGCGTACTTTTTGGGTACCTTAACGGTAGCAAAGTGGACATGAGTCTGGCTGCTGTTAAGATGGTACGCACCAGTGTAAGTAATAAGTAAATATTTATAATTAAATTCATCGTGCACGAAAGCGCACATATTTGTGGGTGAGATTTTTGGCGTGTTTGTTGCTAAACGGAAGATGACGTTTTCGTCCTCAAGGGCAGAGGAAGGCTGAGATTCCATTCAGACATTAATCTATGATTGTAACCCCTTTTTGTGGGTAAACTACTGGGGATTCCTTTATTAGACGGCCTTCCTAATGGAAGTCATCGCTGTCCGGTTCTACCAGTAAGTTATTTGAATTTTGTTGAAATATAAATATATATATGAACTTCGTTATTGGATGAATCTAGTCAAGTATTTAATGGGAGGTCATTGCCCCTGGATAAAAATATCTTGAACGTGGATTCTGGTGAAAATTATTGGATCCAGCCTTATACGGTCAATTACGTGCAAACATGGGATTGCACTTATGAATCTTAAATATAAATATATTTTTCTGCCGTCCGTTGAACTTACTGAGGAATCAGAGGTCAACCAAATTAAGTCGTATGAATTTATATGGACTGTTTTGTTATGAAGCCTCAACTACGATGTATAGATGTGCTGGACTTTGATTGTCCATGAAGCCTTGTTAAAGAGGGGAATCCTGCAACATAATGTATACCCCTGATTATGATTTGTTTGACTGCCCTTGTGGGGGGGGGGGGGTGTCAGCTGTTATTGAGAACATTGTGTAAAGCAGGCTGTTCTGCAAGTTGAATGTGAAACGTTTAATAATGCCGTATCTTGCCATACACCAATAATATGTCTATGGACCAATATGTATGCTCGATACATATTGTCGTATGTGTCAATGCGACTGTCTAAATAAATCGTCGTTGATATCCTAATCCATCATGAGTTCAAGCGTAATGAAATTGACACTGTTGGAGTTGACATTGACCTGTATATTCACCGTTACACTTCCTGAATTTCAACCACGACATTCGCGTAACCAACCACAACATCTGGTGGGTCAGTAATAGTCCATAAGGAAGAAGTCTTTCAATTGCTATTCACCCCAGAACATTTAGTCTACAACATTATAATATTAAACCAAATTAGACTATTACAGTTTGGTGGCCAGCTTTCAAGGGAGCGATTGGAAATTCCTAGAAGATATCGGTTGAAAATCTAAAGGTGCTTTCAAGGCGACATCATCTTACTTGGATTTCAAGGTTAACTCAGGGACGTCAACCGTCACAGTCAATAATATTCAAGTTGAACTACAACCGTCAACGTTGAACTGCATCGTCAAATTAACGTGGAATGGCATCATGTTTTTTCTTCGATCAATACATTATGGCTCAGTGATACAGCGACCATATGCCAAATTCGACGATCCTGTCAGGGCCGGGAAATTTTTTTTTTCTTATCGAGAAAAAAAGATTAGTAAAAACGCTGTATGTTTATTTCACCGTTTTACGTTTAGCTGAGCCCTAATTTAATATGTCCACATTAATATTATTTGTATTGCATGTTTTATGTTCAATGTTTCACGTGGGAGGTTGGGTCTGGTGGCTTACGAAAGAGACATCCCAATTTCACCCCAGGGCCTTCGTAAGTGTTCTATAGGGACACTCTTGCAGACTTCCCATAGTGGAAATCCAGCTTCTGTTAGCTGTAGGATTTTTGAGCCCACTGTGATTGGTTGTCTGTGACAACTACTTGTTTAGCGGTTTCGTCAGGTTTTTACTGTTGTTTTTGTAGTACTGCCCAGCATCACGCAAGAAACCAAGTAAACGAACGGAAAAAATGAGCATTAAGACCTACAAGCTGAGAGAGCCAGAAATTAAGACCAGATATCAGGGGCTTATTGCTACTGCGGTGAGAAACACAGAAGAACAACCTGATGACTTGGAAACCCTGTGGCTTAAATTCAAGGACATCATAAAGACAGCTGCTGCAGAAGCATGTGGTGAAGTCTGACTTGGAAACAAGAGAAAGAGGACACCTTGGTGGACAGAGGAAGTCAAAGAGAAAATAAGAGAGAAGAAAAAGGCATGGAAACAATACTTAGGAGCTAAAACACAGCAGGACAAATAGAGAAATATAGAGAATATGTGATACTCAGAACAGAAGCAAAGAACAAGGTGCTAGCAGCAAAACAGAAGTCCTGGGAAGAATTTGGAGAAAAGCTTGAAAAAGATGCGCAAGAAAACCAGAAATTGTTCTATAAGACCCTAAAGAACACGAGGAAGGAAAAACAATGCCCTCTCAAATTTTTAAAGGACAAGCAAGGCAAATTGCTTACTGCCCAGAAGGAAGTAATGGAAAGATGGAAAGAATATGTCTCACAACTCCTTGATGGTGAGCAAGGTCAAGCATCAGAAATGATAACCACTAGCACAGAAGATGAAACAAATGGTGATAATGATGACATAAAGATGGAAGAACTGAAGGCAGCACTGGAGAAAATCAAGATGGGCTGAGCAGCAGGGCATGATGGTATAACACCAGAAATGGTTAAGTACATGGGAGCATTAGGCAACCTATTACTCTTAAGGGTCCTACAGGCAGCATGGTGCAACAAGACCATACCAAAGGATTGGAAGATTGCCATCATAACACCAATTTTCAAAAAGGGTGACAATCGACAATGTGGAAACCATAGAGGCATATCCCTTCTCAGTGTCACTGGTAAAATCTACTCTAGAATCCTAGAGCCGAGACTCCGACGCCTAGCTGAGCCACAATTGGATGAGGTCCAGTGCGGATTCCGAGCAAACCGAAGTACTCAAGACCTAATCTTCACACTCAGACAGCTGAGTGAAAAGGCCCTTGAGTATAAGAGTGAGATCCATCTTTGTTTCATAGATCTGGAAAAGGCGTTTGACAGGGTCCCCTGGAGCAAACTTTGGGACTGTTTGGCAAGGAAGAACATTCCAGCACCTCTGATTCATGCTATACAGAGTTTCTACAAGTCTTGCAGGAATTATGTGAGGACAGCAAACCATAAGTCAGAAGAGTTCAAGACCAGCACTGGTGTAAGACAAGTTGATATCCTGTCACCTTATCTTTTCATACTCCTTATGGACGATGTTATCAAGGCATGTAAGGAGAGAACAAGAAAGTATTCAGTGGGGTACTGGAAGATGAGACAGGTATGTATTTCAGAGATGGCATTTGCTGATGATGTTGCCATGATTGCTAAATCAGAAGCACATCTCCAATCCAACCTGCAAGTCTGGAAGGAAGAGCTGGAGAAGAGAGGAATGGTCATAAGTAGCTCTAAAACAAAATCCATGGTGATATCACGAGAAGAAAGAAGACATCAGATTAAGCTGAGAGAACAGGTCCTGGAGCAGGTCGACCACTTTAAATATCTCGGAGCTATTATAGACCGAAAGGGAGGCATCAAAGAAGAGTTGGCCACTCGAAAAGCAGCAGCTGGGAGACTTTTTCAGGCCATAAATCGAGGATTCCTCAGCAAGAGAGAGGTTAGTAAGAAAACGAAGATGGCTGTATACCGCTCCACCTATGTCCCAGTCTTGACATATGGATGCGAGTCATGGGCAATGACTACAACCCACAAAAGCCAGATCCAAACCTCAGAAATGAGGTATCTGAGGAAGGTGGTTGAAGTAACAAGAAGAGACATGGTCCGCAACCAGACGATACGTCAAGGCCTAAAATGCCACCCCCTGCAGACCCAAATAG
This sequence comes from Oreohelix idahoensis, assembly GCA_024509875.1. Classification (NCBI taxonomy): domain Eukaryota; kingdom Metazoa; phylum Mollusca; class Gastropoda; order Stylommatophora; family Oreohelicidae; genus Oreohelix; species Oreohelix idahoensis. Next base: position 279,417 of record JAMPIV010011175.1, read on the forward strand.
AACAGTCCCAACTAAGATGGTTTGGCCATGTCTGCAGAATGGGAGAAGACCGGCTACCACGACAAGCACGGCAAACAAAGAGCCAGGAATCCAGACCCTTAGGACGACCCAGAGTCCGCTAGGAGGACAACATTAGACAATCTTTGAAGGACCGAGGACTAGAATGGAACCAGGCCAGGAGGAAGACAGCCGATAGGATAGTCTGGCGCTCTCTCTTCCAAACCTCTACACCTCACGGTAGAAGGGGAACGACTAAGTAAGTAAGTTTTTGTAGTAAATTTTTTATATGTACCTTATTTTTATGATATATATTGTTTGTAACCGACGTCCATCTCAATCTTGCTATCTTTCAGTTTTTTACACCATTTGTGTTTATACAATGTGCTGTCACTTGTCTTGTTATTTTTTCTTCGCAGTTGTCATTGCATTCTTTGCAACATTCTCTTTTTAGTTCTACTTTCTGCTTTATTTGATTTCTGCGAAAGTTTTCATCCGTCCTGTACATCTTGTCCTGTCACTATTGTCTACGTTGTTTCTTCTATTGTGGTATGATAATATTGTAATGCATATTTTGATTCATTGATTGGTAGCATATTTAATAATTAACTAGTATTGAGTGCCATTCTATGGATAGGAACGTTGAGCATTTATAAGAGATTGATAAAATTATAAATTCTTTGAGTAAAACTTTTTGAACAAGTAAGAGTACAAAGACACATTTGTCATTATGGCTACTTTAGAATCTTTTGTAAAGATTGGAAAAGATTTTGACCTAAAAGGAGATGCACTCCGTGAATTTGCAGTGGCAGAACTAGCGAAGGAGGAAGCCAAGGAGGCTGATAGAAAGCGAGAAGATGAAAGACAACTTCAGATAGAACTTGAGAATAAGAAATTGGAACTTGAAAATAGAAAATTAGCCGCTGAAGAAAATGAAAAAAGATTTCAGCTTGGGATAGCTGAAAATGAACGAAGGTTTCAGCTTGAAGCGGCTGAAAATGAAAATAGAAGACAACATGAACAAAAAATGATGGCATTAGAACTGGAGAAACTTAGATTAGCGATTGAGGGTAATGCTCACAACGCTCAGTTGGTTCACAACTCTGCTAACAAAGACAATATTAAGCAGGTAAATTTAAAATTGCCAAAATTCATTGAAAAATCAGACGACATATTATTTTATCTGGATAGATTCCAAACAATATGCGAAGCCCATAAGATTGACAAATCACAGTATTGCGCACATTTGTTACCATTACTTTCAGGTGAATCGTTAACAGCTTTCAATCTATTGAAAGACACTGACAAAATAGATTATAATATTGTCAGAGCTGCTTTGCTTTCAAAATTTCAACTTGATGAAGATGGTTATAGGAAACATTTTTAATCGATCTTACCTCATAGTGCAAAGGATGTAGGTGACTTTATTTCACTAATACGTCTTACATTTGACAGATGGGTTGAACTGTCAAAAATAGAACGCTAATATGATGCACTTGTAGACTTATTACTGCGTGATAAGGTCTTGTCTTCAGTTAACCCGCTATTTCTTTCTTTCTTACATGAACGTAAGCCTATTAACATGAAAGAAATGGAGCAAAATTGTAAAAATTATTGTACCGCGTATCCAGACATGGAGGTTGGCAATTCCCTTGTCAAAGCGGAATTACCTGTTGCGTTCGCCATGCAGCAAAAAAACGATTCCCGTCATCGTTCTCTTAGCAATGAGAGGAACTTTAAAAAAGGAGATAACAATAATTACCATTCTTTTCAAGGGAAATCATTTCGACATAGTTCTCCACAAAATCAAAATTGGGGTCATTCTCACAGATCATGGGATTTCAACAAAAATAATACTGGAAATTATCAAGGTAATAATTACAACCATCATTGGCAATCCAGATCACATTATTCTAATAACAGACATAATTCCCGAAACAAACAATATGGTCAAATGAACAATAGCCATAACAATGGCGTGCTAACCAAAATGGTAACAGAAACAATGATTATATCAGTTTTAGAAATAATAGTCAAAATCAATCTCGAGGTAAAGATAGATCTTCCAACGGTAGATCGCATCAACATACAAACTCTGCTCTGCAGGAGACACAAGTTAATTTAAATCAGGATGTTCATCCTCTTAATGCATCATCATGTTCTCTTGATTTTGAACAGGCTAAACCTTGCCATGAATGCACCACTTTATTCCAGCCCAAAGCCATCACTATGCTGCGTTGCGGACATGTGTTACCGAATCTACCGGCGATGTCTACGGCTATGTCAGCGACACATGATGGAACAGGATCTCTTAAATTAAATATTGGTTATGTAAACGGGATTGCTGCCTCTGTTCTTTTCGATTCAGGTTGTAGCACCATCGGCGTCAGAAATTCTTTGATACACCCGTCCTGCGCAACTGGCAAGACCGTGAAGTGTGTGACATTTGGAGGAACAGTGGAGACTTTTCCAACAGCAATTATTGATATTAATACACCATTTTTTACAGGGAAAATACACGCATGTCTCCTTCCTGCGCCAATTAGTGACTTGATAATTGGTCGCTTACATGGTATAAAAGAGTGTACCCCACAGCAGATTGCTGATTGTTAACAGCGACATATGCATTCTGCCAATGCAGTGGTTACTAGAGCGAAAGCTAAGGTTATGTCGCATAAGACACCAACAATACCTCCTGTCAGGGGTAATGATGATGTTGACTCTCCTATTTCACGTGAGTCTTTTATATAATTGCAAAAAAATGATGATTCATTGAATACATTTTTTCACTTAGCTAATAATACTAAAAACTCAGATACAAACTCTAGACATAGTTGGGTACTGAAAAATGGGGTATTAGTAAGAGTGAAATGAGATACGGATTCATCCATACGATCACAAATTTTGGTACCTTCTTCAATGAGATCTCGTATATTGCGTCATGCTCACGACTCTCAATGTGCAGGCCACATGGGTTTTTCACGAACCAAATCTAGAGTGCTATCTGCATTCTATTGGCCAGGTGTTCATAGAGATGTCAATATCTACTGCCGTACTTGTGTGACATGTCAAGAAGTTAAAGTTCGTGGTCCATACCACGCAGCTCCTATTCAAGCTGCTGACATTCCAATTCAACCATTTGAGAAAATGGCAATTGACATTATTGGTCCTATTCAACCTTCTGCTAGAGGACATACACATATTCTCACTTGTATTGATATGTGTACTCGTTGGCCTTCTTCTTCTTCTTCTTCTTGCGTTCGCATCTTTGATGATTACACCGTCAGACGAGTTCTCATGATGAATTCGACTGTTGTTTGAAGTTCCTCTTTAACTCCATATAGCTTTGAGTTTAGTGTTGAGTTATTGGGCCAGTATATCTTTCTTAACTGGTCATACAGAGGACAGTCCTGTAGAACATGCTCAGCAGTTTGTTCGTTTAATCCACATGTGCACAGTGGTGAAGCAGACAATCGTAGCTTGTGCATGTGTTTATTCAGTTTGTTATGCCCTGTCCTGAGTCGAAAAATAGTTATCTGTCCCTGCCGGTCGAGAGTGTGATAGTCGTCTTTGGGTTGGTTCTGTTCTCTTCTGATAGTCTGGATAGCTCTCTTTTTCTCAAAGTATGTGACTTCATTATCTTCTTGTTCACATTCTCCTCCCTTTTTTGCAAGTTCCGGGTACACCACAATGAGATGGTACCCACTGAAGTATGGTTCTCTTTTTGGCAGCTACCTTGTTTAGTTCATTTCTCAGATGCGGGAGTTTACCACCCTTGAGAGCTTGCAGGACAGACAGTGCATCTGTGAGGATGACTACCTGGTGGCAGTCAGAGTTGGTGTTATAAATCATATTTGCAGCTTGCTCTAGAGCTTGAACCTCAGCTGTATAGTTGGAACAGAATTTACCAGTGGGAATGTGCCTAGTCTCATAGTGGTTGTCAGGATATGAGATAAAGATACCGGCACCTCCATTCCTAACAGCATTAGTTGCTGATCCATCTGTATAGGCATGTATCCATGATTGATCGGGATAGCTTTCTTGGATCATACTCAATGTAGCAGTTCGTTTTTGCAGATCATTATACTCACATCCACTTGTGAGACCACTGACTGATGTATTAATTTGGAGGGCACTGCTGGCCTGCTCCCATGGTACAGGGTATAGGGTGGGCTTCAGTGGTGTTGTCTTCATGGATAGGTCTTCTTGATGCTGTCTTATAAGTCTTTTCCCCCGATGCACAAAGCTGCTACGCTTTAGACGTCCCAATGCCAGATCATCTAGTCTTGCCTTCATTGGGTGCATTGGCATACTGTTGTACTTTTCCATCTGGATCATGGTTTTTGTGTCTCTTCTATGGGACAATGTCTGTAATCCAGCAACCTTCTGCATCTCTGTTATTGGTGTAGTTTTCATGGCTCCTGTAATGAGCCTGAGAGCTTGATTTTGCACCTTGTCCAAAGACTGCAGATGTGAGTTAGCAGCTGATGACCATGCTGCTGAGCTAAACTCTAAGTGTGGTCTTATTACTCCATTATAAATCTTCTTTAGATTTCGTTCATTTGCTCCCCAGTTGGTACCTGCTAATTTTCTGAGTATGCCTAGTCGTCTTCGGGCCTTTCCTTCTGCATTTTCAATATGCTTATTCCATGTAAGCCTTTGGTCAAATGTCACCCCAAGATAGGTGGGGTAGCTTTCTTCCTTGATCACGGTTGTCCCTAGGTGTATGTTAGCTGATTTGTCCTTGGGGGCGAGGGAGAACAGTGTTGTGGAGGTTTTGTCTGTGTTTATTGTGATAAGCCATTTCTCTGCCCATGACACTAGCATGTCTGCTGCCCGCTGCATTCTATAATTTGCTGTGGTGACATTTTCATCAGCGCACCAGAGTACTAGGTCATCTGCATATAAGGCAGCTTTAACTCCTGCAGGGAGATCTTTCACCAGGTCATTGATGTAAACAAGGAAGAGTGTTGGGGAAATTACTCCTCCTTGAGGTACCCCTGATGGAGCAACACTTTTCTGCTCTGCAGACCGTCAAGAGTGACTCTAGTTCTCCTGTTATGCAAGTATGACTGGATCCATTTCATCATGTTGCCTTGGATTCCACTTCTCCTAAGTTTTGCAATGAGGCCATCTTTCCACACCTTGTCAAAGGCCTGCTTGAAGTCGACCCAGATCGTTAGGACCTTTTTCTTCTCCTGGAAGGCATCTTCTATTGCTTGAGACAAGTAAGTAACTTGGTCTTCTATACTGTAGCATTCTCTAAATCCAGCTTGTTCCGGCACCAGGATCTGCTCAGACTCTAAATACCATTTCAATCTGTGGTTGACTATTCGCTCCATAGTCTTCCCAACACAGCTTGTGAGACTGATTGGCCGGTAACTTGCAGCCTCGGTCTTACATTTCCCTTTCTTTAGTATGGGTATTGTGATGGCTTCTCTCCATACTTGGGGTACCGTTCCTTTCAACCAGCTGTGGTTGAATATCTCAAGCAGTTTTGTCTTTGCTGCTGAGCTCAGATTTACTAGCATTTCGTTGCTGATTTTGTCTGGGCCGGGTGACTTTTGAAACTTAAGCTTGGAAATAGCCTTCTGTAGTTCTCCTAGTGTGATGGGTTCCCTCATTGGGGCAGGAGTATCTGTCTGTCCCATGGTTGCCAGTATTTCTTTTCTTATCTCTCTCTGATGATCTATGTTAATGGGTAAGTTGCTTTCTGAACTGTATCTTCTAGCAAACAAGTCTGCAGCTTGTTTTCCTCTGAAAAGTTTGCCACCTTCATCCAATGTGATAGTCTGCCTAGGTGAGGAACGCTCTTCATTTAGAGACTTGACTAATCTCCAAAGTTTCCTGCCGTCTTTCTCAAGGTTCAGCGATGCCGTTTTAGTTCTCCAGCTTTTCCGTTTTTCTTCTAGCTTTGTTCTCTGAAACTCTGCTACAGCCTTTTTCCATTTGTTGTGAGTTTCAAGTTTCTAGCCCTGTCCATAGCTTCCTGACGTTCTTGGAGTGTGCTGGACCAGTATGGTATGTAGTTACGCCGGCATCCTTTGGGAATGGTTTCTTTTGCAGCTTGTAGTATGCATCTGTTGAAGTCTTTTACCACTTCATTAATGTCTCTGTTCTGTACCTTGAGGGTAGACAGCAGCGTGTTCACCTGATGCCTGAATAAACCCCAGTTGGCTTTTTTGTAGTTCCATCTTGTAATGGCTGGGCCTGTACTGAGAGTTGCACTCTGGACAGTAAGAAAGATTGGGCGATGGTCGCTTCCCCCTAGTTGGTCTCCTACTTCTCTACTAATAGATCCAGCTATATCTGGTGTGGAGAAGGCAAGATCTGGTGTTGAAGTTGTGTGCCATCCTCTGGAGTAGAAGGTAGGAGTATCTGTGGCATTATTGACTAGGATTAGGGAGTGATCATCTTGCCAAGTTTCAACCTCTTCACCTCTGTGATCCAGATGGTTATAGCCCCAGCTCTGGGAGTGGCTATTAAAGTCTCCAACTGCTATAAAGTTGGTGGCTGGTACCTGTATAGAGCTGAGACTCAGGGGTTTGTTGTTCGGACAGTAATAGTTCAGGAGTTCTATTTCCATCTTGTCTACCTTTATCTGCAACAGCTGATATTCTGCTCCATCCATGAAGGTTTTCCTTTCGTGTGCAGGAATGTTATTCCTTACAAGAGTAAGTACTCCTCCTTTTCGTCTATCTTTTCTGTCGGATCTGAAGCATTGATATCCCCTTATTTTAAAGGTTTGATCTGCTTTCAAGTGAGTCTCTTGGATACAGCAAACACTGACTTGCTTCTCATACAAGATGTTTTCCAGCTCTGTCTTTTTGCTGTATCCAGCCTGCTTGCTGTTCACTCCCTCTGCATTCCAGTGCATCATGACAAGTGGCACTCTGGGTTTCTCTTTTTCTGTTTTGTTTTGGTCAGTAGTTCTCCTCCGCCGTCTGCTGACTCCACAAGACGGTCTAGAGGGTCCTCCAGTAGCTGAGGGTGGGCTCTGTCGAGGCTCAGAGCCCGGCACTGCACCTGCCTGGTGGAGCTCCACAGGGCGAGCACCAGTACGAGATTTATTTGACGGTGTACTCTCCATAGAAAAAAAAAGCGAGTTGCGTGATACTGTGGTTTCCGGTGCGCCTTCTGGCCCAGTATCTATGACTTTAGCACCTGTTCAACGGGAGAGTGGGCTCATCCCTAATCTGTTTATGTTCCCAGTAGTAGACTATTCGCAAGCAGCCTGGGGGTGTCACTGCTCTGCGCGGACCTTGTTTACCGAGGCGGCGTCCGAGCTCGTATGGTGAAAATATGGTTGCGTTATCTTCAAAATAGCCCTGTCTTTCCCATGGCTTTTCTGCCATCCTGCAACTTTGAGTTAGGGAGTTCTGAGCTCCAGTCTCTTTCCCAGGCATTTTATCCTGGCCTGGCACGCATACAGAGGACCCCACTTCTGGTTCTAAGTTAGCAGTTGGGGATAGGTGGGGTAGCACACTGTGCATTCCCCGTCATCCAGGGGGCTCTCCAACTATGCAGAGCTTGCACAATGCTGTGCTCTGGTTCTGGGCTCTCCCAAGGAATCCTCACGTCCTGCACAGAGCCACTTCCAGATACCCACCACCTGCCAACCCTCCATTGTAGAAATCTCCTGCATGCGGCCATCCAGTCAAGAGCCAGTATTAAGTCTGGTGCCCAAGTGATCCCCCAAGCTCAGTGTGCAATGCTGGGTTCTCATCATGCTGCAACACAGGGGGGATTGTGATGCTCAGCCATCTCTCTCAACTCTGCACCGATAAGTGACATCGGGGACTTAACTGTGCCTCAGTACTGGGAGGCCCCGTTTCCGGGTACACCACACACAGCCAATTGAGGCAACGGTCGCCGTGGGCGTGTCTTCAGTGGGGAAGTTGTGGAGTCTTCCTGTCCATGTTCTTGCACATCCTAACACTGCCCGCAAGACATCGGAGGTTTGGAGAGTGGCCTTCTCTGCTTTTTTGAGCCGGGGTGGGCTCCCCGGGCAAGTCTCGATGGGGATCGGGACGTGTCCACGCGCCAGTGGGCCCAGCATCGGCCGCATCTGATGGAGGACTTGCTCTGCCAGGTTTGATGTGGATTTCCTACCGCCCCGGGTAGAAGCCAGAAGTGTACTGTGCCAGCTCTGGGGGAGATAAAGGGGGTGTTTCTGCGTCTCCTTGTGATACGTAGCCAAGGTAGGGCTCACAGTGCTCTTTCCCCGCCACCAAATTGCCTGCTGGTTACGCCGAGTTCTCCGAGGCTCTAGGCATGTGACCAAGAGTTGAAGGCAATAGGATCGTCAAGTCCTGAGTCTCTGTGCCTGTACGATGGGTTCCGATCTTCAGGGAGCAGTCCACACTCGTTCCCACTCCCAAGACTTGTTCAGTATCCATCTGGCTCCTTCCCACCCACAGAGGGCGTGTACGGTGTAGTGCACCGGTTTTATTATCGAGGTTTGCTCCTCTAGATCCGTTGTGTTTAGCCTGAGGATTCGCACCCTCAGTTACCAGGACTACCTCGAGGAGGGTGTGGCTCTTCACCACGCACAACGATCTTGGGGTATGAGAGGTTTTGCTAGGCCAAGAGACTAACACCGCAATGGTCGCTCCTTTCATGAACAAGAATTCACTAGGCCTAGGGTGAAGCAAGGGGGGAAACCCACTACCCACAACATCAGCACATCATACCTCCTGTCTGTAAAAGACTTTGCCCCCTCGTTGGCCTGAGGCCATACCTCTGAAGAATACTTCATCTGCTATTGTTGCGGATGCACTATGGTTGATCTTCTCACGTTTAGGTTTTCCACGTAAGATATTATCGGACCATGGTGTTCAGTTTATATCTGAATCAATGTCTCAAGTCATGGCTATGTTACATATTGATAGATCTCTTAGCTCAATCTATCACGCCATGTCGAACGGTTTAATTGAGCGTCAGAATAGGACACTCAAACAGTTACTGGGTAAGATTACTGAGGATCATCCTCAAGATTGGGACAGGGTCCTACCAGCTGCTCTCTTTGCTTATCGCGAGGTGCAAAATGAAGCTACCGGTTTTTCACCGTTTCAGCTCGTCTTCGGTGTTCAACTTCGTAGTCCTATGTCGTTACTTCACGACTTACTCACCGAGGAGAATATCACAAATGACACTCAATCCTCTTATGAGTATGTGATTTCTTTGAGGAAAAGGATTATAGATGCGTGTAGGTTAGCTACCACATCATCAGAACAAGCAAAAGAAAAAGCGCGACTTTTTGCAAATAGGTATCGACGTCTTCGCCAGCTTTTTCCTGGTGACGAGGATTATGTATTATTACCTCGTAAAGACAATCGTCTACTTATTGCCTGGAAAGGCCCTTTCAAAATAATTTCTAGAATCTCAGATGTCGATTACATTGTCGATATCATGGGTAAACTTAAAACCTTTCACATAAATATGTTAAAGGAATTTCACTCTCGTCCTGACTATCTTCAGTCAGTATTTCAAGCAACTGACGACCCTACACCTCGTCTTCAACATTATACCGCTTTGTCGGTTATACAAGAAGAAGAGTCTTATTTTCAAGATGTACCTTTACCTATACCGGTGGTACCACTTCATCCAACTGAAAGTTGGAATGATGTAACTATTTCTCCTAACCTTTCTGCTGATCAGCGACAGCAAGTGTCATCTCTTCTTCAATCTTATCAGGATGTTCTCACTGACATCCCAGGTCGTACGTCTGTTATTCAACATGACATTTTCCTGACTGACGACACACCTATTCTAGTCCGTCCATATCCTATCCCTCTGAATTTTCAATCTCAGGTTGATAAGGAATTGGATGAGATGCTTCAATTAAAAATAATTGAGCCATCCTCTTCACCATATTCTTCTTCTATGGTAATTATTAAGAAGAAAGATAACAATATCCGTCTTTGTGTTGACTATAGTAAGTTAAACAAAGTTACACAATTTGACGCAGAACCATTACCTCTTTTAGAAGATTTACTGGTTAAACTTTCTAAGTCTACTTTCTTCACTAAATTTGACCTGTCAAAGGGCTATTGGCAAGTCTCTGTCGCATAGAGATTTATGATCAATAAATTTTCTACCCGTGTCCTCTACTTTATTATCGCTCTTTTATCCTTTTCCTGTTTTTCGCATTCGTTCGTTTGCGACTAAATATATTTTCCCATTCTGACTTTGCCGTTTCTTTTCTCATGCTAGTAACGCATTTTGTTGCGTAATGTGTCAAGCCCTGCACGAGACGAAATAGTGTGAGAATTCATTCTGGTCAGACATAGGAGCAGACATTTGTCTACATTTTCATCTGACACGAGTTTTCTTTGGCTAAGTTTCTCGGCATGAGGTGTGGAAACTACCATCTGCATCGCTCAGGACTGAGAATAGTTAGACGGAGGTGTCGAAGACGCGTTGAGGCAGTTATGGCCTGCGTCTAGTATGTGAAGTGTTAAGAGAAGGGGGGAGAGAGAACGGCGCTATTTCGGGTTTTCGTAATAACGTGGGATCCTTTGTCTGTTTCATATATCTACCCAGTAGCTGAAACTTGACTTCATTCAGTCCTCCTAAATCTGCAGTAGACAGATCACTCGTGCTAGAAAATATCTTGTATATTGAAAAGTTCTGAGTTTCTTGGCAACATTTTGCCGAGTTCTAGACTACCATTATATTGAAGGATTCTAGTTCGTGGTATTAATCTGTAGTTCTGTGTGGAGTGAAAACTGGGGGTAGCCCAACTCTACCAGCGTTTAAGTACTGGTGAGAAATATATGTGAAGAACTAAACATTCTTTTAATTAAAGACGTGTGGGTGTACAAAGTAAAACCTGTCTGGCATTGTATTTTGCATCCAGAACGACAGAGTACCCATTTTCACAAACTTTAAGACAAATTGAATAACTGCGCCTACCGAGCCAGATTAAATTCTTCCTGATAAAACATCAAGTACCTGCAGCCTCTGTGGCAAAAAATATTACCAGCATTAACTTTCCGACGATTTTGACAAATGGTGATGTGAACAATAATTATTTTTTTGAGAGAAGCTACCAACCGGTCATTTTCCTAAATACGGGAAACCTCGTGATTCTGACATTGTGGGCCCGCTAAAACTAATTCTTACCTGAACTGAGTAAAGTGACAATAACTAAATCTGAACAAAATATCGCATGAAGAGGACGCTCCCCGGACCCATTGGATGAAACCAAGATCTTTAGAGCTGGGTATCCGCTTCATCAAACGAAAGGCAGATTTACATTGACTGTGTCATAAAGTGCGCCAGACGGCGAATACCATCCAGACATTAGGTAAGAAAGTGAGACAGGGATCCCTGCTGAAAGAACAGAGTGAGAGGAGACTGAGTGATGTTTTTTTGATATATGCACCCACTTTGTAATTTCTTTATGCAAGTTTGTTGCTAACAATATTGTCCTTAGGAAAGATCATACTAATATCAAAGTCTGTTCATACCTTTAAAAGGGAAAATCTAAGACTTCAGTATATGTATCCGTGACTCTTTGGGGCTATCACTTTTCTTCTAACAGGACTGTGGCTATACATCGAGGGAAAAGATCATACCAATGGGTCTATCATTCTTGTAGCAATTCATTGAATTTATGACTATTTGTATATGTTTGATGTAATTTTATGTGTTGTGATGGAATTTTAGTCTGACAATTAAAATTCACTTAAACTTATTCCAGTGTGTCGGTCAGTTCGTTCCCAAATTATCTATATTTTCATTTGTCATAGTTTCACGTCTGTGCGTCTATTGTAGTCACTTATGTGTGTGTGTATGTGAGGTATATATAAATTAATATATATTATACTAGACGGTCTGACAAATCTTAATCTGTTGTAGATGATAGGCTGACTGAGAGAAATCATCTCGAGGGTCAGAGACCGACTCTAATATATTTCCTCCATCTCACTCGTGAAATCTATTTCTACTTATATCTCACTGAGATATCACCTGTTTCTATTGCTATTCAGAAGGGACCAAACTTAAGTCTTAATTCACCTATCACAAATCTACGACAGTCCCTTTAACAGAAAATGCAAAGCCACTACTGCTTTTTCTACTCCTCGTGGCCTTTTCCAATGGAACTTCATGCCATTTGGATTAGTAAACGCACCTGCCACCTTTGTGCGCATGATGCGTCGTATTCTATCACATCGTCCCAATGTCATTGCTTACATCGATGCCATTTGTCTTTTTAGTGACTCATGGGATGAACATTTTCGTGGATTGAACACATTACTGTCCACTTTACGGTCATATAACTTAACGACTAAACCATCAAAAGCATTCGTGGGTTTTTACGACATATCATTTTTAGGTCACCGTGTTGGTCACTGCCTGTTACATACTGAGGACAGTAATGTTTCGAAAATCCTAAATATTACAACCCCTAAAACAAAACAAAACAAGTAAGGAGTCTGTTAGGTCTAATACAATTCTATGGGAGATTCATTCCTCATTTATCTACCATTACTGCACCTTTCTCTACATTGTTAAGAAAGGGCGCAGCTAACGTAATTTGGTGGTCGCAAGAACATCAAATCGCGTTGGATACCATAAAATCATATTTTTCTAAGGCACCTGTTTTGAGGTTACCTAATGCAGACCTACCTTTCATTATTCTCAGTGACGCGTCGAATTTTGGAATAGGAAGCGTATTGCTCCAGGAATACTCTGGTACCTTGCATCCTGTCATGTATGTATCCAGAAAGTTAGCGGCTACTGAACAAAGATATTCTGTCCTCGACAAGGATCTCCTCGCTTTGGTTTGGTCGATAACAAAATTACAAAGATTTTTATTAGGATTGCACTTCATAGTAGAGACTGATCAGAAAGCACTCACTGCTCTCAATAACAGAGACGTAAAATCTTCTAAATCTACAAGATATGCTATTGCCTTGCAGCCATATCACTTTACGATACGTGCCATACCCGGCTCTGAAAATGTACTGGCTGACATTTTGTCTCGTTGTCCTCATGAAGCAAGCGAGCTACTACGCCCTACAGAGAGTGAAGCCTCTACACAGTCAGTTCCTGAATTGTAACTTTCTGCTCAAGGAACTTTGATTCGTGTTATGATTAACGTTTACGCAAGTTGGTATCTACATTGATTTTCCAATAAATGTTGGACATACAGTATTCTGGTGATACACTTCAAGAACTGGAACTTTTATGTGCCTATGGAGTGAATTTAACATTTTAAAGTTATAACATGGTATTTCGAAAGTAACATTGGGTATATATTAACAGTCTTCTAATGTGACATTACGAGTTCATGACTTTCGTCGACAGTAAATTCAGTATGGATTAGCATTTTTGCTTTAATTAACAGCAATTAAACTTAACTTAGTTATATATATTTAGTTTAATATATTTCATAGCAATGATGTTATGGCAAGTCCATAACGCTATTGATTTGCACTAAGAATGTTTAGTATATTAGCACTCGTATGTAATTAGTACCACTAATTATTTCTAGGCAATTTTAGGAGTGTTGCTCACTTCGCGTTGTTCATTTGCATTCTTTTACTTTATAACTCATCGATTTGATGCATTCATATTCCATTTATTTGAATTCATTTATTGACATTTTTTGTGTGTTTTCACATTCTGTTTACTTTCATCACCCTTAGTACTTTATTTTCTTTATTGTTGCCACATTTATCCCAAGTTGGTTTACAGTGGTTGAATATTTTCTTCCTTTGTATTGTTTATTTGAGTTGAGTCCAATTTCATATTCATTCTATCACTAGTAATTAATATTTGTTCTAGTATATTTATATTAATATTATGTGTAGATGATAATTTGATTTACCTCTCTGCGGGTATTAAAGTAAAAAAAAAATAATAATAGAATTATTTTTTTTCGAGTGGGGGTAAGGTAAACTGTTGCGTACTTTTTGGGTACCTCACCGGTAGCAAAGTGGACATGAGTCTGGCTGCTGTTAAGATGGTACGCACCAGTGTAAGTAATAAGTAAATATTTATAATTAAATTCATCACGCACAAAAGCGCACATATTTGTGGGTGAGATTTTTGGCGTGTTTGTTGCTAAACGGAAGATGACGTTTTCGTCCTCAAGGGCAGAGGAAGGCTGAGATTCCATTCAGACATTAATTTATGATTGTAACCCTTTTTTGTGGGTAAACTACTGGGGATCCCTTTATTAGACGGCCTTCCTAATGGAAGTCATCGCTGTCCGGTTCTACCAGTAAGTTATTTGAATTTTGTTGAAATATAAATATATATGAACTTCGTTATTGGATGAATCTAGTCAAGTATTTAATGGGAGGTCATTGCCCCTGGATAAAAATATCTTGAACGTGGATTCAGGTGAAAATTATTGGATCCAGCCTTATACGGTCAATTACGTGCAAACATGGGATTGCACTTATGAATCTTAAATATAAATATATTTTTCTGCCGTCCGTTGAACTTACTGAGGAATCAGAGGTCAACCAAATTAAGTCGTAGTAATTTATATGGACTGTTTTGTTATGAAGCCTCAGCTACGATGTATAGATGTGCTGGACTTTGATTGTCAAATGAAGCCATGTTAAAGAGGGGAATCCTGCAATATAATGTATACCCCTGATTATGATTTGTTTGACTGCCCTTGTGGGAGGGAGAGGGGGGGGCAGCCGTTATTGAGAACATTGTGTAAAGCAGGCTGTTCTGCAAGTTGAATGTGAAACGTTTAATAATGTCGTATCTTGCCATACACCAATAATATGTCTATGGACCAATATGTATGCTCGATACATATTGTCGTATGTGTCAATGTGACTGTCTAAATAAATCGTCGTTGATATCCTAATCCATCATGAGTTCAAGCGTAATTAAAATGACACTGTTGGAGTTGACATTGACCTGTATATTCACCGTTACACTTCCTGAATTTCAACCACGACATTCGCGTAACCAACCACAACATCTGGTGGGTCAGTAATAGTCCATAAGGAAGAAGTCTTTCAATTGCTATTCACCCCAGAACATTTAGTCTACAACATTATAATATTAAACCAAATTACATTATTACAACTTATCACATCATTAATACAATAATCCCATATAAGAATGATACAGTCACAAATACGAGCTTACAGCTCGGCTTCCAAAAACAGACTCGAGGGCTCCGCTCGGCTGTCAAACTCAGAATAATCCAGTCACACCAGACTTGTATTCACTACATGCTTTCTCTCAACGCATGCACAAGTCACGCCATGTTGACATAAAGTCAGACATGAACTCAATCCCTGAGTTACACTTAACCAAGTGTTTACAACAGTTCAGTGACCCTTCACACCAAACACTATCATCATTCATACTCATGAAAATGTTCTGTGACAACAATGAATATTTGTTTCGTAAAGGATAAACTTGGTTAGAGATACTTTGCATTGTAAAAGGGAAACAATAAGAATTCTTCCAACAAAACAAAAAAGATTATTAAAATTGTTTCCCTTACCACACAATAAAAAAAAAATTATGCGGCAGGATCATCTCTGTCCAGAGGACTGGAGACTTCAATGAAGATGATGAGGAATACATGGAAAGTACTGATCTCACGTGACAGGAGAACTCAGCGTACATTTGTGAAAGGCCTATGCTCCTGGGGGGTGGGGGGTAGGGGGTATTGGGGAAAGCTAAAGGGTATTGTTATAATAATAATAATAGCCCCTTCAGTCATAACTGACTATGGGAATGCGCCCTTGAGGTGGCATCCCTCAGCTGCTTATTTTCCTGGTTTCGACGTTTTCTCCTCTCTTCTGCTTGTTGTGTGAGCCTCTTTTCGCCTAATCTGAGGTGGCGCCGTAAATAGCACCGCCACTTAGTGCGATCGGCAGCTTCATCCTCCCTGTCGTAAATTTTTGATAGGAGAATTAAGACTTGGGTTGGTCCCTTCTGAATAGATTAGAATGAGTGATAGCCACAGTGAGAGATGATAATAGAAATAGAGTTCCACGAGTGAGATGGTAGAAATCAATAGAGGCTGTCTCTGAAATCGAGAATCTTCTCTCTTTCTCAGCCTATCTTCTACAACAGATCTAGAGGAGTCAGACAGTCTATTGACTACATATATTAAGATATATATTACCACTCACGTGCACACACACAATTGACGACAGTTAAACACACAGACGTGGAAAAACTATAACAAATGATTATACAGATATTTTGGGACGAGCTGACCAACACGCTGATTAAGTTAAATTGAATTTTTAATTTTCAGACTAAAATTCCATCACAAACATATAAAATTTACATCGAGCATATACACATAGTCATAAAGTCAATGAATTTCTACAAGAGATGATAGACCCACAGTATGATCCTTTCCCTCGATGGTTAGCCCACAGTCCTGTTAGAAGAAAAGATGATAGCCCCCAAAGAGTCACGGATACATCTGCTGTAGTCAAATGATTTTCCCTTTTAAAGGTATGAACAGACTTTGATAGTAGTATGATCTATCCTGAGGACCAATATACCTGCAATAGCAACAATTTGAATAAATGGAAATTTAAAACATCAAAAATGGGTGCCAAACTACAACAATAAAGGAATCACTCAGTCCTGCATTCTAATCTATTCAGAAGGGACCAACCCAAGTCTTAAGTCCCCTATCAAAAATCTACGACACTCCCATGTTGCTGGATCCATGTCCAGTGCCCTCATATCTCTCTTGCACACATCTTTGAACCTCAGCTGTGGTCGCCCAACTGTTCTCTTGCCATCAGCTAATTGTCCGTAGAAGATATCTTTTGGGATGCGACCATCTTCCATGCGGCGAACATGGCCAAGCCAACGAAGTCTGCGCTGTCTAAGCAGTGTATACATACTTTGAAGGCAAACACGTGACAACACCTCGACATTTGTCACTTTATCTTTCCACGAGATGCCGAGGATGTGGCATAGACACCGTAAATGGAAGATATTGAGCCTTCTTTCTTGCTTAGCATAGGTCGTCCAGGTCTCGCTGCCATATAGGAGTGTGCTGGTGACGCAGGCGTTATATACCGCAGCTTTGGTCTTTGTTGTGAGTTTGGAGTTTCCCCAAACACGCGATGTGAGGCGGGCAAAGATAGCTGCAGCTTTGCCAATGCGGCTGTCGATTTTTGTGTCCAGTGAGAGTTTGTCATTGATGGTAGACCCTAGGTATGTGAAGTGGTGCACCACTGGCAATTCATAGTTATCGATAGTGATAACTGGTGCAGCACCCACATCCTGACTCAGCACATTCGTTTTCTTTAGACTTATTGTGAGGCCAAAGTCCTTGCATGCTTTAGTGAAGCGATTCATCAAACTCTAAAGCTCCTGTTGGCTTTGAGTGACGACTGCAGCATCATCAGCGAAGAACAAGTCTCTTATAGTGACCCTTCTGATTTTTGTTTTCGCCTTCAGCCTTGAAATATTAAACAGACGGCCATCTGACCTAGTGTGAAGGCATATTCCTTCAGTTGCATCAATGAATGCATGTTTCAAGAGTAAGGCAAAGAAGATCTCAAAAAGGGTCGGAGCCAGAACACAGCTTTGTTTAACGCCACTTCGTGTGTCAAAGGGCTGTGACGTGCTTCCAGCATATTGGACTGTTCCCTATATGTCGTCATGGAATGACTTTTTCATTTCCAGCATTTTAGAAGGGCAGCCTATTTTCAGGAGGATTTTGAAGAGTCTATCCCTACTAACCAGGTCAAATGCTTTTTTGAGGTCTATAAAGGCGATATATAAAGGCCTTTTCTGCTCTCTTGATTTTTCCTGAAGCTGGCAGAGAGAGAAGATCATGTCTGTTGTTGATCTATCAGCTCAGAATCCACACTGTGACTCTGGATATATGCGCTCAGCCAACTTGTGTAGTCGCATTAAGGTGACTTTGGCAAAAACCTCACCAACAATACTAAGAAGAGAGATGCCTCTGTAGTTATTGTAATCACTTCTGTCTCCTTTATTTTTATACAGTGTTACAATCTTGGCATCTCGCATGTCTTGAGGAATAGTTGTCTCTTCCCAGCACTGACACAGCATCCTATGCAGGGGATGTAATAGTGTGCTCTTACAGCATTTGATTAAATCAAGAGGAATCCCATCACTGCCTGGTGCTTTGCCAGAGGCCAAGCTATCAATGGCCTTGCTGAGTTCCTCTAATGTTGGTTCGGCATCCAGCTCCTCCATAGTTGACAGACATTTGATAGCATCAAGGGCTGCAGGCGTAACGGTATTTTCTCTATCGTAAAGCTCAGAGTAGTGCTCGACCCACCTCTCCATCTGCTTACCCTTATCGGTTAGCTTCTCTCCGCTGATTGTTTTTAGCGGTGCCGTCTTACTTTTTGGGGGGCCAAGTGCTTTCTTTATACCTCATAAATTTGTCTAATGTTGCCTGTTTGCGCTGCGATCTGGATGCTCTCACTGAGCTGGAGCCAATAGTCATTTGCACAGCGTCGAGCAGTTTGTTGAACTTTGCTTCTCGTAGTCTTCAGGATCTCTAGGGTTCTAGCACTCGGTGAACGTTTGTATTCATTCGCAGCACTGCGCTTAGCTTCAATGACAGGTGCCATCACATCTGATGAAGCATTAAACCAGTCATTTGACTTTGCCGTTTTCTTACCAAATGTGGTAAGTGCAGTACTTTGAATGGTGTTCCGTAGATGCTCCCAGTTCTCTTAACAGTATCACCATGCTGAGGGCTACTGAGCACTTTCTTGAAGGTCGCAGTAAATTGAGCGATCATGACAGGGTTTGACATCTTGCTGGTATCAATGCGTGGTTTCCCTTCATGTCTGACACGATAGACTTTTCTTGGTTGTGCTCTGATTTTCACCCGTGTGTTACCGGGGCCCGAAAGGGGAGCAAAGAATAGTAACACTGTTCCCTTCCATGCATGTCGTAGAAAGCGACTAAGGAGGGTTGGGCATAGGGCTGGTTACCCCATCCTGTAAAAATTTTAAACCTCAAAAAACTTCAACAAATATGGACAAGTCAAATGAGGAAAATAAAACACAGCCATCCAAGACAGGGGAAGGTCCTCTCGCAGGGAGGTGTATGATGCAACACAGAGAAAGCAGAAAGGAGTCTGTGTTGCTGACTAACCTTCTTTCTTCTAGGAGAACTTCCAGATTTGGCACCTGGAATGTTTGGACATTAAACGAACAAGGGAAAGTGGCACAAGTAGCAGCAGAAATGTGGGAATATAAAATCCAGGTTCTGGTAATGTGTGAAACAAAGTGGAAGGGGGTAGACAGGAAGAAACTCATCACATGTGAATTGGTGCTGTCCTCAGGACATGAAGACGAAAGTTCATACCACAGTGAAGGGGTAGCTCTTATGTTATCTAAAGAAGCACAGAAAACACTCATTGAATGGGAAGCTGTTGGACCCAGAATAATAACAGCCACTTTTAAAACAACAAAAAAGAAAATACACGTAAATGTCATCCAATGTTATGCACCAACTAATGACAAAGAAGAGTCGGTGAAAGAAGCATTTTATACTAGACTACAAAAAATTATGGATAAAGTAAAAAGAAGAGACATCACAATTTTGATGGGTGACATGAATGCAAAGATAGGTACAGTCAATACTGGATTTGAAGAAGTCATGGGAAAACATGGGCTAGGAATAATGAATAAAAATAGGGAACTATTCTCAAACTTCTGTGCTTCAAATCAACTGGCTATAGGAGGAAGCATGATTCCACATAAGAGAATACACAAGGCAACATGGATATCACCAGACCATAGAACAGAAAATCAGATTGATCATATATGCATAAAATAAGAAGTTTAGATCATCATTGCAGTATGTAAAGGTATATAGAGGAGCAGATGGGGCATCAGATCACCACCTTCTGATAGCCAAAGTAAAAATGAAACTCAAGAGATATGCAACAATGCAAAATTATAGACAACAATTTAATGTAGGACATCTAAGAAATCAAGAAACAAGAGACAAATTTGCGGTCACAGTATCCAACAAATTCCAAGTGCTCCAACAGCTGGAAGATGTAGAGAATACAGAAGACTATTGGCAGCAGGTCAAAACTGTATGGAATGAGACATGTGAAGAAATACTGGGGAAACGGGAAAGACAACAAAAAGCATGGATAACAACAGAAACCATCAATAAGATAAAAGACAGAAAAAACAAGAAAGCAGAGTTAAACACAAGCAAAACCAGAAGTTCCAAAGCCAAGGCTCAAGAAGTGTACACAGAAGCAAACAAAGAAGTAAAAAGAAGTATCAAAAGAGACAAGAGGAAGTATATTGAGGAGTTGGCAAGAGAGGCAGAAGATGCTGCAGCCAAAGGAAATATGAGAGAACTGTATAGCAGCACAAAGAAGCTAACAGGGAAATACAAGCAAACAAGTTGCCTCATAAAAGACAAGAATGGGAAACTGCTCAGCAATATACAAGAGCAAATGAAGAGGTGGACAGAATATTTTGGGGACCTTCTCAATAGACCAGCTCCACAAAACCCCCCGGACATCCAGCCAGCAGAAGAAGAGCTACAAATTAACGGTGAAAGACCAACGAAGGAAGAAATAAAGAAAGCCATAAAGCTTCTAAGAGATGGAAAAGCGTCTGGACCTGATGGCATTCCAGCAGAGGCCATCAAAGCAGATATCGACACGGCTACAGAGATGTTATATAAATTACTTGGTAAAGTCTGGGAAAAGGAAGAGATACCAGCAGAATGGAAGGAAGGATATCTGGTTAAGTTGCCTAAGAAGGGAAATTTACAAGAGTGCACAAATTATAGAGGAATAATGTTACTATCAGTGCCAGGAAAAGTATTAAACAGGATTATCCTTGAGAGATTAAAAGAGTCCATAGACAAGAAACTGAGAGATGAACAAGCAGGTTTTCGACAAAACAGATCATGTACAGACCAGATAGCCACTTTGAGAATAATAGTTGAACAAAGTCTGGAATGGAATTCACCACTATACATCGGATTTGTGGACTACGAAAAGGCATTTGACAGTGTAGACAGAGAATCACTTTGGAAATTGATGAGGCATTATGGAGTTCCCCTGAAGATCATTAATTTAATAAAGAAAACATATGAAGACATGACATGCAGAGTTCTTCATGAAGGACAGCTTACAGAACCGTTTGGGATAAGAACAGGAGTGCGACAGGGATGCCTCTTGTCTCCATTTCTTTTCTTACTAGCAATAGACTGGGTTATGAGATCATCGACAACACACAACAGAAATGGAATCCAGTGGACTCTGACTAAGCAGTTGGATGATCTGGATTTTGCTGATGACTTGGCTCTTCTGTCCCATAACCGTAATCAGATGCAGGACAAATTGAAAACACTCGATGAGAGGTCACAGCAATTGGGTCTGAAAATACACAGGGAAAAGACAAAAATAATGAGAATAAATGCAGGTAATGATAACAGGGTTGAACTTGAAGAAACACCAATACAAGATGTAGAATCGTACACATATCTTGGCAGTAATATAGACAAAGTTGGAGGGACAGACAGCGATATCAAAATAAGAATACAAAAGGCAAGAGGAGCTTTCATTGCATTGGGAAATATATGGAGATCAAGAGAAATCGGATCCAACACGAAAATAAGAATCTTCAACTCAAATGTGAAGTCAGTCCTATTGTATGGCTCTGAGACATGGAGAACAACAAAGACAACAACCAAAAAGCTACAGACTTTCATAAATGGGTGCTTGCGTAGAATAGAGGGATTAAAATGGTATGACAAGGTTACCAACGTGGAACTGATGACAAGAACTAGACAAGTGCCAGTGGAACAAGAGATGAGAAGAAGACGATGGCGATGGATAGGACACACACTGAGGAAACCTGTTGATAGCATTACAAGGTAGTCCTTGTTCTGGAACCCCCTGGGCAAGAGAGCCAGAGGAGACCAAAAAGCACATGGAGAAGAGAGCTGGAAACGGAGGTGAAAATAATGAGGAGAACGTGGAAAGAACTTGAGATGATGGCACGTGACAGGAGGACTGGCATGTGTTTCTTGAAGGCCTATGCTCCTTTGAGAGTGGAGGGTTATGATGATGCTCTGATTTTGCAGCAAACCAAAGAGTGATCTGTATCACAGTCTGCACTATGGTACGAGCGCGTGGAGAGCACAGACCTGAGAAGTGGCCTTCTGACGAGAATCATGTCCAGTTGGTGTCAGTGCTTGGATCGTGGGTGTCTCCATGACACCTTATGCTGGGGTTTTGTCTGAAAGTAGGTGTTGGTCACGCAGAGGTCATGGTGGACACACAACTCTAAGAGCCGTTGTCCAGTTTCATTCATCTTGCCAATACCAAACCTGCCCAGACATGAAGGCCATGAAACATTATCGGCACCCACTCTAGCGTTAAAGTCACCAAGGAGAACAAGCTGTTCTTGCCTAGGTATGTTTTTGATGACTGCTGCTAGATTCTCGTAGCTCATCTTTAGCTTCTGAGGCAGAGTACAGAGTATGAGCATACACACTGACAAGGGTGATGGGACCTATGCTAGTTTGCAGGCGGAGCGTTAACAGGCGTTCTGATCCATTCTCACCTGGTTCAACCATTTTAGTTAGCGATTTTTTTGACCGCAAAACCTACTCCTTGTTCTCTAGTTTTATTAAGATCTTTCCCTTGCCAATACAATATGTAGTCCTTCTCGCTCACCGTTCCAGAGCCCGCCAGGCGCGTTTCCTGAAGTGCAGCTACATCCACCTGAAGTCGTTTAAGCTCATCATTGATTATGGCTGTCTTCCTTACGTCGTTTATGTCCTGTAGGTTTTCGGATAGTCCAGTCAACATAGTCCGGACGTTCCAGCATCCCAATCTGAGAGTTTGCTTATTTCTATTATTACGATAAGTGCTTGGTGCAAAATTTTCTGTCCACAGTTCGGGTTTGACCCTAATCTCCATGCACCCAATGGGGAAAGCAGACAGTGGCGGGACAACACCTTATTGACTGGGGGCTGTCCAGCTTGAAGCGGGCGGTAGCTGTCCAGTGAGATCCTAGAACCTCTCCCACTGTCGGAAGTAGCCCCTGGCGCCTTTCCCTACGCCAATTGGGCAAAATGCTTATAACCGGTAACTGCTACTTCCCGTGTTTTGCCGACACCTATAGGGTGAAGCTGGAGTGTCCTCTCCAGGGCGCGAGCTTGGACAGAGTTATATGGAGATCAAGCTGTTGCCAATGCAGCATGTTCCCCCTCTCCACGCAGCCGGTAGATCCAAAGGAACGGCAGTAGCCGATACAGTTTGGTACCAGCCACGTCGCAGGAGTTGCCAGAATAATGTAGAATCAACATTAGACTGCCTTAGGGACTCCGACTCCGGATTTATCCTCAGAGTTTACTCCCGAAGCAAATTCCATAAATGGATATTCCCGCAAGACAGCGGTGGTTTGAATTCAGAGTTCCTTCTCTTAGATAAGCTACCAACCAAGGATCACAAGCCCTATCTGCGCGAAGCTGCTGGTTTTTTTGTTTTTTTTCTCTAACCAGCGGCACTCGAGCTTTCCAGCTTTTGGCCCAATGACATGTCATTGCGAGGCTGGGGGGTCAGTGGACTTTCCTTCCAACCCGGTCAGGAGCTTCGCTCCTTCCCATCCACAGATGGTTTGTGTGCAGGAGCCATTCAGGTTATTCAGTCAAATTCCCGGTCGTAAACATTCCTTCAAACGCTGACGCCCGGGCTTGAACCTTGAAAACCTGGTCGCCAGTACAACGTTGTAGCCATTACACCAGCGCGGCTCCCGCTACTGGTTTTAAGGCGACAGTCGCTCGCCTTCGCCCCTTCTCCTGTCAGTGGAAACAGTTCCGCCCGGCACAAATTGAGCCACACGTGAAGGCCGGGAGCTGGACTTGGTTGTCAGAGGCTGCTTGAGGGGTATTGGTTACTTCAAAATAATTCGGTTAAGTGACGATTTTGATCCACTGTCACTTGAACGTCAGCTCTTGGTGTACACGCTAAAAACTGTTGTGAACAAATCAATTTCTCACGTACAGAATAATAATGTTACACAACGTAGATACAATTTTTTGTAGATACTTGTTGTGCTGGCTGTGCTGTAACATTTTTTTTAAATTAAAATATTGCCTCGTTTTCGCGAGGCGCGTCCCGTTCAACCTAGTCGGTTATATTATTATTTTTTTTTTTTTCGAAAGCGGATTCTTTAATGTCTTAAAAAGTCAAAGTATCTAAATAAAGACATGAAGAAGAGAAAAATACATGGAATCTGCACCTATACACACACACACGTACACTTCCAATGCCCATTTAGACATATTTCCCTTATTTTTAAATAAAAATTATTCAAATTGTTAAGTTCAAATAAACAAGGGTTACATTCCCAACAAAAACTAAAAGGGAAACTTATAAGAAAAAAATTGTTACACCAATCAAGTGAAACCAAACGATGTTTACACTTATTTACAAATGTACAATTATTTTCCATGTTGGATCCTGTTCAAAATATGCTCCATCTAGCATGCAGACCCGAGATTATTTTTTTTTTTTTGTAAATGCTCGCATGTGTCGCAGTGAACGATCTTAGCCAAAATGCCGAGCAGCGATCATGAAGACTTTTTTTTTTTTTTTTTTTTTAAATACCCCTTCTGGGGCTCAAGGTGAGGTCTATTCACTTTATTGAGTTATATGTGTAAATTTTGTGTGATCCCGGCCCTGGCTAAGACACTTTGATCTTAGCCAAAAGGCCGAGAAGATCATGAAGACACGAGAAGGACTTGCCCCTTAGAACGTACAAATCAAGGAAGCAACTGCTCATTAAAACTGCAAGCTGAAAGACTAGTTTTAATACTAAAATATAAAACTGGCTGAAAAAATTTAGCTAGCTAAAATTATTATTTTTTTGGTATTAAAACAAAATAAAATTAAATTGCATCTTCTTACACAATACATAACACTTAATATTTACATAAATATGGTTAAGTAGTATAAAAGGTTAGAAAATATTTTACGACGTTATAATATAAAATTAATAATTTTTTTATTATTTGTATTTTCCCTTGGTTAATTAAACATTTATTGCTTACTTCCCCTGACAATACTAACGTGCTCATTATGATCTTTAGCATGGTGTTGTCTTTACATATGGCCAAAATATGTTAGCTGTTTGAAAATGTTTTCGGTGTATAGAGTTAATAGGCAGGGGTACAGCACACATTCTTGTCTGAAAACCTCCTTTTATATCGATGTATGGTGAATAATTCCTTCCAGATCTTACTGTAGCAGTTTGCTCCCAATAAAGTTTACTGAGTATTTTTATGTCATTTCCATCAATACTTATGTCTTCGAGGCATTCAATTATTTTCTCGGGATGGACTCGCAAAAGACTCCTTATAGTCAATGAAGCACGTGTATATACTTGTTTTTTGGACCTCTGTATACATTTCTGTAAATATTCTTAGTCACAATATTGCCTCTCTTGTTCCGTCTAAAACCAAAACTGTTCTTCTTGGACTTTGCTGTCTACTTACCTTTTACTCTTTACTGTATGATTTTGAGCAGTGTTTTAATTGCATAGACTCAGGCTGATTGTTCTGAAAATGTATGACTGACTACAACAACAACAACAACAACAACAACTAGAAACAAAAACTTTTAGTTAATAGTCAAACACATTTTTTTCTGTCGGCTTGTAATGGCGAGCCAAAAATTATACCACAATTTAAAAAAAAATTTAAATTGTTAACTTTTTTTACTTCAGATTAACATTACTGACTTATCGATGTGCTTATTTATGTCAGGGGATAGCGCGAACGCAGTCCCACTTACGATAAAATTACGCACTCGAGTCATCCACATTTGGGATGATCGCAAGGGTGAACCCAACCGGAGTGCAATGGAAGGCTCTCGCCTTGGGAGCACATCTTTATTCACATTCCGTTGAATTTGACAAAGACATATGCATTGAAACATTGACAATAATGGTATGACTATAAGTATAACAATGAAAATACAATGTGCAGCTGTAAACAATAAAAATATGACTTTCACTCCTTGCACACACTCATTTACACACTCTTTCTTGTACTCCAAAGTTACACATTATACATTTTTTTGGTAATGATAGTGTTGATTAAAAAGAGAAGGAAGAGAAAAATAAATAAATCTTACACCCATTTTTTTGGAAATATAGAGCGTACTCTTTTTCTTTTAGTGATAACGGAGGGGAAAAGGGAGAGAGAAAAAAACCCCCCAAAAAACAACAAAAGCAAAAAAAAAACCCAAAATAAATTGGTTCAGAAAAGAGACACTTCTTAGTGGATAGTTTTGGTTAATAACGAGCTTGTTCATTCATTTTTGTTGTTGAATAATATCGATTTTAAAAGAATACATCAACACACTTCCAAAACCATTACATTTTGATTACAATTAAATACTATAAACATAAATAAGTACCCCCGTACACATTTATACACCTTCTTTCGTGCATCCTTATATTATTTATTTACCAAATATCACATCATCAGCATCATCATCTCGCCCACCCTATCACAGGTAAATAAAAATAAAATAATAATTTAAGGCAGGCTTCTCTCTGCGGACATGACACAAAAGAGGATGACAAATTTTAACATGCACCCGCTCTCACACGAGTTCTTAAGATAAAAGATATTGGGTGATGAAGTACATCACCTTTAGCGTTGAGTGTGTGTGTGTGTGGGGGGGGGGGGGGGGAGGGAGGAGAGCGGGTGAGGATGTGTGTTAAAGAAGGGGGTGGGGGAAGTTAGGAATAGAGGCAGTTACGCCGTCAGAAAACTTTTGGACACTCACGTATTCTGACCGAAGACGTAATAAGGCTCCATGAATTTTTATTAATTAACTTTTTTTTTTTAAATAAAGTGTTTGAATTATTTATATCAGCATGTGGTGCCGTGCCAATACATGTACAAATGTATGCATATACATATATACTCATATACATATGTATACTCATATACACATACACTCATATACATATATACTCATATACAAATATACACATATACATATATACTCATATACATATATACTCATATACACATACACTCATATACACATATACTCATATACACATATACTCATATACACATATACTCATATACTCATATACACATATACTCATATACACATATACTCATAAGCACAAATACTCATATACACATATACTCATATACACATATACTCATATACACATATACTCATATACACATATACATATATACTCATATACATATATACTCAGTGGTGTCAAATTTGACGAAACGGTGCTAAGGGACCAGTTTGTTGCCAGTCTAAGGGACGACTTGACGCGGAGAATGATGGAGGACAGAGTCCGGCACGAGCGTGCAGTACCATTTGTGTCCATAAGAGATGATGCTCTGAGATGGACTGAGAGTGGTCAAACAGCAAGAGCTGGGATAGCCACAGTCACAGCATCCGACGAAGAAATGGCACCCAGGTCACAAGAAGGAAACACCGAAGTGGAGCAACTCAGAGCAGAAGTCGCACAGCTGAAGGTCCAGATGGCTGAAATGCAAGGCAGGCAGAGAAGGCTGACAAGGACCATCCGATGCTTTCGGTGCAAAAATTTAGGGCATGTCGAGAGGGAATGCCCACAACAGGCACTAAACTAGACCCCTCTGTGGCTGGGAGTCAGGCTGTGGAAGGGGAGCTTTGTGACTCAAATATAAAGAGTGCAGGTAGATGTGGCAGGCAATTACAGGTTGGTATGAGGAATGTAAATGGAAGGAAAGGGCCTGTTTCTCCAAATGATAGGGAGACTGAGATGTTGGTGCGGCAGGTGGGGGTCATTAACAGAAGGACCATCTCTAGACGCCACGGCAACAGCCGCAGGTACAAAAGCAGAAAGAAACCTCATTTATGGAATGGCCCCCGGAGAATCAGGTGCTATAATTGCGCCGATTTCTGGGATCATATAGCTGCCAGGTGTCCATGTGGTCCTCTACCTAGAAAATGTTTCCAATGCAAGTCAGCACAACATTTAGTGGCGAGCTGTCCGCTCAGTAACTCTGCGGCAAAGGCATCACCCAAAGTTGAGCGCAGGCAGAATGACCGCCACTCAGAATGAAGGTTAGAGAGTCAACCATCACAGGAAATATCTACCAGCAGTGGACCAAATCCCCAGGAGTTTAAAGAAAGCAATGCGAAGGGAGAGCACCAAGAAAACAGGATCAAGATGGTAGGAGGTCGGCCTGAAGGAGTAGTACTGATGGAAGGAAAAGAGATAAACTGTGTGTTTGACACAGGTTCACAGGTGTCTATTATCACAGAGCAATGTTTCAGGGAGATGTTTAGAGGGCTCCCCTTGGATGAGGGTAGATGGGTACGCCTGACAGCAGCAAATGGTTCCACCATCCCATTTATTGGTCACTTAGGTGTGGACATACAAGTTGGGTGCACATGGGTGCACAATAGTGAAAAACTGTGGAGTTTATGTTGTCAGGGAGGTACAAGGATCTAGAAACCAGAAAAACACACCAGGGATCATAGGTACTAATGTCCTTGTAGAAATCCCAAACATACAGAACATACTAAGATGGGACCCTCCAAGGGATCAGAGGATGACGCAGAAATCAGATTCTATAAAAGTCTGGGTGTCTGGAAGAAAGCAAACCCACATACAGGCTCGATCGATCAGGGCCATAACAGTCAAATGCAGGAAAGGAGGCCAGTCAGAAAGAACTTATCTCTTTGAGCCTAACAGAGACTTAGAGCACAGAGGGCTGATATAAGTCATACATTGACTGTTCTTAGAAGTGGGTCCTGTGATATTCAGGCCATAAATTTGGGTGATGAGGACTTGTTTTTAGCTCCCTGGACACAAGTAGGAGTACTGACAGAAGCTGGGGTGTACTACAGCACATATTTCAGAGTTGTAGGGGCTCAAGAGGTAGAAATGTCAGCAAGTCCACCATACACGAATCCAGAGCAAGAAATGTGCCCAATAGACCTTACCGGGTTTGAGGGCAGTGAGGCTGAAGAGCAGGAAGTAAGAGCGTTGTTGAGACGCTATGCCGATCTTTTTTGCCACAGATGAGACAGATATAGGATACACTGATAGGGTAATGCACACCATCCCATTAACAGATGACACCCTAGTTAAGCAGCTTTACAAGAGAATCCCCCCTGCTTTCTACAGAGAGGTACAGGATCACCTGCAAGGATTGCTTGACAAACAAATAATCAAGGAGAGTTGCAGTCCTTGGGCCCCCCCAATAATTTTGGTCTGGAAGAAGGATGGCCGGCTTAGACTCTGCTTAGACTTCAGGGCACTCAATAGCAAGACGAAGAGGGGTGCCTACCCTCTGCCCCGAGTAGATGAGTACCTGGATGCGCTAGGAGGAGCAAAGATATTCTCATCGCTTGATCTGGCAAGTGGTTACTATCAAGTAGCAATGGATGAGAAAGGTCAAGAGAAAACCGCTTTCACTAACCCTTTTTGACTTTATAAATACACTAGGATGCCTATGGGCTTAGCCAACTCGACCAGCACCTTCCAACGATTAATGCAGGGCAGTATGCATGATTTAGTGTTCCAGCTGATACTAGTGTACCTTGACGACATTTTAGTGTACTCCTCTGAGTTCACTAACCTGTTGAGCCGACTGGAGAAAGTATTCTCTAAGCTACGACAGCTAGGGCTGAAGTTGAATGGAGAAAAGTGTAAGCTGTTTAGGACAACGATTGAATTCCTGGGGCATACTATATCAGCAGATGGAATAGGAGCTATGGAAGACAAAGTGAAGGCTGTTCAAGAGGCCCCTGTACCGCGGTCCCAGACTGAGTTACGGTCATTCTTGGGATTGGCCAATTACTACCGCAGATTTGTGCCGGGCTTTGCAAAGATAGCCAAACCGCTACATGATTTAGTAGCTGCGCTCAATCAAGGCATGCAGACTAAAAGACGAAGTAAGTCACCCATAGGAGAGTTGTGGACCGAATAGCGGTTTGGCTATCTTTGAGACACTGAAAAAGGCGCTAACCTCCACACCGCTACTAGGGTTCCCTAACTTCTCGCTACCGTTTATCCTGGAGGTAGATGCATCATATGAAGGATTAGGAGCAATCCTTTCACAAATGTAAGATGGAACAAAGAAAGTCTTGGCATATGCAAGTCGCACACTTCGACCCCCTGAAAGAAACTCAAAAAGCAGTATGAGGCTGGAACTGCTAGGTCTTAAGTATGCCATGGCTGAGAAGTTCAGAGGATACCTGCTATGATCACAAGTAGAGGTATTTACAAACAACAGGGGTCTGGCCTTCTAGAAGAAAGCTAAACTGGGAGCTATAAAGCAGAGATGGATGGCCCATATGGCTATGTTTAACTACACAATTCGACATCGGGCAGCGAGAGCCAATGGAAATGCAGATTATTTGTCCCGCTTTCCTATTGAGACCACAGGCGAAGAACTGGAGGATGATGCAGATGTTGCAATAAGTGGCATAACAGCTGAGGTTATCAGAGGGTTTACCCAGATACCGCATGAGATAGGGTTGATGGCAGCAACAAGCCAGAAAGATATCAGTGAAAGGGTATTTGCCGAATCATCTATAGCAGCGGTTCCCAACCCTTTTTCCCTTGCGTACCCCTTGGCAGCTCATTTCTATAAATTGTACCCCTAATATTAGCAAAATAGTTGAAATTAATATAGTTGCTGTTATTCAAAATTTATAGATTATAACCAGAAATAAAGGGGCCAACCACGGGATTAAAAAACAATGTAATAAAAAGGTGAACAAACAGTGCATATATTTTTACATTTAAAAAATCAGAATATTCAATAAAAAATTAACACATTTAATTTATTAATAATAATAATAAAAAAGTTGTTATTGTTAAAAGTTGAAATCACTTTTTAATAACACACATGTCACGTGACCATGACAAATGTTCAGTGCGATCCTTGAGCTTGTTTTGAGGCACATAGTTTTTTTAAATCAGGTTCAAGTGATGTAAGATACAGTCTCAATTCTGGACCTGCATTCAGTTTACTACGGTATTTATGTTTTTATAAAGGTATAAGAAGAGAAAGCCCTCTCCACCAGCTCAGTATTTGTATATGGCAACAGAAACTTAAGCGCCTTGTCGGTCAGCTGTTCATATTCTCTGCTGATGTCTCCCCAAAAGTTAATAAGGAATTTTCCTTTGAATTCAGCTATTAAAGTAGTATCAGTCGAAAGTTCAATCAACTTCTCTGTTTCGTTGATTGATAATGTGGCTGTTTGGAAATATTCTTCTTCAAAGGGATTTACAATCCAGTAGTTCTCTTTTCCAGGTTTCGGAAAGTACTTCTCGAAAGATGATTTTAGCCCTTTCAAGTGTTCAATTATTTTCTCGCTCATTTCCTGGGAGAGGTGCAGCTCGTTCTCAGATAGGAAATTGTGCAGAGTTTCAAATACCTAAGGCTGGCCTTTTTTAATACACGACCTCCAAAAATATAATTTTTTAATCATAGATTCAATTTTGTCTGAAACATTGAAGATCGTTACCGAGCTATTCTGAAGTGCCAAATTTAGTTTGTTTATTTGTAGGAAAATATCCGATAAGTATGCAAGACTCTGAAGCCAATCACAGTCGTGTAACTTTGAAGTAAGTTGGAAAGGATGGTCTTCAAAAAAAAGTTGGACTTCATGTCTAAGTTCGAACAGCCAGGTAAGGACTTTACCACGAGAGAGCCACCTTACTTGTGTATGAAGGAGCAGGGTAGAATGAAGACTATTCATCTCTTCACACAGTGCTTTGAAAAGCCTCGAGTTTGTGGACTTTGACTTTATAAAATTAACCACTTTCACAGCTTCATCAAGAACGACTTTTAATTCACCAGGGAGGCGGTTAGATGCAAGGCTTTGCCTGTGGATGCAGCAGTGACTCCAGGTTATATTGGAGGCTACCTTCGTGACATGAGCGCGAAGACCGGAGTAGCAACCTGACGTAGACTTGGCTCCGTCAGTACATAGTCCACAACAATTAGACCAATTAATGTCCTTTTCTTTGAAATAAGAATCAATAGAATGAAATATATCCTCACCTCTTGTAAGCCCTGACAGAGGATGACAGGGGTACGCGTACCACATGTTGGGAACCGCTGATCTATAGCACCAGCAACCACTCAAGCATTTCCCACCTATTCGCGTGAGGAATTGATAAATCTTCAGCTCATGATGTAGTAGCGATGGTTAGGAAGATTGTAAATGATGGCACCAGACCTGCAGGAAGAGATACTCGAAAATTCCATTGACTGCAAGGAAACTACTTAATCAGAGTAACCGGCTCGAAGTGACAGAAGGGTTGTTATACCGGACAGTGAAGGGATCAGATGGATCCAGCATAAAACAACTGGTAATACCTGAGTTCATGAAACCACGGATACTGGACTCTGCTCACAGGGTGGGCCATCAGGGAAGAGAGCGCATGCTACAGTTGCTGAGAAGTAGGTGCTTCTGGGTAGGCATCCCAGCTGATGTTGAAGCGTTTTGTCGCAGATGCAACCGATTTTGCCAAGGCACCTCAACTGAAGTTTCATGGGCCATCTGGAAACCTGATTCCTTGCAGGCCACTCGAGGTGGTAGCAATGGATTTCACACTGCTAGGGTGGGATTCTGAAGGGTTTGAGAATGATTAGTGCTGACAGATGTGTTCAGCAAGTACACTATTGCCAAACCAACAAGAGACCAAAAAGCAACCACGGTCACCAAGACCCTGGTAGAGAAGTGGTTCCAGTATCTCGGAGCTCCTCAGATAATACATTCTGATCAACTTCGAATCAGCGATAGTCGCAGAGCTGTGCAGGATATATGGAGTCCACAAGAGCCGCACTACAGCTTACAATCCTAAAGGCAACGGGCAGTGCGAGCGCTTCAACAAGACCTTGCATGATTTGCTGAGACCCATGACAGCCAACCAGAAGCGGAGGTGGTCTGACCATTTAGCTGAGGTGGTTATGGTTTACAACTCCACACCCCACTCTTCGACAGGGTATTCACCATACTACCTCCTCTTCGGCAGAGAACCAAGGCTTCCTCTTGACTTCATGATAGGCATGCGCCCAGATGAAGAGCCCGAGGCAACTGATGAGTGGCTGCAAGGTCACCTAGAGAGGTTACAAGTAGCACACCAAATACCTGCAGAGAGAATGCAGAAAATGGCTGCTGATAGGAGGGAGAGAAGTAATCAGCTTCCAGGCCCCACACCATTGCGAGTGGGTGAAAGAGTGCGGAAAAGAGTGCACTACATTGACAGAGCCAAAATACAAGACGTGTGGTCCAACGAAGAATTTATTGTATCAGCAATTGCAGACGCTAGCGGTGGTCCTTATGTGATGAGACCAGAAGAAAACGAAGATCTGAAGATGAAGGTTGCGGCGCACGAACTGAGACGAAGTAAAGACAAAGATGATTCTCGAGATCTAGTAATGTGATAGGGTGGGCGAGAGATGATGATGATGTTGTGATATGTGATCACTTTCTTGCACACTCGCACCGACCCGAATAACAATAAAACTCTTTATTCTAAGGGGGGGGGGGGGGGGGGGGTTATTTATTCACACAACCCTATCAGCGACAACAAGCACATAAAGCAAACGTTATAAAGTAAATCAAACGAAACACAACAAAACACCAAACAAACACCCAGCCAGTGCACAATTGCTAATCTGAAACGCAAACAAGCACTGACTAGTTAAAATCATAATAAATAATTAATGATAAACGATACTCTCACCTGCCAAACAGTCCTTCCACGCCACCTGACACACTCAACTATCACACACACACGCACTCATGCATGTCGTCCAATGAGACTAGTATGGTGTTGTGCATGAGGCTTGCAATTTCACCATGTAACACAAATTGCTACCGAAACTACTACTGCACGAGCATATGAATACTTTGTGAGGGCTTCATGCGGAGGCCAGCCACACTGGTGGCCCCATGCTCCAAAAGGAGCGAGAAGAGAAATATATATCTCCAAGTGAGCCCACATGCTCTCACAAACCATCCTACACATAACAATAATTAAATAATAATAAAATGGACATAGAATAATATTCAACGATATGTACAACGAATACTCTCATTAATGAGCATACACCACCTCCTCGCAACTGATCCATATCAATATTTGTCCCTCACTCTGAAGCATGTCGTATATGCCGACTGATGAGATTGGGAACTTATCATATAAAACACATTGTTACAGAAACAAACCACTGCCATAGCATATAAATGCTTCGTGCAGGCTTCTGTTGCATTCAGCCGCACTGGTGTCACCATGCTCCGCAAGGAGCAAACAGGAACGTTTATGTCTCAAACGTGCTCCACGTACCAAAAGTAGGGGTGTCATATTTACAAGGCATATTAATAACTAGAACTAAATACATCACCTAAAGAAAATTTAACACGAAAAGTATGTACTGTACACAACCAGGTGTAACTAACCTCGACTGACACAATAAAACAATTATCGTGAAATAAACTTTAACCTAAACTATCTCTTCCATTACTGAAGAAAATTACATTAACCTGCCTTCACCCACGTGTCAATTCACCAAATATAAAAGAGCATAACATTTTAGGCCTATAACACGTGGTAACTAAGCGTGTTATTGTCGACTCGCAGGCGCCACCTTTATGCACATTTAACACGTGGCCCTGGCTGCCATCTTGCCACTAGCAAATATTATCTAAATTTCAGTCGCTGATATCATCCCTGTCCAGTTCCATGTAAGAAAAAGATTCCTACAATATTTGCCTTTCTGCCCGGTCACATAAATGGAATAGGTTCCTATTATATCCTTACAGCCGCAATCTGGACTTAACACGACTAACAAAACCTATCCACGCATTATTTTCACTCATCTATACCTTTAAACCTACTTACTTACTTACTTAGTCGTTTCCCTTCTACCATGAGGGGTAGAGGTTTGGAAGAGAGAGCGCCAGACTAACCTATCGGCTGTCTTCCTCCTGGCCTGGTTCCATTCTAGTCCTCGGTCCTTCAAAGATTGTCTAATGTTGTCCTCCCACCGGACTCTGGGTCGTCCTGGTGGTCTGGATCCATGGCTCTTTGTTTCCCATGCTTGTCGTGGTAGCCGATCTTCTCCCATTCTGCAGACATGGAAAAACCATCTTAGTTGGGACTGTTCTACTTGGGTCTGCAGGGGGTGGGATTTTAGGCCTTGACGTATCGTCTGGTTGCGGACCATGTCTCTTCTTGTTACTTCAACCACCTTCCTCAGATACCTCATTTCTGAGGTTTGGATATGGCATTTGTGGGTTGTAGTCATTGCCCATGACTCACATCCATATGTCAAGAATGGGACATAGGTGGAGCGGTATACAGCCGTCTTCGTTTTCTTACCAACCTCTCTCTTGCTGAGGAATCCTCGATTTATGGCCTGAAAAAATCTCCCAGCTGCTGCTTTTCGAGTGGCCAACTCTTTGATGCCTCCCTTTCGGTCTATAATAGCACCGAGATATTTAAAGTGGTCGACCTGCTCCAGGACCTGTTCTCCCAGCTTAATCTGATGTCTTCTTTCTTCTCGTGATATCACCATGGATTTTGTTTTAGTGCTGCTTATGACCATCCCTCTCTTCTCCAGCTCTTCCTTCCAGACTTGCAGGTTGGATTGGAGATGTGCCTCTGATTTAGCAATCAGGGCAACATCATCAGCAAGTGCCAGCTCTGAAATACAGACCTGTCTCATCTTCCAGTACCCCACTGAATACTTTCTTGTTCTCTCCTTACATGCCTTGATGACATCGTCCATGAGGAGTATGAAAAGATAAGGTGACAGGATATCACCTTTTCTTACACCAGTGGTGGTCCTGAACTCTTCTGACTTATGGTTTGCTGTCCTCACATAATTTCTGCAAGACTTGTAGAAGCTCTGTATAGCATGAATCAGAGGTGCTGGAATGTTCTTCCTTGACAAACAGTCCCAAAGTTTGTTCCAGGGGACCCTGTCAAACGCCTTTTCTAGATCTATTAATCAAAGATGGATCTCACTCTTATACTCAAAGGCCTTTTCACTCAGCTGTCTGAGTGTGCAGATTAGGTCTTGAGTACTTCGGTTTGCTCGGAATCCGCACTGGACCTCATCCAATTGTGGCTCAGCTGGGCGTCGGAGTCTCTGCTCTAGGATTCTAGAGTAGATTTTACCAGGGACACTGAGAAGGGATATGCCTCTATGGTTTCCACATTGCCGATTGTCACCCTTTTTGAAAACTGGTGTTATGATGGCAACCTCCCAATCCTTTGGTATGGTCTTTTTGCACCACGCTGCCTGTAGGACCCTTAAGAGTAATAGGTCGCCTGATGCTCCCATGTACTTAACCATTTCTGGTGTTAGACCAACATGCCCTGCTGCTTTGCCCATCTTGATTTTCTCCAGTGCTGCCTTCAGTTCTTCGATCTTTGTGTCATCTTCATCACCATTGGTTTTATCTTCTGTGCTAGTGGTTATCATTTCTTATGCTTGACCTTGCTCACCATCAAGGAGTTCTGAGAAATATTCTTTCCATCTTTCCATTACTTCGTTCGGGGCAGTAAGCAATTTGCCTTGCTTGTCCTTTATAAATTTGAGAGGGCATTGTTTTTCCTTCCTCATGTTCTTTAGGGTCTTATAGAGCAATTTCTGGTTTTCTTGCGCATCTTCTCCTAGCTTTTCTCCAAATTCTTTCCAGGACTTCTGTTTTGCTGCTAGCACCTTGTTCTTTGCTTCTATTCTGAGTATCACATATTCTCTATATTTCTCTATTTGTCCTGCTGTGTTTTTAGCTCCTACGTTTTGTTTCCATGCCATTTTCTTCTCTCTTATTTTCTCTTTGACTTCCTCTGTCCACCAATGTTTTCTCTTGTTCCCAAGTCGGACTTCACCACATGCTTCTGCAGCAGCTGTCTTTATGATGTCGTTGAATTTAAGCCAGAGAGTTTCCAAGTCATCAGGTTGTTCTTCTGTGTTGCTCACCGTTGTAGCAATAAGCCCCTGATATCTGGTCTTAATTTCTGGCTCTCTCAGCTTGTAGGTCTTAATGCTCATTTCTCCCGTTTGTTTACTTGGTTTCTTGCGTGATGTTGGGCAGTTGCTAGGCTGAGCAACTCTTTCAGTTGTTCTTTTGATTGTAAGCAGGTATTGATCCCTTCCAATCTCTGGCCCCTCCAGACTCTAGCATCCCGGACATATTTGAATGAGCTCCTCCTAACAATGGCATAGTCGATCACTGACTTCTCATTCTTTGTTCGTTCACATCTAGTGTATACATGTATGCGCTTGTCACAGAGGTTTTATGATCATTAAATTGCCTATATCTTCTTCTTTTTCTTTCACCCGTATCCTCTATTTATTACACTAGTCTACAAATTTTCAAAAGTTATTTGTACCAGAAATTAAATATACCATTGTTGGTGTCGTTTTCATAGTGATGAATTGAAACGCGAATGGTTACAACGGAATAAATGTCAACAATGTTTTTTCAAACGAAAACCAACAAGTATCTTGAATTGGGTGAACTGGTCAAGTATTGGCAGCACACAAGTCGTTGGTAACTTTACATAGATTTTATTCACCAGGACACGAAGTGGACAAGACGGACATCGTCACAGGCGCAAAGATCACACGACAACATATTAATTATTGCTGCTAAAGTTCCTGAAGATTCTCTTCTAGTAAAGACCTCTGTCCATAGACTAAGGATTACAAAACTGTTACCGTATAATATCCTTCTCAGTCACGACCGTTGACCTTCTTTCAAGGACGTCTATCATGGTAACGTATTCATACTCTGGGATGAAATCTTCCATATTACATTTGTTAAAATTCCCAGACGTTCATCCTACATAGCGTTGTACATCATATAATTTCACACAAAGTCATATACGATAATCCTATCAGTTAAAGGCTTTCAGTTGGCTAACCTCTCTTTACATCCATGCCACGACTTTGGCATTGAAGCATGTACGGCATTTAAAACATGTGCATAAGGTAAACAATATAACTTCTTCTACTCGTAGGAATTCTCCGTCTACGATCCAAATCTTAAAGGCAAGCGACTCTGTAGATCCATTCTAGGAATGATAAAATTCCCGCTAGATTAGTAGTAGAGCGGCCTTTTTATGCAGCATTAAAATAAGAAGTGGGCGATAACTTACGTGACATTACTGCGATTGGCTTCGACCTGAAGACCAATACAAATCACAATAATAAATGGCTTCCTTCAACATGCCATTGGATACACAATATAAAATTACAATCATGGACACAAGCCAGTTCCATGTTTCCACTTCAAAACATGACGTCACAAACTACTCAACTAGGTTACACGTGCGTCCAAAGCAACTCACACAGCATTGTGCACGTCAGTGCGTGAATCAATCGAACGCACAAATAATATAACTATCTCAAGACTGGTGCGTACATTTGGCAGGACCGAAGACTACCCCCTTAGGTAATAAATGTACGTAACAGCTCCCTTATTACCTCCCCTTAAAAAAATTAATTCTATTAATTTTTTTCGAACTAATTACTCGAGAGAGGTGAGTCAAAACTACAACAATATATACAATGCATAAAGTTATATCATATTAAGAAAAGAATATTGACTTGAAATTAATATAACTAAATGACAGTATGCATTAAAGCACACATCCACCATCGACCTACTTTGGAACGATGTGGTAATATTCGAAGTAAAAAGAAGTTGAAAAAATGAAAATGAAGAATCAACAAAAAAGATGATAATAAAATTCAACTAAGTTTTTCAAAAAAATTTGAAACATATGATTTCAAAAATGAAAATGAACAGCAACACTGATGATAATCAATGATAAAAGAATCAGTGAAACAGAAAATTTTGAAATACAATGTGCAAAAATGAAGCAATGCAAAATTAAACACTTTAAGAAGCAACGCACTTACTGATATCTAACACTAGTAAGTTTGACTAGTTATCTAAAAGTAAAATATCATGTAGTGGAATACGTGACTACACGTATTGCGAGACACTAATAACGTTAGTAGATGTGTGATTCATAATCAATTAAATCGATTAAATTGAGTTATTCTACTTAATATATGTCTTAATTATCAACAAATAACTAATTACTAATTTATTCTAAGTGATTTCAATTTCAGTCATTGTGAATATTTTTCAGAACTATTTAGAATCAACAAGAATATGTTCCTAATGTTCCATGCACGAAATAAGTTTACGAACACGATATGTAGTGTAATATGTTCCATAACACTAACGAATGTCTATTTGTTGCTTTTTACCAATGTTTCCATACTAAAAAAAAATGTTACTTTAATATCACTGTTCCCGTTCTAATAAAACGTTACTTCACAAGAAATAATGTTATAATCCATATGTAAGTATGTTCTGAAAGTTATATTTATACGAATACTGCAAAACTATACATAGTCTTCACAGATGTACAATTAATGACACTGTACAAAGTTATTCATGTTTCGGTGAGGACGTTTCTCCATCTAAAAGTAGTTTAGTTTCACCAAGTTCACTAGGGCATCTTGAAAGACAGTCTGCAAATACATTCTGCACTCCAGGAATAGCTCGTATCTCAAAATGGAACGGTTGAAGAGCTATAGCGTAACGCGCTGACTTTGATGACTTAACGTTCCCTGTATTCAATGCGGTAAGAGCTTTCTGGTCAGACTCCACCACAAAGTGTGATCCGAGGAGATAACGATCCAGTTTTGTGATTGCCCAGACAAGAGCAAGGAGCTCTTTGTCTAGAACGGAGTAATTTATCTCGCTCGTTGTAAGCTTTCTGGATACGTACATAACAGGAAATAAGGTGCCTCCGTATTCCTGCATCAAAACTGCCGCAATAGCGTAGGAAGAAGCATCACTGCGAAGAACAAAGGTGAGATCTTTGTTAGGCAACCTTAAAAAAGGCTTATTTGAAAAAATTTGTTTTATATAGTCTAACGCCGTTTGGTGATCCTGCGACCACTTTATTACATTAGGTGTGCCCTTCTTCAGTAAAGACGAAAGAGGTGCAGTTATAGTAGACAAATGAGGGATGAATTTAGAATAGAACTGTATTAGTCCTAAGAGTGACCTCACTTGTTTTTTTGTCTTAGGTGCTGAGATGTTTAAAATTTTAGAGACGTTACTGTCTTCTGTATACATTAAACCGCGACCTATACGGTGACCAAGAAATGAGATGTCATGAAAACCGACAAAAGCCTTTGAAGGTTTCGCTGTTAAGTTATAATCCTGTAAGGTAGAAAGTAAAGATTTTAAACCCTGAATATGTTCATCCCAAGAGTCACTAAAAAGACAGATGTCATCTATATAAGTAATGACATCGGGACGATGAGACAATATGCGGCGCATCATGCGTACAAAGGTAGCTGGCGCATTCATTAACCCGAAAGGCATAAAATTCCATTGAAAAAGACCCCGTGGTGTCGAGAAAGCGGTGAATGGCTTTGCTTTCGTAGTGAGTGGCACTTGCCAATAACCCTTTGAAAGGTCAAATTTCGAAAAGAATGTGGCATGAGATAATTTCTCCAATAAGTCGTCTAAAAGAGGTAATGGTTCCGCATCGAATTTTGTAACTTTGTTTAACTTCCTGTAATCTACGCAAAGACGTATATTGTTGTCTTTCTTCCTAATGATTACCATAGAAGAAGAATATGGTGATGAAGATGGTTCAATTATATTTAATTGGAGCATATCATCCAATTCCTTATCAACCTTATCACGAAAGTGTAAAGGAATAGGATATGGGCGAACTCGAATCGGTGTATCGTCAGTCAGAATAATGTCATGTTGGATGACTGACGTATGACCTGGGATGTCAGTGAGGACATCCTCATACGTGTGTAGAATTTTAGAGACTTGCTGACGTTGATCATCAGTAAGAGTAGATGAGATAGTAACATCATTCCATTTCTCAGTGGAATGGAGTGGTACAACTGGTATTGGTAGTTGTACATCATCGAAAGAAGATTCCTCTTCTTGGATGACTGACAAACTAGAATAGTGTTGAATAGGTGGTGTAGGATCGTCAGTTGCTTGGAACACCGATTGTAGATAATCAGGACGTGAGTAATACTCCTTCAACATGTTAATGTGGAAGGTTTTATGTTTGCCATTAACATCAACGATGTAGTCGACATCGGATATTCTTGAGATGATCCTGAAAGGACCTCTCCAGGTAATTAAAAGACGATTGTTATGCGCAGGGAGTAATACAAAAGCTTCATCACCAGGTATGAGCTGGCGAAGACGTCTATATTTGTTTGCAGATAGACGAGCTTTTTCTTTGGCATGTTCGGATGATGCAGTAGCTAGTCTACAAGCATCTATGATTTTCTTTCTAAGAGAGATCACATACTCATAAGAGGATTGAGTTTCCTCTTCAATATTCTCATCCACCAATAAGTCGTGGATTAACGACATCGGACCGCGTGGTTGCATGCCAAAAACAAGCTGGAACGGAGAAAACCCCGTTGCTTGATTTTGTACCTCGCGATACGCAAAGAGACAAGCGGGTAGGACCCGATCCCAGTCTTGGGGATGGTCTTGAGTCATCTTACCCAACAACTGCTTGAGTGTCCTATTGAGACGCTCAATTAACCCATTTGACATCGGATGATAAATAGAACTAAGAGATCTGTCTATACCTAATGTCTTCATAACTTGAGACATGGATTCAGAAATGAACTGAACCCCATGATCCGACAAGATTTTCCGTGGAAAACCAATGCGTGAGAAGATTAACATCAATGCCTCTGCTACACTGGCAGATGAAGTGTTCTTGAGAGGGATGGCCTCAGGCCAACGAGTGCACATATCAATGCACGTAAGAATATGCGTATGCCCTCTAGCAGATGGAAGCATTGGACCAATAATGTCAATGGCCATTTTATCAAATGGTCTAATCGGGATGTCCGCAGCTTGAATAGGAGCCGCATGAAATGGACCCCGTACCTTAACTTCTTGACATATCAAACAGGACCGACAATAGAGAGTAACATCTCTATGGACGCCTGGCCAGTAGAATGCCGAAAGCACTCTGGATTTGGTACGCGAAAAACCCATATGGCCCGCACATTGCGAGTCATGAGCATGTCGTAATATACGAGATCTCATACAGGATGGGACAAGAATCTGAGAACATAAGGATAAATCCTTTTCCCGTATTACTCTAACCAAAATCCCATTTTTAAGTATAAAGTCATGTCTAGATTTTGCAAGTTTGTTGCTTGTATTCTTTTTGTTAACATACTGAAAGAATTTTTTTAATGAATTATCATTCTTTTGCAATGTTGCAAACAACTCCCGTGAAATAGGAGCATCATCATCACAAGTGGTATGAACTGTAGGTTCAATAGGTGTATCATGCGACATATTAGTAGCTTGCGCTCTAGTCACTACTGCATTTGCAGTTTGAATATGTCGCTCTTCCCATTCAGCTATTTGCTGAGGTGTACACTCTTTAATACCATGTATGCGACCAAGTATTACATCACAAATTGGGTTAGGCAGAAGACATGCTTGGATCTTTCCTGTAAAGAAAGGTGTGTTAAGATCAATAATAGCAGTGGGAAATGTTTCAATAGTGCCACCAAATGTTACACATTTGACAACCCGGCCCGTGGCACAACTTGGGTTGATCAGCGAAGTCCGGACACCGATTGTTGTACAACCTGAGTCAAATAGGAGAGAGCATGAAATATTATTGACAAATCCCTTGTGAAACTTAAGAGAGCCCTGTCCCTGGTGTACTGACGCAGCAGTGGCTGTACAGACTGCAGGCAGGCTAGGCAAGGTATGTCCGCAACGCAGCGTCGTGATCGCCTTAGGCTGGAAAAGAGTCGAGCATTCTGGACAGTCTTTCACCTGGGAACAATCTAGAGAACAAGACATAGCATTGTGAGTTTCAGCTACTTTACCCTGTTCAATGTTAGCCTGTGTATCATTAAAAGCAACATTAGAATGTCTACCTGTATTATTCGACGATCTATCTCGTCGGCGCGATCGATTGTGATTTTTGTCATTAAAATTGCCATAATTGTCGTTTCTGCTAGAGTTAAAATTTGGATTAGTCCGATAATTTGTAGAATGATCGTTATGATGTTGGTTAAATGGTTTATTTCCAAAAAATTGTCTGTTTTGCGGACCCTGAGACCTTGATCTCCAGTTTTGTTTATTATAATGTCCTTGATTATTTTTAAAATAATTGTTACCAAAATCTCGCGATCTGTGAGTTTGGTTCCAAGAAACATTAAATGGAGCAGATTGTTGAAATTGCTTCCCTTTGTAAAAGTTATCATTGTTGAAATTATGATTATTTCCCTTATTGACATACCTATCAGCACTAAAAGAACGATTGCGTGAAAAATTGTTTTGTTGTGCTGCAAAAGCAACAGGCAATTCACTCTTAATCTGCGCATTACTTAGATCCATGTTTGGGTGAGCAGTGCAAAAATTTTTTGCATGTTCTTCTAAGTTTTTCATTGATAAAGGTTTCCGTTCGTGTAAAAATGCGAGAAATGTAGGATTTACCGACGAAAGTACCTTATCGCGCATCAGTAAATCAAAGAGACCTTCATACGACTTTTCAATTTTGGATAATTCGATCCATCTTTCTAATGTTAGTCGTATCTGTGACAGAAAATCACTAAAATTTCTGCCAGATTGAGGTAGTAATGTGTGAAATCTCAAACGATATTCGTTTTCTGTCATTTGGAATTTTTGCAGAAGTGCTGCTCTAAGAGCATTGTAGTCATTTTTCTCACCAATGCTGGTGGTATGATAAACTGCTAATGCATCCCCTGTAAGTAATCTGGATAAATATGTACAGTATAGAGCTTTATCCACGTTATAAGACCCACAAGTGGCCTCAAACCTATCTAGGAAGAATATTACGTCATCAGACGGGGGATTAAATTTTGGTAATTTAAGGTGAATTTCCTTAAAATTATCATGTCTGGATGAAGTTTGGCTTTCAAAAGTTCTCTGAGAATTAGCTTCCTGAGTTAACCTAATTCTCTCATATTCTGACTCTGCTAATTTCAGTTCATGCTGTCGTTTTTTTTCATTCTCTTCCATCTCAAGCTGAAGTCGTTTTACATTTTATTCCGCGATCAATCTTCTCTCTTCCATTTCCTTTTGTTTCTGTTCCATTTCCTTTTCAGCTATTAATCTTTTTTCTTCCATTTCTTTTCTAAGTCTTTCTTCAGCCTCCTTTTGTTTCTGTTCTGCCTCTCGCAGAAATCGTTTCTCTTCTAATTCAGCGGCTAATCTCATTTTTTTCTCATCTTCCTCAGCAGTTAATCTCATT
Organism: Oreohelix idahoensis; assembly: GCA_024509875.1. Classification (NCBI taxonomy): domain Eukaryota; kingdom Metazoa; phylum Mollusca; class Gastropoda; order Stylommatophora; family Oreohelicidae; genus Oreohelix; species Oreohelix idahoensis. Next base: position 323,759 of record JAMPIV010011175.1, read on the forward strand.
TTTTTCTCATCTTCCTCAGCTATAAATTTCCTCTTCTTTTCATTCTCCTCAGCCTCAATCCTTTTTTGATCTGCCTCAAATTTCAAATTTTCCAAACGTAAAGTTTCCAATCTTCTCTGATCAGCTTCTATTTCTTGAGCTTTCTTATATTCTGACAGTGCAAATGCTTTAGCTTCATCAGGAGCCATCTGAAGAGCTTTTGCTTGCTTAATGAAATAGTCTAAGGTAGCCATTTCAATATTATTATGTAATAATACTACTTAAAAGTGTTACTACAACTAGTGTTCTTCGTTCCTGTTCTAGAACGGTAAAATCAATTTATATAATAGGCAATAATATTAATAATTAATAATGTAATTTATAACATGTAATGGTGTGAAAGCAGTAATGTGACAGACAATAGCACAATAATGACACGACAAGATATTCAAAACAAACGAAGACGTTCGCAGAAATCCAATTAAAATAAAATGAGAAACTAAAATGGAATGTCGTAAAGAATTACGATGATAACTGCGATTAAATAATGCACAAGACAATTGACAACACAGTGTAAAAAACATAGGTTTTGTAAAAAACTAAACGACAGGAAAGGTGAGATGGACAATAATCACATACAAAATACATTATAAAACCAAGGTACAAGTAAAAATAGCTACCAAAAACAACAAGTAAACGTGACACTACAGCTAAAACAGACAGGTGTCACAGACCACCAGACACAGTGGACCTAGAATCCTTCTACGCTCACGCGTAGGAACATTCCACTGCGGGAAGTCTGCAAAATAATGTCCTACAGAACGTCTGACGAAGAGCCCGAATTGACTTCGAGATGGATCTCGTTCGTCAGATCTACCTCCCAACCTCCCGCGAAGAATACACAACATATAACACATAACACGGAAAATATGAAAGTGGACATAATCAATTAAGGCACAGCTAATAGTAATAAAGTGTATAACGGATACAAGTTATACTTAGCTCGCGTGCAGGTAAAAATCAAAGTGCCTTGTCCCCGTGTATGTACGTTAGAGGATGCAATACTTCGCTCTGCGTATCTAGATTACAGCTCGCACGTAATAATGATGAAGAGATGATCTCCAAGTAATCAGTCACTGTGAAACTTGACGTGGAGGTTGATTGAAGACCTTGAGCATTTGAGTTGATTTTGATTCATATTCCGCTAGGATCCAAATTGAGATGATGTCGCCTTGAAAGTAAACATTCTTCTTTTCAAACGATCAATTGGATGGGTACGTTCCTTTGAAATCACTTCCAGACCGCACTGGCCTACCAGTTATTGTTGGTGTCGTTTTCATAGTGATGAATTGAAACGCGAATGGTTACAACGGAATAAATGTCAACAATGTTTTTCAAACGAAAACCAACAAGTATCTTGAATTGGGTGAACTGGTCAAGTATTGGCAGCACACAAGTCGTTGGTAACTTTACATAGATTTTATTCACCAGGACACGAAGTGGACAAGACGGACATCGTCACAGGCGCAAAGATCACACGACAACATATTAATTATTGCTGCTAAAGTTCCTGAAGATTCTCTTCTAGTAAAGACCTCTGTCCATAGACTAAGGATTACAAAACTGTTACCGTATAATATCCTTCTCAGTCACGACCGTTGACCTTCTTTCAAGGACGTCTATCATGGTAACGTATTCATACTCTGGGATGAAATCTTCCATATTACATTTGTTAAAATTCCCAGACGTTCATCCTACATAGCGTTGTACATCATATAATTTCACACAAAGTCATATACGATAATCCTATCAGTTAAAGGCTTTCAGTTGGCTAACCTCTCTTTACATCCATGCCACGACTTTGGCATTGAAGCATGTACGGCATTTAAAACATGTGCATAAGGTAAACAATATAACTTCTTCTACTCGTAGGAATTCTCCGTCTACGATCCAAATCTTAAAGGCAAGCGACTCTGTAGATCCATTCTAGGAATGATAAAATTCCCGCTAGATTAGTAGTAGAGCGGCCTTTTTATGCAGCATTAAAATAAGAAGTGGGCGATAACTTACGTGACATAACTGCGATTGGCTTCGACCTGAAGACCAATACAAATCACAATAATAAATGGCTTCCTTCAACATGCCATTGGATACACAATATAAAATTACAATCATGGACACAAGCCAGTTCCATGTTTCCACTTCAAAACATGACGTCACAAACTACTCAACTAGGTTACACGTGCGTCCAAAGCAACTCACACAGCATTGTGCACGTCAGTGCGTGAATCAATCGAACGCACAAATAATATAACTATCTCAAGACTGGTGCGTACATTTGGCAGGACCGAAGACTACCCCCTTAGGTAATAAATGTACGTAACAACCATTTCTTATTGATTTTGACATGCTGATTTCAAATATCATAATGAAATTCACCAATTGGCTCTGGGTTTTTTTTAAATGATGAATTTACATTACAGTAATACAAATAATGTATGCTTGTTTAATTCTCTGGGGTGAACAGCTAGTCTTTCTACTTTAGCATTCTAAAAATTGTTGTTACATACTCAATTAATTGATATTTCAACATAAAATGATAGAAAAAATAAAAACCTTTTTTTAAAGTTCACATATCATGTTTTAAAAAGGCACATTTGAACCCATTCCGTCATTATTCAGTCGCTGTTCGAGCTCTCTTTGCTTGCTTCTTGTAGTCAATCGATGAGGTGTCTCTTGTCACAGTCCAACAGTAATTAGCAAGCATTGAAGGGCTCCAGTTGCCTTGATACCTTGTCTCCATAGCAGCAATGTCCTGGTGAAATCGTTCACCATGCTCATCACTGACCGCTCCACAGTTTTACGTAAAGAAATCCAGATGAGAATCTAGAAAATGAATTTTCAAAGACATGTTGCAGCCAAGACTCTTATACTTCAGAAGGAGATTTTCTACAATTTCATTGTAATTATCAGATCTGTTGTTTCCAAGAAAATTGTCCACCACTGACTTAAATGCTAGTCATGCTGCTTTTTCCTTGCCATGCAACACGCAAAGAAACTCGTCATCATGAAGAAGTTTTCGAATTTGCGGACCAACAAATAATCCCTCTCTTATTTTAGCTTCACTCAGTCTTGGAAATTTTCTGATGAGGTATTTGAAAGCCTCATCTGTTTTATCCATTGCCTTGACAAAGTTTTTCATGAGACCCAGCTTAATGTGCAAGGGTGGCAACAAAATCTTGCTGGTGTCGACAAGTGCTGGGTTCTCAACGTTCTAACTGCCAAGCTGCAATGACTGCCTGATTGGCCAATGTCTTCTGATGTAATGGTCACTTCGTGCACGGCTATCCCACTCACAGAGAAAGCAACAGTACTTGGTGTATCCACCCTGTAGTCCAAGCAAAAGAGCGACCACTTTTAAGTCACCGCAAAGTGACCAATGATGATGATCGTAGTTTATACACTTCAAAAGCTGCTTAATGTTTTCATAAGTTTCTTTCATATGAACTGCGTGACCAACTGGAATTGACGGTAACACATTACCATTATTCAACAAAACAGCTTTAAGACTCGTCTTGGATGAATCAATGAAAAGCCTCCACTCTTCCTGTATGTAATTGATTGTGAGGGCTGCCATTAAACCAGAAATGTTGTGGCACGCAGAAAGGTCACCTCTTTGAAAAAGAATGTAATAAGCGGTTCCTATACAACGAAATTGTAACATCTTCTGCCAGGAGATTCCACTGTTGCAATCTGGAACCCAAAAGCTCCGCCTTGTTCTTCGGTAAATTCAGATCTCTTACAAGATCATTCAGTTCCCCTTGGGTTATTAAGTGTGGTTTAGTGGATGTAGTTTGCTCAAAATCTGGGTCGCTTGAGGTTGATGGTTCAAGACCACCAATGTCCTCTTCTTCATCAGTGGAAGCAGCTGAAAATGATTCTGGCACTTTGGGAACTGGTAGGTCATCGCCGTGTGGTACCGGACGTATTGCAGAGGGGATGTTTGGATATTCCAGAGTCCATTTTTTCTTCTTTGATATGCCTTTCCCAATTGGAGGGACCATGCAAAAGTAACAGTTGTTGAGATGATCAGTGGGCTCTCTCCAAATCATTGGGACTGCAAAAGGCATAACTTGCCTTTTGCCAGTCAACCACAGTTTAAGATGTGCTGCACATGTATTGCAGCATATGTGTGGCCCCCAGCTCTTATCTTGATCTCCTATTCTGCAGCCAAAATACAAACTGTACGCCTTCTTAATCACTTTAGTTATATTTCGTTTTTGTGATAGAAATGTCACCTCACCACATATATAACAGAAATTATTAGCACTGTTCACCCATGTCCTAGGCATTTCTAACTACGATACTTTTGATAAGGACAAATGCACTAACTAATAGCAAAATTTTATCAGAGATAAGATATTTATACACAAAGGTGATGTAATCATAGGTAGGATTGCATCGTCAACTTCTAGTTACATTTTTATTGGTCATTAGAAAAAATTATACAATCGCCCACAACAGTTGCGTCATATATATAAATTAAATAAACTAGTGGCATTTATCTTGAAAACTAGAGCCAATCAACATTTTTTAATGTCATTTTCGTTTTCAGCACACCAAAATTAGTTAAGATCAGCTATTTTCATTTCTGGTACATTTTGGTTGTTGACTAGTGTTATCACTCTTTTATCTTTTTTGTGTTTTTTCGCATTCGTTCGTTTGCGACTATATACATTACTATTTTCCCATTCTAACGTTTACCTGTTTCTTTTCTCAAAACTGAGAACGCAGTTATGACGTAACGTGTCAGCCCCTACACGAGACGCAGAGTGTTAGAATGCATTCCGTCAGACAGGGGAGCAGACAGCTGTCTACAGTTTCCACTGGGACAGTGTTTCTTCGGCTAAGTTTCTGGGCCTGAAGTGTGAGAATTCACTCCGTCAGACATGATGAGGAGACATTTGTCTGGTAGTTTGCATCTGACATGTAGTTTCCAAGGTAGATTCTCAGTGTCAGGTGATATGACACTCACGCTCCACGGCCAGAGTTGGCGTAAGGTGCGAGAAAGCAAAGTGTCAGTTATGGTTCTCAGGATGAGTTTCTCGGGGAGGTGTGAAAAACTGCTTCTGCACTGGAGACGGGTTTGGCATGTTATTGCCATGCGTCTAAGTTAACGTAAGGTGTTAAGAGAAGGGGAGGCTATTGCGTAGTTTATGGAAATAGCGTACCTCTTTGTTTGGTGTTTCATATATACTGGAGGGAGTTAGATTTCATTTTCACTCAGTAACTTCGCAGTCAAGACGAGAACAAGCCTTCGTTCGATTCCTAAGAATCTCTGTTAATAGAGATGGCATTTAGTTTGGTCGAAGTGGTTTAAGTTCCTAGTAGTTCTGTGTTGAGGTAAATATTATATATATTATATTCTAGTATTTTGTGAAGTGTTTAAAGTGTTAAATCGCTTATTTTATTTCACTAGTTAGATTTGGTGCAGAGCGCTTAATTTATATAGTCTGTA